>JAWWEE010000051.1:1079064-1096815 GCA_035221455.1 Xenops minutus | reverse complement strand
AAAGATCTTCATAGACAGTTCTCAGTGTTAGTGTTTTAAGCCAATTTTTAACCCTTGGAGCTTTTGTTCGGCTTCAGCTTTGAGCCCTCTAGAGCAGTGTTCAGGCAGCTACTCCCACAGGCCACGGAGTAGCTGACTGTTCCCTTGGATTGGGCTGTGCTCATCCCAAGAGTCTGAGGAGAAGGAAGGTGGTTTGAAAATAAATCTGAAGCTTTGGGGGTTTTCTTACTGGTGAAGAGGTGCTGTCATGGAGGAACACACTTCCAGGCTTCAGCAGAGTTTTTGATCTACAACTTCTATCTCAGGCCTTAACTTGAAGAAAGAGCCTAAAGAAATTAATCTTCTTTGCCCAGGGAAGGTGTCCTCCAAAGGACTCTGGTTTGCAGCTGGAGAAGAGGGATGAGAACGCTTTGCTGAAGAAATTAGTACGTGTGCCCACAACCTGTCCATCCTTGTCTGGGCTGAGAGAGGATTCAGCAATGGGACCACAGGGCCGGAAAAGGAGAGAAGCTGCTGCACCCTCAGGAAAGTGAGCAGTCTTCTGGCTGAGTCACCCATGAGCATCGCTGCTGAATGGAAAGACATGCTGAGGGAATTCCAGAGACCAGCCTGGGCATCCCAGCTGCCCAGCAAGCTGCCCCTTAGGGGCACAGGTCAAACCCAACTGTGAACATCCATGGTGCAGCCTGGGGCTCCTGGCAGGCACTGACAGGCTCTGTTGTGATTTCCACAGAATAAGGAGAAACAAAAACTGAGTTGGAGGCTGGTGTGGAGGATGACACCTGGGGAGCAGATGGTGCTTGAGAGCACACCCTTCTGGGATGTTGGAGAGGCTCATGCAAGCAGTGCCATGGGGAGCTGGGGAGGACAGGTCTCCTGCAGACCTGGCTGCTCAGCAGAGTGCAGATGCCATGGCAGAGTCCCTGGAGGTGGCAGAGTCCCAGGTGGAGGAGGGTGCCCTTCCTGCCCTGTGAGGGGCACAACTGGCAGTGCACGGTGCCAACCCCTGTCCTGGCACGGCAAGGAACCAAGCACCTCCCTGCCCTCAGAGGGCTGGGTGTTCTCTTGGGGACCCCCGTGTTGTACCCCAGTAGAGTCCCCTGCGTGCTTCCCTGCAGGCACTCGGGGGGATTCTCAGGGGCTGCCATGCTCTGGGCACAGCCTGTGGCAGTGGAACAGCTTGGGGGGCAAGGCCTGGGGCACTGTGCCAAGGGAACTCTGTCACCTTTGGCTCCTGGTAAAGAAGGCAGGAGCTGGGAATGGCATTTTTCTGCCAGGGGCTTTCACCTATTTCCTTGTGGAAGCGCTACCACTGGTTTTCCTCCTTTCTTGTCTGATGTTATCTACTGCTACCTTCCCTCTGGCTCTGCTCCCCTCTGCCCCCATGTTCCCCTTATTAAGTATCAGTCACTAGGTTTCCATTTTGAGTGCAACTGCTCCAGATATTCTGTCTGACCCCCCTGCATGGGGCATGGCTCATATTTCCATG
Source organism: Xenops minutus (assembly GCA_035221455.1). Classification (NCBI taxonomy): domain Eukaryota; kingdom Metazoa; phylum Chordata; class Aves; order Passeriformes; family Furnariidae; genus Xenops; species Xenops minutus. Next base: position 1,095,326 of record JAWWEE010000051.1, on the reverse strand, counting down.
GATTATTTTTCCTTATTTGAGCAGGGAGTGTGCAGCCATCCCTCTCCCTGGACTGAAGTGCATCCTAGTGTCCCCAAGGGCCATCCTTGCCCCTGCTGCAGGCTCTGCCCAGGCAGGCTGTGAGCCCCCAGCATTGCCCCCCATGTGCTTCCTGGGGCAGCTGCGGAGGCCACTGGGCTGCCTCCTGGTGCACACATTCCCCTGCCACTATCTTCTTGTGGTTTATTTTCTACCCGCTGTTCCAGAAGTGGCTGGATTTTAGCAGTGTTTTGTCCTTGCCACTCGTGAAGCCTTTAGCTGACCTGCAGGACAAACATGGGATGTACAAAGTGTCCATAGTGGCAGTGACCTGGCATCTGCCTGCCAGCGGCACAGATACATGGTGTGGTGTAGTGTGGTGTGTCATATACCTGCTGTGTCCATGCTGCAGGGTGCTCCACAGCCTTCACTTGGTCCTTGCTGCAGCCCTTATACCTGTCTTGGCTGCCAAGCCTTTTACACTTGACAGGTAACCTTTTACAAGTTCTGTTTTCTGAACCACTTGGTTTCAGCACTGCCGAAAACCTCTGCTCAGTAACTCCCTCTGAGATGTCCCCAATGGCCTGGAAAGAAGGGATGGTCTTTGGAGGGAATCTGAGCTGCAGCATCTGGTAGGAAGGGGAAAAGGCCTTTCTGATGGCTACAGGTGGTTTCTTTCCTTACTCATGCTCTTGTCAGTCTGAGATTTTCTTAGGGCATGTGGATGAAGCTGAGAGTGAAGCTACCCAAAACACAGACCCTTGCTTACAATGAAATCTCACCCCAGAATTTGCTAGAGCCAGCTGAAAAGAGGGGTGTCCCAGCTGGGAACAGCCAACTGTGTTCCCCTGCCTCCAGAGAGATGTCCTGATGGTGGTTAATTTGTCTGCTGGGAGCATCACTCCCACTCTGTCCTGCCGGCCACACTGCAGGTATTGCACGTGTGTCAGTGAGTTGCTGCCCAGAGCACGGCACCGTCCCTGGAGAGGGCAGTGGATCATTCCCTGTATCAGCATCAGGCCCTTATTTTCAGTCTCTCTCTCCATTAGCAAGTTTTCACAATCTTTGTATAGACCCTGCCTCAACTCTGTCACTGAGAATACTGCTACTAATAATAATTAGAATTACAATAATAATGATGTAGCCAGCACTGTGTGAGGCAGACCAGCTGTGCTACTTTGCCAGCAGCAGTTGAGTTCGGTGTGACTGATGCATTTAACTCTTCTTGCTCCAATTGCAATGCAGGGCTCGGAGCATTGGGTATTTATAGAGAGAGAAGCCCCTAGGCTGGAAGCAATAGCTCTGAGGAAAGCTCTGGGAGTCAAGAAGGAAGAAGCACATGCAGGTACCTCAGAGGTGAACAAGAGTGTGAGCCTGTTGAAGGTGGAGGTGGCAGTAGGGAAAGCCAAAGAAGTGGCAGGCCAGGAAGAACCCTCAGCTGCAGTTCTGGATACACAGAAGAGAGCAAAAATGATCGCCAGCCCTGAGGATTTTGAGTCTGTCTGGGAGGATGAGACCTATGAGAAGGAAAGCAGAGGGAAGCCCATCCTGGAGGCAGCACACCTGCCTGCTGAGAGCACAAAGAAGGAGCCCCAGGACAAAGGAGCAGCCAGTGGTGAACCAGGGCTGCCCAAGCCCTGTCAGCAGCCTGAAGAGAGGCAAATGGCCAAAATTTTGGGGCCAGAGCCTCTCGAGGGAGAAGGCAAGGTGCTCTCCAAGGAGCATGCTTCTGCAGCCTTCAGGAAACAGGAGGCCAGAGTGGCAGGCACGGCCACAGAGCTCCTGAAAATCAAAGTGAAGGCTGGAGATGACAGCTCAGAGACTTCAGGGACCCAGAGGATCATCTACTTAGGAGATCCAGAGGGAGAGGAGGACAGTAAAACACAACTTGTCTTGGACACTGGTGGGTGGCTTGGCTTGGAAGAGAGACCAGAAGCCACAGTCAACATGTCCAGGGAGGGATCTGGGTATGGAATACCTACAGCAGAAGGGTTACAACCCCCTTCTTCAGCAAGGGCAGTATCTGAAAAACCTCCTGGCGCACAGGAGCAGCCTGGGGTGGGCTGTGACAGGACCAGCCTTGTGGGACATACCCTCTCGGGATGGGAAGAAGAGCTGTCCCTGCAGGCAGAGAAAGCATCTGCTGGGGTGCCCACCTGTGCAGCACCTTCAGGAAGTGAAGCCTTGCCATGTTCCCAGGAGGTGGGACCAGAGGAGACGGAGCTGCAGAGCCCAGAGGGAGGCCTAAAGCAACGTGGCCTGACAGGGGATGGCCATAGGGCTGAGGAGCACATAAGGAGCCCAGCACAGTGCCCTGACACATGCACAGCTGTGGAGGGGCTCTCAGGAATCGTTGGAGCAGATGGTGACAAGGAGGAAACTACCAGAATGGTTCTTCAGATGGAAGAGATAGAGTCCAAGTCAGCTCCAACAGCTGTGCCTTGGCAGAGCCACAGTCACACTGAGGGGTTGGAGAGAGAGAAACCCAGTGCTCCTGCCCCTCCACCCTTTCCCCAGCAATCCAGCCCTGTCCTTGTGGAGCCTGCTCCAGGCATCAAGCCTGGGGACACAGAGCTGTCCCAGCACACCAGCCCTGCAAGAGGGGTGGGCATGCCCAAGCATGGCACCCCCGTGGAGGTGGCACTACCCAGGAAAACGGATCCTGAATCTGCAGAACCAGCCCAAGCTATGGGATTTCCCTCATGGAAACCACACCAAGGGACCAGTCCTGTTCCAGCAGAACTACCCCAGAACACAGATATTGCAGCAGAGTTGATCCAGGTCAGAGACACAGCCACCAGGGAGGTGGCCCAGGACATGGACCCTGCCACAGCCACAGCACAGAGCCAAGCCTCTGCCACCAAAAAGCCACTGCAAGAGAAACCCGTGATAAAAGAGTTCTTCCAGGACTTGGGGCCCACATCAGGAAGCCTGACTGGACATGAACACTGTGGGATAGAAGAACTGTCCCATGACAAAAGCCCTGGCATGGAAGAGCTGCCCCCCAAAGCAGAAGAACCAGAACAGCAGACTGAGGCCATCATGAGAGACCTGCCTCAAGAGGGTTCCTTGGCTGGGGAGCTGCTCCACACTGCCAGTCCCAAAGCACAAAAGCCACACTGGAACTCAGAGTTTAATGTGGCACAAGATCTGCAGAGCAGGAGTCCAACAGTAGGAGAAACCAGCAGGGACAGTGACCTGGCTCCAGGGCAGCCACCACAGAATGAGTCTCTTCCTAAAGAAGCTGCTGATGGCCCACACTTCCAGTCCCCTGGAGCAGAACTGTGCAACAGAAGTGAGATGTTCTGGCTCTCTGCCTTGGTGGATGAAGGCAGGGGAGAGCTGGAAGTGGGTGGTGGGACACATCAAACGCAGCCTGAGCCATTGGGGTGTGTGGCTGGGCAGGCAGGAGCTGTGTCCCAGGAGCACAGAAACATCACTGTGGCCCCAGGTAGCCGGGAGGACAGCGAGAGCTACAGGAAAACCTCCGTGGCTTCCAAGATAAAGATATTTGAACAAAGTGAAGTGGAGCGAAGGGAGGCCAAGGAGGGACAAGCTTGTGTGCCTGAATCTGGGACATCAGCAAGAGCGAAAGGGAAGACAGGTCTGGCACAGGACATTCCTTTGAGCACCCACCTTGCCTCACCGCCAGCAGTGGGACCTGTGTGCAGTGTGGGCTCCTTGGCCCTTGGGCAAGGGGCAGGTTCAGGAGACACCTCCCAGCCTCACACCCTCAAGCAAGATGTCTCTGTTGATCTGGAGCACGAAGAAGACAATGCTGACCTGGCCTCCCCCGATTCTGGCTGCGAGCTCACCCTGGCTGAGGCCGTGGTAACTCCAATGAACCGTCCGGACGGGACGTTCATGCGCATGTTGTGTGCTCTCTGACTGTCCAGTGGCTCCTCACACATCCATTGACTGACAGCAGGCGCTTTGCATCCCTGTCCTTTCTGTCTGTGTGTGTGGTCAGGCTTACTGGCTGCATGCAGACCCGCTGCCCAGTCGGTTCATCAGCTTTTGTTTTGCGACCCCCCAACATTTTGGCTCCCTGGAGAATGCCGCTCGCTAAACCCACGAGCAAACACCCGAGCTTCATGTCCAGGAGCCGGCAAGGGCAACAGTGGGTGGCTGAAGGAGCTGCGACTGTCATGAACACGCAACCCTCGGCAGCGGCGTGCCCGCGCTTCCAGCTTCACCCTTGCATTTCCTACGTTGATACCCCTTTTCTTGCTTAGCTCGCCAGCCTCCCCACCCTTTCCTGTCTTCAGCAAGCTGGTGGCTGGGTGATGAAGTAGCTTTCCTTGTTCTTGTGGGCACTAGATCAGCTCCTGCGGAGTTCGTTTCCTTACAACTAACCCTTTTCTCTAATCCAGAGCAAATCTCAGGAACCAAGTGGGGAAGAAAAGGATTTATCTGACCCATCAGTAAAATCCAACCTGAAAGAAGAAAATTTAAAGACTGCTGTGCCAGTGGTCTCCCAGGTCTCAGTGCTTTACTAAGTGCTTCTCCCTGCAGTATGAGCACTCACCCCGTGCAGCCAAGGGCTGTGCTGCCAGCTCTGCTCCCATTGCTCTGTATGTATTGATACAGACACGCACACGTGTATACACACACACACACATGTCTGCATTTTCCTCCTGGGGCTCTTGGACATCCTGTTTCTCATACCTCTCAACCTCCCAGCAGTGCTGAGGGAAGGGTGTGCCAGCACAGCCTGGCCCATAGGGGAAATAGCTCTGGCTGCAAACACTTGTGACCAAGGTCAGGAGGTGGGTTTCATCTGGGATCAGTGAGCTTACAGCTGTTCCTAAGAACTGGATCTAGATGGGTCTAGATTTCCTATGGCATCTTGGTAAAACATGGCGAGGGGATACATTCCCTCTGATAGTGGAGTTGAGAGGTATGTTCATGGCTGGAGAAGAGCTGATGGAGGGAGGACATCCCTTGGCTCTGACTGTACTGTCAGTTACACTGACCAGACACTCGATCAGGTCACCCCTGAGACTCACCTGAGGCCTTGGGAGGGGAAGGTGGTGTTGGTGGGGCAGGCTCTCCCCAGGGCAGCTGGTGGGCGGCTTTGGTGGGGCTTGTCCTCCCCCAGGGGTGATGCTCTGCAGAGTCACACAGATGCTCAGTGGAACTAGCACACTGCTTCTCCCTCACTGTGCCTGGCTGATGGGCCCTTTCCTTTCAAACTTTTCTCTCTTTATTTCCCTTTTTTGTTTTTACGAGTCACTGACATACAATAGCCCTGGCATCTGAGCTTGTTCTGAATGTCTCCGAACAAACCCATTGTTTTGCACCATCTGCTTCCACTGGTTCACTGATGTGCCTCCAAGCTGGCTAAGGGTTTTTTTTTTTTGTGTGACCTACCCTTTTTGAGATGATTAATTACCAACAGACTTCTGGCACAATCAGGTTGAGTAGTCCTCTCTCCCCGCCCCGCCCTCAACAAAACCACTGCTGTCAGAAAGGTTGCGGTCTCCATGCTTGAGTTGTGTTTCACTCTATTCTGTGATGTTTGCTGCAGCCTTCCTCCTCCTCCTCCTCCTGCTCCCCTGTCCCTGCCGGCACTGTCAGCACTGCCACACGGTGCTCACAGGCTCCATCTCTCTTCGACATTGTGTCTCATTCAGAGAGCGGGTGTGAGGGACGGCGCCGAGGAGAGACCTAAACCACCTCGGCACAGAGCCCCAGAGAGTGACACCGGTGATGAGGAGCCTGACCAGGAGAAAGACTCGGTCTTCCTGAAGGACAACCACCTGGCCATTGAGCGCAAGTGCTCTAGCATCACAGTCAGCTCAACCTCCAGCCTGGAAGCAGAGGTGGACTTCACCGTGATCAGTGACTTCCACGGCACAGCCTTTGAGGACATCTCCCGGAGCCTGCCTGAACTGGACAAGGACAAGAGTGAAATGGAAGATGAAGGCCTGGTTTCCTTCCAGCACACTGACAAAGTAGTTCCTGGACTGGAGGAGGATGTCAAAGGCAGGGAAACAGTCTCCCAGCCCAGCCCAGATGTCTCCCAGCTAGAGGTACACAGGGACACCATTCAGCAGGATTGTCCCAGTGTCATCATGCCTCTGTGTTCTTTGTCCCGGTGCCTGGCATTGCCCCCCTAGAGTGCACTCCCAGCTGGTTTGGAGGAGCATGCTAGCTTCCAAACCCACCCAGTTCCTGTCTGGTGTATTTCCCTGATGCATGCTGTGTCTGTGTTGCATGGCTCTGTTGCATGCTTTGTTCATCTGCTAACCAGGAGAAGTCACTGTCACCTCTTGGTCCCCTGTGTTTGGCTGCCCCATCCCTCACCCAATGACAGCATGTTATGCCACGGGAAAGGCACGTGGCACTGGCCTCATGTCTTGCATGAATTCAATGACCGGTTCGTGTAGTGAAGAGCCACGTACTGCCCACTAACCTCTCTGGTCCTGCCAGGGTTGGGAGGGATTTACCATGTGCCTTGGGGGAGTCACTCCAGAGCTTGTGAAGAGTCAGTCCTGTGCTGGGAGGGATTATAACAGGGCTAACAAAAATGCATGTGCATGTGTGTGAGAGATGAGTGTACACATGGAGACAGGATGGTAGAGCCAGCCCCAGCTCAGTGAAATGTGGCTTTAGCTCTATGCTGGGCCAGGGCAACCTCCTGCCTGGCCAGCCCGGGGCAGCCTCCAGCCATAGCAGGTAAGTCCCCAGTGCTGCCCAGAGCTTCTGGGGTGAGTCCAGACCTGGAGCCAGGAAAAAGCTGCAGAATAGAGGGAGCTTTCTCTGAGACAGCCTGGAAACCTTGTGTGGAGCATTTGACACCATGGATATGGCTGATCTCCATGTGCCCCATGGCTGTTGTGGGCAGGGGACTGCTGGCTTGGGAATGCTGAGCACTGGCTAAGCATTCCCTGTGCAGGAGCCCTTGGTAGCTCCAGTTTTTTATAGTGGGGAAGCTCTAGAAGCCTAAGGCTCTGACACCCCAGGTGTAACCAGAGCCTCCCCGAGCTGGTACAGATCATAAACCAGCTGTGGGACATGGATGAAATTGATTTGGTGGGTCTCACCTACCTTTTGAAGACCAGTTTGAACTAACCCATGGTGTCTCTATAAATCTATCCAAAAAATCCCATAAAACCCTGGGGACAGAGCATCAGATCAGATGGAGTGTGTGGGTCACAGGATACTGTGGATGGTGGCAGTCTGCCCAGGGTAACAGTCTGTTCCCTGCTCTTTGCCCAGGTAGGGCTCACTGTGACACTTGCAGGATATCAGATGTGTGTGACAGGGTTGCTCTGCTGGGGGGGCTGGTGCACAAGGAGCATAGAATCAGAATGGTTTGGCTTGGAAGGGACCTTGGAGATCATCTCATTCCAACCCCTTGCCCTGGGCAGGACACTCAAATCTGTTGGCATCGTGCCCCAGGGCCTGACTCACTCTGTTTCTCCTGCAGCCATCAGCCCCAAAAACAGATGCTGTGATGGTCAGCCTGGGGCTGAGTGTGAAGAAGCCTGAAGCAGATGGCTCTACTCCCCACCAGGTTAGCACCACAGACACAGCTCAGATGAAGTGGTCGCTCCATCCTAATGTGGCCCTGTTCCCCAGTGCCAAATCTCAGGCAGCTGGAAGGGTGGGGAGCTGAGTAGGGCAGTTGGGGGCCTCTGATTACCCTCAGCTTGCTGAAGTCCCCAAAACACAAACCAAAGCCAACCCAGAGATATTTTCTGTGTCTCTGGCCCCACCTGCCGTGCTGCTGGGCAGTGCTGACACACAGGAACATCTCCAGAGGGTGACAGCCACCAGCTGCACTGCACGTGTCTTTGGCCTCACGGTGCTCCCTGGCATCCTGTGGCAGCAAGGGACTGCCACACTGTCCCTGTGAGTGTCACCCACTCCATGGCACCTCCAGCCTCACCTGGTTTCCTTTGCCCCAGCAGGTGGACGGAGGCACCCCGGGTAGTAGGGACACCCCAGGCAGCAGGGACACCACTGCCACTGCCCAGGCTGGCACCACAGAGACGGCACTGGCGACCTCAGTAAGCGGGACTGGCCCTTGGAGGGGCAGAGGAGCCGCTGTGCCCTGTGGTCCCTCTGCTCCAGCAAGGGCAACTGGAGCCAGCTGTGCTAGGGGGGACCCTGCCCCACCAGGGGTGTCTGCGCAGGGTGACCTGCCATGTCTGCCCCCATGTTGTGTCTCAGCCAACGTACCCGTCTGCTCTTCTTTCAGGATCACAGCACCAAGGCTGGGAAAGGGGCCACTCCCACCACAGACCTTCGCTCCCTCTCACCGGTGAGGGGGGGATGTGGTGCCATCAGCCAGGCCAAAACTGGGAGGAGAGGTGGGGGAAGAAAGGTAGCTTTGTGGGGCTAAGAGTGTGTGGGATTGGTCCTACAGGACCCCCTCCCACATTCCCAGTACTGGCACCTTTGGCTGATATGCTGGTACTGGGAAGGAAGGAAAAAGGATGCTCAGAAGGATGGGGAGCAGGATGGAAGGGGACCTTAGCCTGTGGCCTTTTTCCTATGCCAGATACACACCTTGAGTATATGCCTGAGAAAGATAATTCCCCCAAAATACCCCAGTACCTGGTGCAGTGGGCTGAGATACTTCTAGCCCTGGATATCCTGTGTGGCCACCCAAGGCCAGCCACAAACTCTCCTGACTCCCAGTGAAAGTGATGGCCACCGACACCCTGCCCAGCAGGAGGCTTTCCCTCTGGAAAGGGAGTTCCTACTGCATCACCTCGTTTCAGTGGAGTCCAGGCTAGCCAAACACTGTATGCTGCCCCAGTTTCATCCCTGTGTGTTGCAGGAAGAACAGAGCCAGCACTGGGGCCGGGGCACCAGCGCAGCATTCTCAGCTTTCCCAGCTTTCCCAGCCCTCGCCATGCACAGCAGGATGAACTGAACTAGAGGCAGCCTGAGAGCTCTGCGCTGGGGTGGCCCTGAGGGTGGATGGGGAAGAGCAACAAACTGCCATGAGACTCTCTCCCCACTGCAGAGGCCCTTTTCAGGAGCTCTGAGCCTGGCATACCTATGGAAACCTCTCCCTATGCCCCCAAAACCTCTTGGTCCAGTTGGAACCACAATGCAGTGCCTTTTTCCATAGCCACTCTCCCCTTCCATGCTTGGCTGAGTAGGTACATCCCAATGGGAAGGTCCCAGCTGTTCAGGAGCCAGCACTGGGGCCTCCCCTGTGACAGTCTCCTGATCCCACTGCTGTGTGTCCCACAGATCTCCGGTGGCTCTGCTGGGAAAGAGGTGCTCACGAGCATATTCAGTGCCACTGCGGAAACCCTCTCCACTTCCACCACCACCCACGTTACCAAGGTGAGAGCAGCTCCAGAGGGGGCAGCCAGGGGGACCTGAAAGCCACTGGAATTAGAGAATGGGTGGATTTATAGTGGGACTGGTACAGCAAAAAGTGCCCCTCTCCTCCTTACAAGCCAAAAGGTGTGTGCTGTCCTATGGGAATGGCGAGAGTGCACAGTGCCCCGCTCTGAGTGCCCTGTGCCCAGCTCAGCCCTGTGTGCTGCCTGTTCCATTCAGCCAGGTGTGACCACAAGTGACAGCAGGCAAGGACAGCCAGGTGTCAGGTGTGCATGCAGCCCGGTGCAGACCAGGGGGAGTGGTGGTAGGAAATGAAGGAGACAAGGGTACAGCAGTGTATCTCACCCATGGCCATTTCATCTCCAAATTAAGAACAGACTCTTCTCCCAAGTAATAATCACAGAATCATAGATTATGCTGAGTGGGAAGGGACCCACAAGGTTCACTGAAGTCGAACTCATGGCCCTGCACAGGACACCCCAACAATCCCACCATGTGCCTGAGAGCATTGTCCAAATGCTTCTTGAACTCACACAGGCTTGGGGCTGTGCCCACTGCCCTGGGGAGCCTGTTCAGTGCCCGACCACCCTCTGGGTGAAAAACCCTTTCTTGATACTCAACCCAGACCTCCCCAGACACAGCTCCAGCTGTTCCCTCAGGTCCTGTCACTGGTCATAGGGAGATCAATATCTGCCCCTCCACTGCTCCTTGTGAGGATGTTGAAGACCTTAGTGAGGTCTGACCTCAGTCTCCTCAGGGCTGAACAAACCAAGTGCCCTCAGCCACTCCTCTCACAATTCCCCTCAAGGCCCTTCACCAACCTCAAGGCTCTCCTTTGGATTCTCTCTAATGGCTTAATGTCTTTTCTATATTGTGTGGTGTCCAAAACTGCCGCAATATTCCAGGTGAGGCTGCCCCAGTGCAGAGCAGAGCAGGACAATCCTCTCCCTCAACTGGCTGGCAATGCTTTGCCTGATGCCCCCCAAGACAGAGTTGGCCCTCCTGGCAGCCAGGGCACTCCTCACACATATTCAACAAGTGACAGGACAAGAGGAAATGGCCTCAAGTTACACCAGGGGTGGTTTAAATTGGATATTAACAGCAAACGTCTTCACTGAAAGGTGGTCAGACACTGGAACAGGCTGTCCAGGGCAGTAGGGAGTCACCATCCCTGGAGGAATTTAAAAGCTGTGGCACTTGGGGACATGAGTTAGTGGTGGCTTGACAGTGCTGGGGTGATGATTGGACTTGAGGGAGGGCTTTGCCAACCTGAATGATTCTGTGATTCTATAATTCTGTTAATGACAGCAGTCAGGGACCTGAGCATGAGGGGTGTTTGATACCTGCCACTCAGCCCTTTTCCTTCCCCTCACTGATGGTGAGCTCTGTCTCACTAGTTCTCACCATACACTGAATCAAGGATAGTGGGAGATCTGCTGAATTATGGAGTCATTTCCCAAGGTGATGCTGCTGTTGTCCCTCCTCACATGGGCAGAGCTACACCTGCCCAGAGCTGGCTGATGGGACAGCTGGGGTGAGTGCTTTCTTTCTCCTTGTGCAGACTGTGAAAGGCGGGTTTTCTGAGACCCGGATAGAGAAGCGCATCATTATCACAGGAGATGAAGATGTGGACCAGGATCAGGTAGGAGCAGGATGTCCTGGCTTTGCCCAGCTCTGGCTGTTCCCACATGCAGCACCGCATTGTTCTACTTCTGGCTTGTACTTGTTTACTCCTTCTCTCCAAAAACTGACCACTGAGGCCCCAAACTTGTCCAGCAGAGCAGGTCCCTGTGGGTGCAGTGGCACCCAGCCCAGCTCCCACAGTGAAGCAACAGTCAAGGTCACATCCCAGTGCAGAGCCCAGTGAAGGCATCACCTTTTTATTGTCTTAAAACACATTTCCAGGTACCCTTTCTTTGTTGACATACTCCAGAGTGACCCAGCTCTGTCCTTTCTTCCAGCACAGTCTCACTTCAGGTGATGGTGTTTTGCCTCTGCCTCTATAACAGAGGAACAAAAAGTGACACACTTTTATGATGAAATAACAGAGACTGACACAAATCTCTAGGGCCATGGGGTCATTTTCCTGTGGCCTAATCCTTTGGTATTTGTTGCCTCAGAAGAAAAATTATAAAGTAACTAAAGGGCTCTAAAATAATTTTTAGAATTATAATAATAAATTTGATAATTCTTGTAGATTCTTCTAGTGTTTTGCTGCTGTTCCTTTGCCCAGGCTTCAGTAGGAAGCCTGGGATGTAGCACATCTCTACACAAAAGTCAGCAAGAGAAAGGCAGAGCATGAGTGATCCTAACTGGTGCTGGGCTCCCGCTTCTTCTCCCAGGCTGCTGTGGGTTCAGGTCTGAACCCCTGCATCCTTATCCTCCTGGAATCCCACTCAGCTCCCTGGGATCCCACTCAGCTCCAGCTGCTGTTTCAGTCAGGGTACCGATTGTCTGGGAGTGGGGATAAATGCTTTCACCCTTCTGGTTTCTAGGCACTGGCTTTAGCAATCAAAGAGGCAAAACTCCAGCACCCTGATATGCTGGTAACCAAAGCTGTGGTATACAGAGAAACAGAGCCCTCTCCAGAGGAAAGGGACAAGAAACCTCAGGTAAGTAAAGCTGCCAGGAATGATTTTTATCTGTTGGGTAAGGAGGGGATGCAACTGCTCTCGTGTCTCTGGTCCCCACCAGCCGCATGTGTTGCTGCCCCTTGGTGGCAGCTCTTGGCATGGTGACTACAGGCATGGCCAGCTGGTTGTGGTTAGAAAGCTGGTGTCATTCCACCAAAAGTCACCTCGCTGTCCTGCTCAGCACAATGCTCACAGTCATTTCCATGTAAAGAGGAAAAGACCTGCTTGTTCCCCTGGGGCAGGGAGGGAAAGAGAGAACAGTGGCTTTTTTGGATGGGCTGAGAAACTTGGCTACAGGTTCTACAAAGCAATCCAAAGTATCAGACAAGCATTTCCAAAAAAAGATGTTTTAGTCTGGTTCAGATCCCCAGGCTGTGTTTTTACGAACACAGAGATATAGGCAGCAGCCCCCGAGGTTTGCCCCAAAGCTGTCACAGCCCCAGACACTTTTCTTCAGGGCTTGGGGAGTCCTGCCCCACACTAAACGCACCACCTTGATGCCATTACCCTCCCATCAGCTCCTTGGGGGTGGCACAGCCCCCAGACCTCCCTGTGGGAGCATCAGGAGCTAGGGGAGCATGGTGGAGAGGAGGGGGAGCCTCACTGCCAAAAACTGTCTGAGGGGCCCTGGCAGCAGCCAGGCAGCAGATGCATTTGGAGAGGCTCCTTGGAAATGGGACTTTCTGTTTCTTTATCATATGAATATTTCGATTGTCAGCTTTTAAGCCTGGAAAAGCGAAGAGCTCTGATGCAGCTGGGAAAGTCAGGAGAGGCTCCTGCAGCTGCCTAATTGTATGTCCTGTCCCACAGTGCAGACAAGCAAGTCCAGACACTCCTGCATCCCTTAGGAGCCACACAGTTTTAGTTGAATGGCTTGAAGTGAGGGAGCCGTGAGTCTCCCCCACACACCAACACCAGCCCAGTGACTGAATTCCTGCTAATTACCAGAGCTCCTGCTAATTAAGTGCAAACTGTGGCCCCAAGTGTTTGCAGTTACTGTCCAGTGCCTTCATGGATTCGAACTCCATGGATTGGCACTCCATGACTGGTACTTTCCATCTGCCTTGTACAGGAATCTTGACCAACATATTCCTGGAAGTCAACATCTGTATTCCAACCTGGAGAACAGGGGAGAAGGAGCCTTCATGCTGGATTTGTCAGCAAGACATAGACATGCTGGCTGCAATGTTCATGGTGAAGAGACAAAAATTTTTAAAAAAGGAATAGCAAATATATTATATATATATATACATACATACATATATATATATATATAAAAACAGGAAACAAAATGCATCCTTGCACTGCTGCTATATGCTGGAAATTAATAGCAAACAACACCACCAACAAAGCCAACCCTCTGCAGATAAATTGAAGAATTTCCTGGATTGGTGATCAAATAAGATTTAAAACGTCATAATAATAACAATAATATCAGTAACAATACAATAAGCCACCATCTTGCATGATACATTAAAGGACACACAATCATGAGTTCATTTGTTGCACACTGAATGGAAAGGAAAACTGCTTTGCAACAAAGCAAGAAGTAAGCAAACTGAAGTAAAAAACCACAAGGAGAAGCAAAACCATTCCCCACCTCTGGAAAGAAGAGAGAAAGACATTGAATTTATGACCATAGAGTTATTTTCCAATTCACAAGTGTCATTTTGCCCTTCTCCTCATTCCATGCTGATTCTTCTGCATTTTTTGGGGTTTCTGTTAACTCTTCTCCTTCCCTTCCTTATCTTCTCTGTGCACTTGTCCAACCTCTTGTTCTCTGAAGGTATTTAGGAATGGATTTCATTTCAAACAAAGAAAATGGTATGTATATGGTTTCTCATCTCTAAAGAGCAGCCTGTGGGGTTTCATATGGATGTGCATTTCAGTTATGTATATTACTAAATATAATGAAGGGGGAGGGAGGGAACAATGCTGAAATAATTCAACAGTGCTGGTAAATATGATGCCGACATTTTTAAATTATTAACTCTTTAATTGACTGTAGTTGGTGTATTTTGAGACTCTTAGATTACAGGTGGGACTCTGAGTCCTGCAAGAAGAGAACGGAGAAGGTTTCAGCTGCTGCTGGTTGGGGGGGAAGGTGAGAGGGCAAGGGATGGGCAGCTGATCTGCAGTGTATGGTGATTAGATTTGAAGGGGGCAGCAGTGACTTGGAGGGGCAAGGAAGGGGGTTTAGGCTCCCACTCCAACAGCTGTAGGCAGGATTGTCTCCTGGCCCTCATGCAGAGCCATAGGATCAGTAGGACCGTGTTCATCGCTCCCCCACAGCCCGCTGAGCCATGCCAGTGGCAGGGGTGGTTTTGCTTTATTTCTGGATCCCAGTAATGAAGTTACTTGGGCTTTGTAGCAGTTGAAGGCAGAGGGACTGTTTCTGCCCTGTCTGTCCTGCCACCTGAAGTGTGATGGCAAGGGCTGCCTGAGGCACTTGGGCTGGGGACAGCAATGGCAGGACCGTGGCAGTCCTCCCCCTACCTGCCTAGGGATGGGCACTGGAGGGACCGTACTGTGTCCATCACTGCAGAGTATCTGCAGCATCCCAGGCTGGGTGGAAGATCCCAGGCCCTCTGCATAAGCAGGCATGTGCCAAGGAGGTGTCAGTGGAGCTGCTCCCAACACGGCCCAGCTCAGCCTTCAGCCACAGGCTCCCTCCGCAGCTGCCTTTGGAAGGGGATCATGGACCAAGCCCAGGCCCTCGTACACTGTGAGCCAGGCAGTTAGGGTAGACTCAAAACCAAAACCAGAAAGGAAAGGAAATAAATGGGTTTCCTTCTCGGAATCCTCTGTAGCTCCTACAGAAATAGAAGGGCCCATGATTCTGCACCATTTTGCCTTTAGTCTCCCACCCCTCACACAGACTGTGCCCAGAAATAGGTGTTTTGCCAGGTCCTGCCACAGCTTGGAGGATGCCATGGGCATACCCTGCTTAACCACCTTGGCTGTCCCAGCTGGGAGCTGCTCCCTGGCAGTTGCTCACCAGTATGTCCCTGTGAAGTCTCTTCTCCTGGCAGAGAGGTTTTTCCTGCAAGCATGGAAGGCATGACCACAAGCAGGCAGGGCTGCTGGCTGCTGCCAGTGCTGCCACCTCCCAAGGGTCTCCCCAGCTTCCAGCCAAGCGCCTTCAGCTACCTTTAGAGAGCAGACCCCCAACCAAAAAAAGATAGTTTAGGCAGTTGCAGAGGCTACTTTTCTCTCTGTTGTTTTCCCAATGTACCCAAGCGAGCCATGACCAGCAGTGGCACTGTCAGAGCATGAGGGGGTGATGGAGGGCCACTGGTTTGCCTGCTGTGCTGGCACTCATTGGTACACAGCATGTTTCAGACCCAGAGGAGGCCACCTGGCTTGAACACCTCCACAACCCCACCAAGCCACTGTGACCCTCGAGACTTGCTTTTGGCATTGTGCACAGTCAGGAAAGTGAAGGTTCCTGTGGAAATGAGAGGCCTTAAAGAGTTAGACTTCATGTGCGCTTGGACTGAAGTGAGTTCTGTTTGCAGTGAGCAAACCCAGCCCCTGGCTCCCACAGCGTGTTCATGGGTAGCAGTGTCTAAAACTTTTCTTGAAAAAAAGGAAAAAAAAGGAAAGAAAAAAGCTCACTACTTGTTCTCCGAGCAAGGTGTGGCTTTCTGCTGCTCAGCTCCAGCTTGCACATCACCACGTTCCTTTTTGGATAGCAGGTCACTTCCAGGGGCCTTTCTGTTGAAAGGGGTGGGAGACATGAGTGCCTGTTTTTACCCAATCCCACAAATTCATTCTGAATGTGGCCTGCAATTGCATGAGTAATAACAGCAACAATATTTTATTTGAGAAGCACCTTACCAACCAACTGCAACGCTCTGTTGTTCCTTCACTAACTCTCCTTTTCTCTTCCCTTGTTCTCCCTCTCCCCTTTGGCCATACTCCTTTTCAGTGCTCGGTGGTGTATGCGTGTGTGCTCACTGTTCTTGTATTCAATAAAAGTGAAATAAATGTGTTTGATGCTAAATCAGCTTGGGGCCTTGATGAACTCCTTCCTACTAAGAAAATGGAAAAGTGAAGGGGGAACCTTGCAGGTGGGGTCACTGCACATGGAAATACAGGACTCTGTCTGAGATCATAGAAATCATAGAATCCTAGAATGGTTTGGGTTGGAAGGGACCATAAAGATCATCTTGTTCCACCCCCTGCCATGGGCAGGGACACCTTCCACTGGCTCAGGTTACTCCAAGCCCCATCCAGCCTGGCCTTGGACACTCCCAGGGATCCAGGGGCAGCCACAGCTTCTCTGGGCACCCTGTG
>JAWWEE010000051.1:1057213-1078380 GCA_035221455.1 Xenops minutus | reverse complement strand
CGGGACCGATGGCAGGGACGGGCCGGGGGTGCCGGGGCCGATGCCGGGGGCAGAGCCGGGGCAGGGCCGGGGACACGGCCGGGACCGATGGCAGGGGCAGGGCCGGGGACACGGCGGGGACGATGCCGGGGGCAGGGCCGGGTCAGGGCCGGGGGTGCCGGGGCAGGGCCCGGGCAGGGCCGGGGCCGGTGCCGGGGGTGCCGGGGACACAGCCGGGTCCAGCCCCTGCCGGAGCTCCTCCCGCCGTGTCGCAGTTCCGGGCCGCGCCGCCCCACGCCCCGCTCCATGGCGGCCCCGCCGCCCGACCCCGAGCTGGCCCGGCAGCTTTTCTTCGAGGGCGCCACCGTGGTCGTGCTGGACGTGCCCGAGGGCACCGAGTTCGGCATCGACTACAGCGCGTGGTCCGTGGGGCCGCGGTTCCGCGGCGTGAAGATGGTGCCGCCGGGGCTGCACCTGGTGCACTGCAGCGCGGGCCGCGGGCCGCACACCGGGCCGCGCTCCGGCCGCTTCCTCGGCCTGCGGCGCCGCGAGCTGCGCCTGCTGCGCTGGGACCCCGCGGCAGAGGCCCTGCGGCCCGAGCCCCCCGCGCAGGCCGAGGCGCTGCGGGACGGCCTGCGGGAGCTCGACCGCTTCCTGGGGCCGTACCCCTACGACACGCTGAAGAGGTGGGTCTCGCTGACCTCGTTCATCAGCGAGGCGGCGGCGGAGCAGCTGCAGCCCGAGAGCGGCCAGATCTGCGCCTTCGCCGAGGTGCAGGCGGAGGCGGCGGGGCGGCAGAGCCGGGACCGCGCCGGGCAGCGCCGGCCGCCGCTCGGGGCTCAGTGCCGCAGCTACGCCGAGGGGCTGGCCAGGCTGCCCCGCCTCCGGCCCCGGCCCGGCACGCAGATCCGCTTCTCCGAGCTGCCCCGGCAGCCCTACCCCGACGGCGCCACCCCCGCGGAGATCACCCGGCACAGCATGGACCTCAGCTACGCCCTGCAGAGAGTGCTGGAGCGGCGCTACCCCGGCCGGCCCCTGGAGCTGCTCGGTGAGCGCCGCCCGCAGGGACACGGAGCGGGGCAGGCCGTGGAGGCAGAGCCGGGCCTGTTCTGTCTCAGGAACAGAAAACAGAGAGGGAGGAGGCCATGGAGGCAGAGCCGGGCTTGTTCCGTCTCAGGAACAGAAAACAG
Source organism: Xenops minutus (assembly GCA_035221455.1). Classification (NCBI taxonomy): domain Eukaryota; kingdom Metazoa; phylum Chordata; class Aves; order Passeriformes; family Furnariidae; genus Xenops; species Xenops minutus. The sequence continues at coordinate 1,077,211 of JAWWEE010000051.1, read as the reverse complement.
AGAGGGGGGGAGGCCGTGGAGGCAGGGGGAGTGGGGCTTGTTCTGTCTGAAGAACAGAAAACAGAGAGGGTGTGAGGCCATGGAGGCAGAGCCGGGCTTGTTCTGTCTGAAGAACAGAAAACAGAGAGGGGACCTCCTTGTTGTATATGAGCATGTAAAGGGAGCTGCCAAGAAGGGACAGCCAGGCCCTTCTCGGTGGTGCCCAGCAATAAGGTGTGAGGGAACAGGCAGACACCGATGCCTGGGGAGCTCCAGCTGAATACGAGGAACAACTTCTTTGCTGTGACAGCACACTGGGACAGACTGCCCAGAGAGGGTGTGGGATCTCCCTCACTGGAGACACTCCAGACCCATCTGGACACAGTCCCTTCCAACCCGAACCATTCTGTGATTCTGTTATTCTGAAATGAGAGCTCTGGGATGAAACCTGTGCCTGTTCCCTGGTGCCCTGAGGCATCTCTCCTCATTGCACTGCTGAAGTTGGTGCAGTTTTTAGCAGCAGCAGGGCCTGTTCCAGTTGCCTGGAGAAGAGCAGACTGCAGCTTCTTCACAAGGGGCAGCATGGCTCTCTGTGACCAGTGACAGGACCCGAGGGAATGGCTGGAGCTGTGTCAGGGCAGGGTTAGGCTGTGTATTAGGAGAAAATCCCTCCCCCAGAAAGTGGTCAAGCACTGGAACAGGCTCCTGGGGGCAGCGCTCACAGTTCCAGGGCTTGAGGACTGTTTGGACAACACTGTCAGGCACGTGGTGGGATTGTTGGGGTGTCCTCTGCAGGGCCAGGAGTTGAGCTTGATGATCCTTGAGAGTCCCTCCCAGCTCAGGTCATCCTGTAATTCTGTTCTGGGACTCTCTGGTGTAAGGATGCGATGCTGGGGTTCAGGAGCTGTCAGCCTTCCTCCGGCTTCTGGGTGCTGCTCTTGGAGCCCAGATTGCCTCAGGTTAAGTCAAAAGCAGCAGTCACAGGTCCGGCACCAGCCTGGCACTTTGCCTATTAAGTCAATCTCTTGACGACATCTTGGGGAGTCCTGTTAAGTGTTGAGTGGGGCCGAACACCCCCAGATCCTCGTTCTCATGGCATGCAGAGGAGGTGTGGGTCTCCCAGCCAGTGGTTCCCGGTGCAGTGTCTGATCCCTACCTGGATGGCACAGTGGCCACTCAGGTTTGTGTGCTCTCTATTCTGTGTGTGTGCATGTGTTCTGTGTGTGTGTGTGTGCTGTGCATGTGTGTGCTCTGTGTTTGGTCCCTGTGCTTCCAGTGACTTGCCATGGCAGTGTCTGGACTGTGCCAGTCCTGCAGTGGGCAGACCAGACGCCCTCGCCAGGGCTGTGTCTCAGCGCTCAGCTCCTCCCCAGCTTTTAACACAACCTGTGATACAAATAAACACTGAATCTGTGGAGGTCCTGGAGTGGAGTTTTGTTTTGTGGCAGGATGGAGGGAAAACCCTAACCAGCTGAGGCTACTGAGCTACAAGCCTTTGTTTTTCCCTTCTGTGTTTTCTATATTAATGTCATACAATTTATTCTTTTTCAAAATTATTAAAAACAGCTGTTGTATATACAAACAGTGAATTACCTTAGGAAACAGTGGCAAAGTAGCTGATGCCAAGCATCCAGTGAGATGGAGCACGAGTCTTAATTCAACAAGGCAAACACATCTGTGAATGTACTGCTCAGCTCTCCCAGCATTCCAGGGCAGTGGCATTTGCAGTCCTGTGTGGCTCTGGACACCCAGGCTCAGGAGGACTGAATGCTCCCAGAGTAACAGCAAGGTCTGGCTCATTGTTTGGGTTTGTAAAGTCCTGCAGAGTCCTTTTATAGCGATGTTACAGGTGATCTGCCCCATTCTGCTTTGCTTTGTCTCCAGTTGAAGAACAGAGCATCAGCATATAGTCAGTGTTTAGAGTATCAATCACTGCTGGCAGGATGTACGTGCAAAAGCCAAACCAGCATTTATGAATCATTTACAGAGCTTTGGGGAGGACACATACCTTGGATATTTTTAAGTCTTATGTGTGTTTTGTTTTCTGAATCCACACAGGTGAGCTGCAGTTTGCTTTCGTTTGCTTCCTGATTGGGAATGTGTATGATGCCTTTGAGCACTGGAAAAGACTCCTGAACATCCTGTGCCGATCTGAAGAAGCCATAGGGAAGTACCAAGACCTTTACATCAATCTCATTTCCGTGCTGTATCACCAGCTCAATGAAATCCCAGCAGATTTTTTTGTGGACATTGTCTCCCAGGACAACTTTTTAACCAGCACCTTACAGGTACATTTGTGACTATTGTCTCCTGAGAAATAGGAGTCGGGGGCAGGGTCTACAGGGCATCAGAGCAAATCCTTGGAGAAGCTGCAAAAGGAATTAAGCTGCTGTTGAGCTGTGTGGGAGAGAGTGAGCCTGTCTAAGCACGTGGGGATTTTCTTTTACTTTTTCTCTGTTACTCACTGAGAAATGCCATTTGCTTCTCATCTCAGCATTTGGTCTACTCAGGCTATGACTGGAAGAGCCTAATGCAGTGTAAAATTGAGTTAGGCAGGGAGAGGAAATGTTGCAAATAGTGCTGGAAGCAACATGCCACAGTGCCATGAGTTTGGAGTTCTGACCTGGCACATGTAATGCAACTGGACAGCACTAGCAGACTTTTCCTAGAAGTTTTTAAGACCTTTGCCTACAATGAGCTGAACAGCTATGAGAAAGGCTGAGCAAGTGCAAGATGATGACTGTCTGTGTATTTTTTCCCAAATGCCATTCATTCTTTTAAAAAATGAAAAGAATGGGAAAAAAAACCACAAAAATTTTGACATAAAGGACTAATGATGCTGATTTTTGGGCAGCTTGAATGGTTTGCTTAGTATGCCAGGAAGCTGTAATAAAACTTGAGCTTAGAACACTGATAGTATTTTAGAAGCTTTTCCATTCCTGTTAGCCTTAAGAAAAGGGGAAGATTTCCTGTAGTTAAGTTCTTATCCAGAGGGAATTATGGTTATTCCAAAATGAAGCAAATTCTGCTTCTGCTGAGACAGGCAGGGGCCAATATGTGATTCAGCACCAGTGAAACCAGTAGGGGTAGGTGTCCTACTTTTCTGAAGATTTCACTTTGAGGAGATTAGAGCTTAATTAAATGTTGGCTTGAGGAGACTTTCTGCCTAGGAAGAAATCTCTTTTCCAAAGGTATGTTTCTTTCACTCTGGCGTTCCAGAGGAAAGCTGCTGCTGTGGACAGCTTCCTGGAATGTGGAGAGAGAAAACAGATGTTATAGGCAGGTGCAGCAGAGAAGACAGACAGATAATAAAACTTGAAGAAGAAACAAGAGACATCTCTCTCTTGGGCCCAGCGCTGCTTCGCAGCCCAGTGAGGTGGGGTTTTTTTGTAAGTTTTAGCCTTCTTGTCTTCAGAATAAACCTTTTTGGATTCTTTCCACTGCCTTGGCAGTATCTTACCACACACTCCCACTGACTGTCACCATACTGTGACAAATTGTGCAGCAAATTGGCTAACCAAAACTTAGTTTAAAAAAAAAGCCAAACTCAGACACACTGATGAAGCTCAGCAGTGGAAACAAGCCCTGCAGTAGTTAGGGGCAGTAGTGCTACAGGTCCTTGATGCTTGATGCCTTCTCTTTTCCCAGGGAGCAGTTGGATTCCTCTCCTTTTAACTCCCAAGTTCTTGGTCTAGATTTGGGGAGGGTTGAAGTGTTTGGTTTTAATTTGCTGGGTAAAATGGTGTGGGAAGCACTGCTTTAATCAAGTGACTTTCAGTTTTTTGAATCTGGATTCTTGCAAGTCTCGCTTTTTTTAATTAATCTTTTATTTATGTTGGTAGATTTTTTCCATCTCATTACAAGATTGGAAAACCCAGCCCTGTTTGCAGTACACTAAGAGCAACACTGTGCATGGTTAGCTTGCATTAATACAAAGACTATGTCAAACAGCTGTTCTTTCCCTCTGAGGAGAATCTGGGAAGCACCCTTATTGCTGGTGGTCTTTGCTTTTTGGCTGCCTGAGTCTTGTCTGCCCCTGGGTTCCATTAATCTATGTTTTTGTGGAGGTTTGGGTTGGCTCCCTGCCAAACCCAGCTGCTGGCCACACAGACTGCCCCTCCCGAGAGAGAAGAAAAGTACCAAAAGAAAATTGTAGTAAAAGTATATATATATATATTCACATATATTACGATTATATACAATCAAACACTATGAATATACAGAATAAGATCCCAAAACAACTCCAAAAGGGAAAGGGAAAAGGGACAAAAACGGGTAAAACCAAAGCAAAACAGATATACACACACTCATGAACTCAGGGAAAAGCTCAATGAAGTATCTAACACAATGAATTCTCACCAAACTCCCCTCAAGAGAAGCAGTTCCTCTCCATGCAGCTGGGACAGCAGTTTCTTAGACAGGCCTTAGCTCATACAGATAAGAGCTAAGCCCATACAGAGACCTGATGTCCTCCAAACACCCGAAAGGAAGAGAGAGAGAGAGGAACCTCCTCGCCCTTCTCTTATATACAGCTGATTACCTGAAGGAATGGTGTGGAATACTTCCTTAGTTATGACCCTGTTACCAGGGAAGGCCCAGACCAAAACCAAGAAAACTAAACCACCACAGTTTTACTTCAGCAGCACAAGCTGTGGTGGCACAAGGGATCACCCTTAGGACCTGACAGGAGTCAGCACGTTCCTAGTGACAAAGAAAACCTTGCCTTGCTAACTCAGCCACTCCTCACTCAAAGTTCTCTGTTTCTCTGCTCCCATGAGATTTCCCTGAAATAGTGCCAGGGAACCCTTGGGACTTGCCTTACCCAGTCACTTGACACATACCTATCAGAGTTAACTGTGTGTGGGCAGGTGCACAGAAGGGTGTGGGGGAGTGTATTGTCTGTGTAGCTCCTGCCCAGCTCTGCATACAGCAACTTTTTATTTTTGGAGTTTGATTCAAGGCAAGAAGAGCAAAGCACAACCACCACTGACTGTGCAGCCCTAACAATGTTTAAAGAAAAAAAAAATCTTGATTATATAGCTAGTTTAATGTGCAGTTTGTTGAGAAGTGGGAAATAAAATCTTTTAATCTTTTTTCTTTAACAGCAGCCTTGCTGTGCACATGGTCTTTTAGAAAGAGGTAGTTTCACTGGAGAATGAATAAGGAAAAGATGAATGATCATTCACAAAGCAACCAACTTTGCTGCTTATTGTCAGTATTTTATCCAGCTGTCAGTAGGTCTCTCCCAAATACAAGGCTGCATTTTACCCAGAGGAAATTTCTTCTTATGGAAATTAACTCAGGATTGCAAGTTGGACAGAGGAGCAGAAGCAGGATAAGAGATGGCCTCTGGGGCTAAATGCCCTGTTAATCCTACACAGATGCTTTCATTCTCCAGGTGCCAACAGAAGCTGTGAATCTGTGACACATTAGTACATTTGTGCTTGGATGATGGGAGGGAGAGGCTAGTCCAGATTTCACTGCCCTGTGCTCGAGGGAACGGCTGTGCTGAGTATAACTGGACTTTTCCAAAGAGCTTGCATTCCTCTCATACCTTCAAGGTCTTCATATTGAGTTTCCTCTGTAACTAATATATATATATATATATATGATACCTAATCTGATACCATATTACAGAATTACTTTGAGAGATCTCTAACCATAGAAACGATGGGTACAATTACCTGTTGGCCTTTTGGACACATGATAGAAAATGGGCTACGGAGAATGCTTTTTTTGTTTTTTCAATTCCTTCTTCTCAGATATTTTCCTGAGCTCACATTTAAGTGTATTTCAGAATTCCATAGTACAAATTCAATTACATGCATGCTCCTCCTTCAAACAAAGTTCTTATCTGAGTGCAGATATTTCTGACACTGACTCAGTGTGGTGAAGACAAGATGGGATGGACTTGGGGCTGTGAAATCAGATGTGTAGGCTTTAGTTAGGTAGCCCCAAAGCAGGAGTGGTTCCAGATTGGTAGATCCCTTGCCAGTGGCCTAACCTGAATCTCTTCCTGGTGCTCCCAGAAATGATGATGTCTTTGTAGGAAAGAGATGCCCAACTGGTGCCACATCTGAGCTGTTTGTGACCTCTGCTCTTTCTTTCAGGTGCTCTTTTCCTGCCTGTGCAGTGCTGCTGTTGATGAGACTCTAAGGAAAAAGGCTGAAAAGTTCAAGGCTCACCTAACGAAGAAGTTTAAATGGGACTTTGAGACAGAGCCTGATGACTGTGCTCCTGTGGTGGTGGAGCTACCTGAGGATGTGCAGGTGGACTGAGCCAAATGCTCCTTTGGAAGCAAACAGCTTTAAAAATAACTCATTCCTTCTCTTCTCCAACCTTGCCAGCTTTCTAAAGTCAGTTTCTAAAGCTGATCCTCTTTCTGCTGTAGAACCCAGGAGGATGCTGAACTTTACGAGATCAGTTATTGGAGCAGTTTGAGAGGTGTCACATGGTTGCTTTGGACACCTTATTTTTTTTCCCCAACACTTCTGCAGCAGCTCCTCGTAGAATATGAATTCAAGACAAATTTGTAGAATCATTTAAATTAGAAAAGACCTTTTAAGATCATCAAGTCGAGCCATAAATCTAACACTGCCAAGATCATCCTGCACTCAGCTGACTTCTAGATCCCTGGTCCCCTCTCTCCTCCTGGGCTGGAGGTGATGCCCTGTCTGGGGAGAACCTGTGATTTACCCCTGAAGTGAGGGGTGTAAGCCCACTAAGTGGTCTTTGCAGATTTTGGCAGCCCAAACCCAGGCTGCAAACTGGAGTTCAGCTCTTCTTGGGCTTGTGCTATAGCGATGTGACCACGACTGTTTCACTACTGTGTCAGATGCTCATGCTGCTCACTGTGATTTATCTGTTGTGGAGAAGGACTCAAAGCCACAGCAAAATTCCACCCATTTCATACCCCTAATACTGAGGTATCTTATTCCTCCCATTCTGTTAAAACATTTTGTATTTGGTGCCGACAGTCTGTTTTGCCTGATGTAAAAGAAAGTGAACAGTTTCATGGTGAGAAATGGAGTTATTGGACTGTAGTCACCCAGGTCTTGAAGAACAGAGCCAGAATGATTTAAAGGGTCAGATTTCCACATGAACTGGAGCCTCTGTTTTATAATTGGAAATCTTATATATTTTCCCTGATGGCAGTTTCCTCTTTGTCCCCAGTTCCCAGGAGAGGCTGTAAGAAGCTTGTGGTGTTTCTGCAAATCTACACAGGGGCTCAGTTGTACCACTCAGTTGTTACTGAGCTGTCACACTCCCTCAGGAATTTGTCTGTGTGCATGTTGAACAAGTTGACGTTCTTTGTTAGCCTTTGTTGTTCAAAATAAATCTCAAAAGAGCCTTGTCTACAGAAAATGTTTGTGTGAATGGGGTATAGTTATTTAGTCAAACATTACAGTACAGCGACACTGCTCTCCTTTCTTCACTGGGATGTCCAGTGTCCTTGCAAATGATCTGTGACATCCACGGATGGAAAAGGATGCAAGATGTAGCAGAAAGCTCAGTGTGTTTTGGGAAAAAGGTGTGTAATGAGGTTTCCAGATCATCGGGGAATTCCCACAGGGAGAAGCCATTGGAAGCCCTCGTTGCTGCTAGGGGCCTTTCCTTTCTGCAGGGGCTCTGCACTCCATTCCTGTCATGTCCAGGTCTGTCTGTTTGAACTGAATTCTGGATTGACCACAGGCCCTGTGGGGAGGTTACTCGAATTTGGCAAATGTTTCGTTCTTAAGTCTTCCTTTCCATGCTTTCTTAACACCTTGTGATCTTTTGCCTGGCAGTGTGACTGTGCTTCCCTGTGTCCTTGCTCTGTGTTTGGATCCACAGGCATCACTGTTCCCACCTGTGATGGACGAGGCTTCTTTTGGTTTGGTGGCTCTTTGCACCACCCCAGTGACTGGTTCTTGTGCTTGGGAGCAGAACACGGATCCCTCATGTCAGTAGAGAAGGGAGCAGGGAGCCTGGGGCCCTGCCTGGAAGGGAGACAGGAGCAGTGCCCTGTGGCTCCACAGGGCTGGCCAGGCAGTGTCAGTGTCCTCAGTTTCCTGGCAATGCTCCACTGCTTTGATGGTCAATTTGAGTACGTCTTTGTTAAATCTCAAAACCACTAACTGAAAATTAATGGTTTGTAATAATCAGGCTCCCATGATGAACTACACCTTTAGCAACTCAGGAAAGAGAATACAATTGTACTTCCATTTTTTTTACTTTTTGTGAGATTGTATTAGGACAGTTAATCATAAAATCCCAGAATGGTTTGGGTTGGAAGGGACCTTAAAGCCCATCCAGTTCCACCCCCTGCCATGGGCAGGGACACCTTCCACTAGCCCAGGTTGCTCCAAGCCCATCCAGCCTGGCCTTGGACACTTCCAGGGATGAGGCAGCCACAGCTTCTCTGGGCAGCCTGTGCCAGGGTCTGCCCACCCTCAGAATGAGGAATTACTTCTCAATATCCCATCTAATCCTGCCTTCTGTCAGTTTAAAACCATTTTGCCTTGTCCTATCGCTATCTGCCCATATAAAAAGTCCCTTTCCCTCCTTTTTGTATCTCTTAGCATCTCTTATTAGACCACAAAACAGGTGGGGAAGAGCCAGGCCATGGGGACACTGTCCCTCTTGGACAGGATAGAGAAGCAGCAAACTTTCAGCAAAATGCAGGTTTGGATGTTCAGAATCAGACCCCACTACATGACTCCATCGCACACTTTGAGGGAGAAGGGAAGCAGGCACATAGGAAGCAACTTGTTGGATGTTTGCAGGGGAGGGTTATAAATTTGGGAGGGAAAACAGGGCAGTTATTCCTGTTGGAGTCAGCCCGAAGGAGGCTATAAAGGGCAAGTGGCAACATGTAAGAGAAGGGATATTTTCTTGCCCTTCTATAGCCTTAGGCCAGCTCTGGTGATGATAACGCTGCTTCTTCTTCCAGCTGTTGTTATCTGAAAGCAAAAGAGGAGGGATTTTGTGTGTGTGTGTGTAAATACAAGGTGCTGCAAGCTAATGAAGTGTAATTTGTGATGTGTTTGCAGCTTTGATTGAGCACTGAATTCAGGTCAGGACAAGCGGCTTTTCCTCTGCTGTGCAGTGGCACTGAAGCATGAGGTACATTGGCCTCCTGCTTCTGTGGAGAGTTGTCCAGCTGCCAGAGCTGTGCCAGTGAGAAAAATCAGCATCATTCCTGCCCTGTGACATGGGCCTTCACTGCAGATTTGATTGGAGCAAGGGCCCTGCTTAGCCCCAGGTGAGGCTGATCCCTTGGGAACCAGCAGTGGCATCAGCTGACCACTGGGTACCCCTAAAGCTGCACTGCACCCCACATTGCCTGTGCAAAGCCCAGAGTGAGTGTATCAGACCCTCAGACCCGTTCTTCCATTCTTTTTCACTGTCCCCACAGGCTCGGTCACATTGGACAAACCAGAGTTTTCAGGCTCGGGGATAGTTTTCCAGTGTTGTCTCCATGTATGCTTCTTTCATTGACCCTGCAAATTCCAAAATGAGGAGTGTGCTGCCTGAGGCTGTGGGAAGCTGCCTTCCTGACCCAGAATTGCACTGCTCCCTTTTTTTGGTTGGGAAGAGAAAGGGCACATCTTGCTTTGACAGTTCATGTAGCTTCGTTTGTGATTTCCACTGCCTCCTGCCCACTGCTGGAGCAGCAGCCAGACAGCTTCTGGCTATTCTCAGGTGGATTGGTGCCAGTAGCTCCACCATGGCACTGGGCCACATCCACAGTGTGGTTCTGCATCTCAGATTGGGTTTGTGGCACTTCCTGTGGCAGCAATGCCTGCAGACCCCCAACAGCACCAATTTGTGTGGTGTTAGATGTCACCCAAAAGTGTTCTTGTGCTCTAAATGCAAACTAAAGGTGAAAGGGTGCAGGTGGGAAGGTATAGAAAGCAAGCAGTAGCTTGTTAGTGCTGTAGTTTTAAATCTGAAGTGAGCCCTGGGTTAATTATTGTTTTAACCAGCAACTCTTCACTGGGGCTTTCGCTTTTACTGCTTAATGGTGAGTTGAATTTTAGGTTCTTTGCTCAGTGTTTTCTCATGGTAACCCACCCTGTGTCTCAGCACCATAGTTCAGCTCATGTCTTTTTCTGTTTTATTAGGTTTTTCTATTGTTTGTTACTATTGTACCTTTATTTTTCTAATCCAGAAATAACATGATAGATATCCATTTGTGCCTCTAACAATAACCAGGAGGGAGAGGTTTTTCAGGATCTCTTAGACACACACCACCTTTGTTTGGAGCAATGTTTATTTCTGCTACTGCTTTGGCAGCTGGACATAGTCTGTACCAGCTGCTGCAGTTGGAGGGGCTGGCACCGAGCTCCTGGAATATGGAAAAAGGTGGAGTGGAATGCCTTGATTCCTTTCTCTGAAAAAGGAAATCATCTTCCTCTGGTATTGCTGTTTATCATCAAACAGCTACGACAGCCATGTGTTCTGCAGCCCTGTTACTTAAAAGGGATGTGCTGTGAGTGGTGGTTCCTTTCCAGTGTGCTCAGCTACTCCACAGCCAATTCTGCTCCCCTCCAAAAGGTCCACTTCTGACCTGATGGGAGTGCCAGAATTCTGTCCCAAGTGTTGTACAAACCCCAGAGTGGAGCTGGAGCAGGGACTGGGGGTTGCTCCATAGAGCATGGGCTGTGCTGGAGCCTATAATTAATGCACAGGAGGTATTGATTGTGCAAAGGCCTCATTAGGAAAGCGAAAATGAGATGCAATGCAGCCTCAATGCAAATAAACTCTAAATGGGTTAATCAATAGGAGGAAAAATCCATATAGCAGGCTCTCGGATGCACTGCTTTGGGTGTGCTGGTCCAGCTCCTGCCCTGTGCCTTGCTGGATCTTTGTGGGTTCATGAGGAGCAAGCTGCAGCAGGAATGTGTCCTGCAGGTGCAGCATGGCCAGTGAGGTGCCAGGTTGGTACCTTGTCCCCTTCTAGGGGAGCTGAGCTCAGGCTCCAGTGGCGCTTGGTCACTGCAGCTTGAGGGGCTCCACAGATTTGAAACCAAAAGCCTGAGCTGCAGTCCTTGCCAGGTCTCAACTTTGGGCAGGCAATAGGGAGAAGGAAACATCCAGAGGGTTCCCTTCTCCCATGCCTGCACCCCCAGGGCCTCGGTGCCTGGCTGCAGGCAGTACCTCCTGTGTCCTGCATGGATCAAACAGATGCTTATCTGAAGTGCTGAGAAGTTGCCCAGATTTCAGATCCCTGAAGCCATAACTCTGCAGTGTCTCTTCCCTCTGTGATGAAGTTACAGCTCTCTCAGGTACCATGCAAGGCTGACCTGGGAGGCTGGAGGTACCAGCAGCTGGGGGTACTCTTGTGTTGCCCCTCTCCAATTTACTTATTGTCTCTGCCTGTAAAAATTACGTCTCACAGTCATTAATAATTCAGAAAATCAGCTAATATTTGTAAAGGAGGAATGGTGAAGTGTGCAGGCATTGAGCACGGCGGAGGGAGATGAGAGGCAGGAGCCTGGAGCTCCTTAAACCACCTGGGCTGGAGGTTGGGGGCCAGTGATTGCCAGGGGCATGTGTCTTAGCCACATTTATTTCAGAAGTTGATTTTTAAAAACAAAAGCTGCTTCTCCTCCCCAGCTCTGATGGCTGTGCTTGCATTCATTAGGGGTAGGGCAGCATAAAGGGAATTTTTGTGATTTTTATAAATTACAGTAAATATAAACCTTAAAATGGATGTCAAGTTTCAAGCTTAAAGGTATTTATAAATAAATACATAAATAAATAAAAGGAAGTTGTCATTGGTTTATGTTCAAAAATCCCTGATATCTCCCCAGCTGGAGAGCAGCTGGAGGTGTGAGGAGAAGCCAGTCCAGGAAAGCTTAACCCAGAGGTAGCTGTGGGCTCACAGGAGACTGCTGAGCTTTCTGGGTTTGGAAAAATCCCATTCCAACAGTGAAGCAGACATGGGTTTGTCCTTGCCATGAAAGTATTGGATGTTGCATGAAACAAGAGCAGTTGCATTTGACTGGGCAGAATTTGGGATTCTTCTTTGCACTGCAGTAAGCAAAGAGGTGGCCATGTCTGCTGGGAAAGGATCTCCAATGGACAAAAATTTCCTTGAGAATCTGATGGGTTTCATCCTGTGGCGCTTTTTTTCTCCTTTTTTTTTTTTTCCTCTTTTTCCCCCCTCTTTTTTGCCTTTTTTTTTTTTTTTAAAATGAAATTAACTGTTTAAAAAAAGGCATGTAGTGACAGGCCAAGGGGGGGTGGCCTTAAGCTGACAGAAGGCAGGGTTAGATGGGATGTTGGGCAGAAATTCTTGGCTGTGAGGGCAATGTGGCCCTGGCACAAGTTGCCCAGAGAAGCTGTGTCCTCCTCCTCCCTGGAAGTGTCCAACCTGCTTGGACAGGACTGGGAGCAACCTGCAATAGTGGAAGGTGTCCCTGCCCCTGGCAGGGGGTGGGACTGGGTGATCTTTTTGGTCCCTTCCAACCCAAATAGATCTGAGATTCTAAACAGTGAGAGTTCCTGTTAATTGTGTCAGGTACCCCAAGCCAATTCTGCCAGTGGAAGGTCAGCAGAGACAGGAGTTCTCTGTGGGACTCAGCCCTTACTGTGAAAGCTGCTCATCACTTCACTGGCCCGCTAAGAAGCTCGTGACTTAATGTTCCAGGAGCAGTCCTGTTAATGGTGGGAGTTGTTACTGCTTCCCCAAAAATACATTTACTTGTGTTCCTGGAGTGGGAGCCCACTTGCTCTGCCCTCCTGGTGGGGTTCTGTGAGGAGCATCACTGGCAGGAGCACAGCCTTCATGGGGTGCTTCAAAACAAACTTCACTGCTGAGATTTGGTTGGATGGAGCAAGCTGCTCTTGTGCAGAGCAGGAGTTTCAGAGCAGGAGAGGGACCTCTGGGTGGCTCCATCCTCACAGGTTTGGCATCAGATGTTGGAATTTCTGCATCTGTGCTACATGAACAACTTGTGTTCCTTATCCATCTGTATGTTTGAAGTACTCAGTGGTAATGAACACTCGTGCCTGACTGGAGACAATCCTACTCCAGTCAGTCCAAGGAATTGTTTCTAGCAGGTTTTTTCCCTGGGAGTGCTGCCTCATCACTGCACATTGTGAGATATCCCAAGCTGTACTGGATATCCCAGCTGGACACTGAGCTTCACACATGCTCAGGCGCTGATTCCTCACAGTGTGAAAGGGAAGGGATGCTCCAGCACCAGGTATTGCCCACTGCATGGGGCAACAGAGCAGGCTTTGCACCACACAGCTCTGCAACAACCTGCATTTCAGGGATGGTTGTTCCCTTCAAACAGAGGTGGACTGTTCCCAGTAACAGGAAGTGTTCTTTAATAAGGTTTGATAGAAGATTTGATAAGATTTTATATAGCCATATTAATATGTATTCACTCAGCGCTGCCTGATCCTTCTCTGCACAAGTTCTCTTGCCCTCCAGGCTGATGTGAGCTGCTCAAAGACATACAGTGACCTACCTGTGTGCTGAGGGGACCCTGATGGAATCTCCTGCTCTGCCCATGGGGATTTCTCTTTCCAGGGAGAGAGGCTGCAGAGCAGATGAGTGACAGAGCAGGGTACAGTGACACAGCCTCCTGCCACAGCAGTGCCTGACCATCTCTCTGAGACCCACAGATCTCACTGAATACCTGGGCAGGAGGCAATGGAGAGGGGATGAGCTGGCAAAACTTGCAGCAGGTGGCAAGAGGAGTCAGGCAGAAGTGCTGGGTGGCCTCTTGAGCTCAATCCTTCCATTTGTGCGAAGCACAGCCTTTTGTCTGGGAGTATTTTTGTTCTGTTTTTCAAACAGCCACTTCAGGATTTAAAAAGCATCACTTGAGAATCTGCTGAGTTTCACAGACTTCTGAGAGACCTTCCATGTGCAGTCAGTGCAGCAGGGACTGGTTAAACATGTCACCCAGCTGTGCTGGGTGGTCACTCAGGGCCTCTAATGGCTTTATTTCATTAGCATGAGCTCACTGGAGAGGGCTATGCATGTTCATTGATGCTGAAACTTCACACTGCCCAAGTGTGTTCATTTAATGGATTTATTTTCTTAACAAGACCAGTAACCAGTGTGAACTAATGTTCCTTCTGGGGATCTCACTCATTTCATTCCTCAGCAGAATTGGGTAGGTCAAGAGCTCTCCTGCATTAGGAAAAAAATCTTCCACCTTCCTTATTATCTGCTGTTCTCTGCAAAGATTCTTTTAAACTCCCAAAAAAAACATTACCTTTGATTTACATTTTTGCTCCCCCTTCCTTTTCTTCTTCAGTGACAAAACATTTATTGCTGCTTCAAAAGACCAGACGGCTCCTCTGATTGTGCCAGGGGTCCTAATCCAACTCTAATGAGAATTAACCCCATCAGTATTCCCATGCTTCAGGACTGAAAGCAGACAGCAGGTTTTTTCCATGTTTGTCTCAGGTGCCCACTCCATAAAAGCATCTTTTGGTGGCTTTACTAGTGTCCCCAGCAGAGTCCCTCAGAGCTGCCTGGCATGTCTGTGCAGCCCTAGGTGTGTGGATGCTCACAAAGGTGAGCTACCAGTGTGTGCATCACAGAGCTGAAGGTCCTCAGCAGTTGAGTGGGTTTGGGGTCTGCTTCTTTCCCTGGTTCCTCCTGGTGCTCCTCAGAACCTTCTCTCTCCCTTTTGTCACACGGTTGGTGATCAGGGGACTCAAGGCTGTGTGGTTTGTGCTGTTGCAGGGCAGGAGGGGAGTGTGGCTGAGGCTGGATGTTCTGAGGATATCTCGGAAATCAGAGCACTGTTGCAAGGCAATGAAGGGGGTTTGTTTGGGGTGTGAGCAGTGGTTGCTGCATCCAGGACAGGATGGATGTGTGGGACAGGACCCACACAGCCCTGACTGTGGTGCTCATGGCAAAGGCTTGTGGCCACAAAGTGAAGCCAGCAGGAGCTGTCCTGCTGTCCTGCAGATAGTGGAGGTGAGGGAAGCACCAAGGAACACGGTCTGTTCAACTGCTACGTGATGACTGCTGTTCACCCTTACCATGTGTCTGTGCCTGTGTTTCAAAGCTGTTTCTCTTCCTCACCACCTGACTTATTTTCCCCTACTCTACTTATCCTGGCCTTTCCTGCTTCTACTGTGAATCAATGGAAAATGCAGCAGCCAAGAGCTCTGCATGACTTTCCTGCCTCCCTGACCTGGTTGCTTCCTGAAGGGAATGAGAATGAGTGGGTGGATAAGTGCCCAAGGTGCCAGCCCTCAACCACTGGTCCCTGTTTGGTGTGGAGGCTGCAGACCTAGAACATGAGATATGACAGGACCCTGTCCTGTGTGATGGGATGTGTATGTATAGGCAAAGTTGGAGAGTGGTGGGGCTGGTCCTACACTGGCACAGCACCAGCGGAACAGACCTTTGCTCTGGAGAACCAGTGGAGTCAGAGCCAGGGATGGAGATTGTGCCTGGGATGAGGGATAGGTCTAACTCATCAGAGATGTGAAGAAGGTGTAGAGATGCTGAGGTGTGTGGGGCTGAGGACTGGAGGGGCCATGGCCTCAGCTGAAAAGGTGTTGGAAGTATACCAACATGTATACCAAACATGTATACCACTCCGTCCCAGCTTTGGAGCCCTGTGTGGCACCAGCACCCAAGAAAATAACCCAGTGGGATCTCCAGGAGAGCACTGTGTTGGTTGAACCTGCACAGGTCTAGGGAGAAGAGCAGTGGTTTGCTCTGAAGGGTTCCCCCTATGTCTTTGGGAGATGGGTCAGTAGAGGGTTTTAGAAGAGGGAATGTGAATGCGTGTTTGGATTTAGCAGGAAGACACAAGGAGTACAGTTTTTGGAGATGTTTTTTAGTGTGGAGTGTGGTAGTGGGTTTTGGAGATGTTTTTTAGTGTGGAGTTTTTTAGTGGGTAGGATTGCTATCTGACCATGTGATTTGGAGTAAGCGAGGTTGTGTCTGGTATGAGGAAGGATAGCAAAATCTGGCTGAAGTGATGGCTGGGGAGGAAGATGATCTACCCCTTCACCTGCACAGCTCTTCTCCCCTGTGATGTGCTGGGACAGGGCTCCAGGCAGGGAAGAGCTCAGTCCTGGGGCTGCAAATGGCCAGAAGCCAGGGAAAGAGCTCTGTAGCTCACAGCAGGGACAGACCCATGTGGGTGCCTGTGGGTGATCCCAGTTCTACAGTGAGGGAAATGTCCTGGTGGAAAGAGGACTTGGAGTGGCACGATTTCCCTCAAAGCACAGCAGGGTGAGGGCTCTGTGAGGCAGAGCTGCAGAGTCATCTCTCTTCCAGCCTTTGCTGCTGGATGTGCTCCTGACCTGGAGGATAACATGTGTAAGGAGCGACCTACCCAAGAGGTACCTCGATATTGGCCTGAACTCCACAGTATGCTGTGGGAGGGATGGATGGAAGGCAGGAACAGCCCATGTGTCCTGCAGGCTGCTGGCTGTGATGGGGGGACACCTCCTGGCAGCACACAGGGAATGGGAATCAGTGTGTCCCCAAGCCCTTGTGGGGCTGTGTCACCCCTTTGGTGGGCAATGGAATCACTGGACACTGCTCTGCTCGTCAGTCCTCGTGCAGCTGCCATGTGCTATGATGACTTCAGGAAATAATCCTTCTCTCTGTGTCCTTCCAAGTAAGGCGAGCTCATGTAGGGAACAAGGAGGAACTTTTCCTTGAGGTCACCTTTCCAGGTGTGGTTCTGCTTTCCTTCTGATCCCATCTGAACAACATCTTTGATTTTCTGTCCTCTTGTACCAGTGCCTGAAAGCTGCTCATGGAGGAGCCCTGCATTCTCTTGTGATGCTGCTGGAAGCCTAATGTTTGGGTGTGGTGTGAGCTGGGTGCTGTCCTCAGTCCTGTCCCCTTCCCAAAGGAGACATCTCTGCTTCTGACAGCCCTGCAGCAAGTGACTTCACAGCACTTCCATCTCTTAACCTGCCCTGAGCCCTGGCCCCAGGCAGTGCAGGATCCAACCCTGGCAGAGCAGAGGAGGTGCTGGCCATCCCTGCAGGAGCAGGGCTGGGGTCCAGCAGGGTTGGGTGAGGACTGCTCCTCTTCACAGGCCATGAGCTAGCCCGGCTGTGGGGAGCTGTGTTCTGTCGTGGAGTTCAGGGGTGTCCCTGGCAGTGTTGTGGGGTGTCCCAAGCACTAAAAGCTCTGTTTGTCTGGAGCCGGCAGGGAGTTATGCTTGCATTTCACTGGGGAAACTGGGTGGCATGATCTCAGCTGGCACAGCAAGAGTGTGATAGAGGCAGGAGCAGGCTGAAGGCTTCTTCAAATATCCTCCCAGCTCCTCCTGCTTCTCCCCACCAAGGGGGAGCCCCATCTGGCTGTGGGGCAGCATCAGTAGCAGCTTGTCTGCCCCACCACTACATGTCCTACTCGGCACTTTGGGGGTGCGGGTGGCTCTTGGCTCAGGATTGGGGCTGGTGGTGGAGCCCTCAGTCCTTGGTGTCATATCAGTCCTGGCAGCAGATCCTGGCTGGGTGCCTGCCTGGCACAGCGGGAGGAGCAGCAGCATCCTCTACCCACGGGTAGCAGCCCGAGGTGCGGAGGAGTCGAGGAGCAAGTATTTGCTGTCCTCCATAAGAAGAAATAAATAACAAGGACTCTGCAATCGAGTGTTATCTCCTGGGGAAGAAATTGCAGCTCTGCTCCACCCACATCATGCACGAGTGGCCTTTGTGCACTGACTCATTCCTCTTTTCCAGAGACTGTGGGCAGGGCTGTCACCAGATGCTGGGCGTGGGGGAGTCTCTGCTGTCCTGTCCACCATGGGCAGGACCAGGGCTGTCTGCCCCCTTGTCCTTGTGCTGCTGGGACAGCTGCTGGGACCTGCAAGGGACCTCAGGATTTCAGCTCTGGGTGACTGTGGTTCTCCAGAAGCTCTCATGACTACACCTGGTCAGGTAACTCACCTGGCCCTGCCAAGGCTTCCCCTTCCATCAGTGCTGTCAGTCTGTTTGCCTCCTCCTCAGCCAACATGTACTGTGTTCCCAGAGGACCCAGTGTGTATCAGCATCCCTGCACCTGCTCTACAGTGAGAGGTGGGACTGTGGGGGCTGATGAGGTGATATTTTGTGGATCGTGAGAGTGTACCTGTGTCTCAGGTACAACAGGAACTGCTGAATAGTCTCTCTGAAAAACCAGAGAGATGTGAAGGAGAGGTGGGACCTGGGAGAGCTTCCATCAAGCTGCTGGGAAGCACCTGATGACCTTGAAGCATCCTTCCACCAGCACCCAGTTTGCTTGTGAAGTGGCTTGTCACAGGGTGTTGTAAAGACCAGAACTATGAAAGAGAAATGGGCAGATATATGCAACCTCTGGCAGAGGAAACCCCCACTATGTGGCTGGCCAAGGGAATGCAACATCTGCCTTGTTCTTATGCTGTAGGCCCTGATGGGGAGAGATCTGTGGGTTTGGAGGTGACAGCAGTGAGTCCTCGTCCCTCCCTGCTTCGTGTGCTCAGGGCATCTGGAGGAACAGGAGGACTGTTCTGAAAGGTAGCTTGTCCACTGGGGACTGAGCAGGTTCTTCTGGCTGCCTCTGTCCCACATGAGTGTCCCACACAAAGCATATTCTGCTTCTTATTCATGTCAATATCCTTAACAGACACCTGCATGGAGCATCTGCACCCATGATGCTGAGGCTAGAGAGTGTCTCTTGGCTAAAGATCTTGTGCTCCAAGTGTGGCACTTGGCACCTCCCCGAGGATTTAGGATGAGTGGTAGACAGGCTGTGGCTCCTGCCATGGTCTCTCCTCACTCGACACTGACACTGTGAAGTTCCTCAGCTGTGAACTCCTTTCTGTCTGTGCCTCCATCCTTGTCATAGGTCAGGCAACGAGGGAGCTCCAGGGCTGCAATGTGGCACCCTGACCAACTGGCAGGGTGGGCAGCACAGCCACGTGTGGTCAGGGGGGCAGTGGGGTGCTCTAGTCATGCTTTGCTCTCTGTGTAGAGTATCTTGGTTCTGGTAGCCTCAAGTTGTGCCAGAGAACATTTAGATCGTATATTAGAGAAAATTTCTTCCCAGAAAGGGTCAGGCATTGAACAGGCTGCTCAGGCAGTGGTGGAGGCACCACCCCTGAAAGTGTTCAAAAGAGGTGTGGATGTGGCACTTGTGGGCATGGATTAATGGTGGCATTGGCAGTGCTGAGTTAATGGTTGGGCTCAGTCTTAGAGGCCTTTTCCAACCTAAATGGTTCTATGGTTCTTCACACGTGCCCTCGGGGACACGATCACAGCAATGGCAGGAAGGAGAAGGGGCAGAGCTCCCTTTGCAGCTCCTGATGCTCGGCAGCACAGCCCTGGGATCTCACGGGGGGCTGTACTAGGGGCTGTGGGACATGGAGCAGAGGAGCAGCGTCCAGAGCTCTGCCCACAGGAAATCTCTGTGTGTGGCTTGAGAGTCGGGGCTCGAGGTGGCCATCCAGACCCAGTCCATGGTGCTGTGCAGGGTGCTGGGAGCATGGAGAAGATGACAGATAGGAAAGTTGTTTTGCTCATGGCAACACGATTTTTCTGGCTCCTACTGAATGGAGTGCTGGGTTGCATGGAGCCGCCTCCTGATGAGGACACAGTGTACCAGAAAATCAGGCACATGGTTTGGTAATGATATGATGATGTGATTTGGGCTCATATGAGCAGTAACAAGAGACAGGAACAGAATTCAAGGAGCCAAGCATCTTGTGAGAAAAAAATAAAGACAGATATGGTAAGGAGATAGGGAAGACCAGATCTAGGCTGCAGTAGGATTGTTGCCTCTAGGTCAGAGCTATGGATCAGTTCATCCTGGGCAGACAATGGGTGGGCAGAACGTGGTCCTTTACTGTCTGTCTGATCTACCTTGCTCTTTTCAAAGCTCACCTGGAATAGTGTGTCCAGCTCTGGGACCCCCAACACAGGCTGCCCAGAAAACCTGTGGCTGCTCTATCCCTGGAGGTGTTCAAGGCCAGGTTGTACAGGGCTTGAAGCGACTGAAGGCCCACACTAAGACCATGAATCACCTTGTCCGTGAGCTGCTTTTTGCTGATGATGCCGCCCTGGTTG
>JAWWEE010000051.1:1019064-1039778 GCA_035221455.1 Xenops minutus | reverse complement strand
GGAGAGGAGAGGAGAGGAGAGGAGAGGAGAGGAGAGGAGAGGAGACGAGAGGAGACGAGAAGAGAAGAGAAGAGAAGAGAAGAGACCTTAGAGTTCCTTCCAGTGCCTAAAGGAGCTCCAAGAGAGCTAAAGAGGGACTTTGGGCAAGAACCTAGAAGGACAGGACAAGGTGGAATGGCTTCCCACTGCCAGAAGGCAAGGTTAGATGGGATATTGGGAAGAAATTCTTCCCTGTGAGGGTGGACAGGCCCTGGCACAAGTTGCCCGAAGACAATGCAGCTGTCCTATCCCTGGAAGTGTTCATGGCCAGTTTGGATGGGGCTTGGAGCAACCTGGTCTAGTGGAAGGTGCCCCTGCCGACAGCAGAAGGGTGGAACTGAATGATCTTTAAGATCCCTTCCAACCCAAACCACTCTATGATTCTGTGATGGACAGCCCCAAGCAAATGTCACTGCCAAAGACACCCATCAAATTTGGAGGCAGCTCTTGGCAGAGGGGCCAAGCACCTGGTACATCCCCTTTCTCAGCAGAAGGGCTGGTGTGAGATGCCCAGGGTGAGCCAAAGCAGAAATTCATGGCTAATGCTACCCCCAAGCCTTTCATTTAATCCATCCCTCTGTAGCAATGCCACTTTACAGCTCTTCCACTAGCACTGTGTCCCTAGAGACTGCAGAGATTATGGGGAGGGAAGCCCTGGTGCTGTGTCCTGGCCCCCCAGCACTCCCACCTTCCATGGCCCAAGCATCTGCCCCTAATCTGGTTTAGCCACATGCAGCTCAGCAAAGCCCCTAAGTGGATTGGCTTATCTCTCCTCACTAACACAATCTGCCAATTGGATCTCCCTGGGTTTCCTTGTCTGTCCCTGAATTATTCAGGAATTCTGTACAGATGTCTGCCTCAGAGGCTCAGTGCCCTCCCTGAGCTGGCTGATCCCAGCCACCTGATGCTGTCACTGCCAAGCCATTGGGAGCACTCTGGTGTGTCATGTCCTGGGGCTGCTGGGCACAGTGACACACACATTACCCCTTCTTTTGCAGACCCACATCACCTCCCACCCATCTCCTTTGGGTGATTGCAGCAATGGCAGCAGCAGGATGAGTCCCTGGAGTAATTCATCCCCTTCTCTGCAGCCTTGACCAGGCTGGCAAAACTTCCAAGGCCTGAGCTGGGAATGCTGCAGGGGCAGCTGGTGCTGTGCTGTGGCACAATTCATGGGATGGGGAAAGAGGGAGGGATGAGCAGGGTCACAGCCATCAGAAGGTGGCTGGAGATGCTGGTATGTGTAGCACAGCTCGTGTCAGTCCTGAATCCAGTGGGACTGCTCCAGCCTCTCAAATCCTTGGAGACACATGGGCTGGCAGTGCAGCACAACCACTGATGATCCAGCACCAGAGACAGTAGCTCCCACCCCTGGCACGAAAACATCCAACCCTCACTTTGTTCTGCCACCCCAAGATCGAGAGGATCAAAGGCAGAAGCACAAGGGCTCCATTCAAGCCAGAGACCCCTGGCTGAGCTCCCTCCAGAGGCACAGCTGAGCCACAGTGCTGTGTCCCCACAAGTCACCAGAGGTGCAGAGACAGGGTGGGTGACATGAACCAACCTGCCACCACTGCTCCAGACACAGGGCAGCAGCACCACTGCCCCAAAGCTGAGACCAAGGCAAAAAATCCTGGACAGAAACCCATGATTTGTGTAAAAAAGTAATAGAAACTCAAAGCATTCTCCCTCCTGAGGCAAATGTGGATGCAGGGCAGCTTAGCCCCCAGAGTCCTATCTCTACCTGTCAGTGTTCTGTCAGGGAGCAAGGAATGCCTTAGCAGGAAGGAGCAGATGAATGTTCTGCCTGCTGTGTGCCAAGAACAGACTGTGTCCATGACCAGCAGCACACAAGGTGTGCAGTCCCCTCTGGAGCCATGCCCCAGGAATGCACTTGGTCTCTTGCAGCCAGTGTTGTCATTCCTGACCTTTCTGATCACTGAGCTCTTTCCTTTGCAATTCCTGTCAGTGGCTGGTGCTGGCTTTTTAATTTCCCAGGCTGCTTGCTAGGCAGGAGTACCTTGCTCACTGGAATCAAGTGAATTGAGTATGTGTTCTACCAAGACAGACACTGTTAGGTGTTCTTTAAAGAAAATGGCTTCAGAGACCAGTTAAAGGTTATTCGACTCCTTAAGGCTCCAATTTAGATCAAGCTCATCTTTTTCTTGCTCTGAGTGTAAAGGTCAGAGGGTGAATAATTTCTGGCCATGACCTGAGAGCTCTTCTCCTCCCAGATGTGAGTCTGTCACAGCTCACATCCAGGTCCAGCTGTAGGTGTAGCCCCTCAGGTGCTCTCAGCATCAGCTGCACAAAGGGATGCAGCAAAGCAGAGCGTTAACTTTGCTTTTATTGCAGCGACACTAAAGCACATTGAGAGAGAGAGTGGTTGGTCTGAGGATTTGTACTCTCAGCTGGGCATTCAGGGCTGACACTGCTCTCCCCTGGACACCACTGCTTCCCCCTCCACCTGTGCAGTGGTGCTGATCCTGCTGCCAGTGCTGCTCCCATCCCTGCAGCGAAGCCTGAAAGCGGGGCTGACAGCACTGGGATCCACAAGTCTATTCTCCAGCAGACAAGGTACAGGGAAGCAGCACAGCTCCAAATCCCCGTGCTACCTGGGACCTTTGCACCTCTTAATGGGTGCTGTGCATCCCCTCATTCCTCGTGCCCTCGGTGTGGAGGCACACACAGTGCCCTGGGCATCAGCTCTGCTCTCGTGGCAGCCCAGGGCCAGTGCTCAGCACAAACAACAGCTCAGCACTGCCATGACGTGATGTTTAATGGCAGAATGAGGCAAGTGCTGTGCCTTTGCAGGACCTCACCTGCCTTCCTCGAGGAGGAGGAGGAGGAGGAGGAGGAAGAGGTATACTTCAGACTATGCATCATCCCTTGTTGTTCTGATGGCAAGGAAGAGTGGAGAGCTTGCAGCATGCTGGTGGTAATGGGTGTTTGGTGCATTGTGAGACAACTAATCATAGCAAGTCACAATATTTAGTGAATTTCAGACATTTTGGTGGCATTGCATAAGGAACAGGTGGGCTGTCCTCCTTGGGAGGGTTTGGGATCCTCCGTGAGCAACCCATGGGCAGAGGAGGTTTGCAGGGTTTGCAGGGTTCAGCCTCACCTATGGTAGCTTGGTGTCCACCCTTGGGCCATGATGGCCTTGCTGTGAGTATGGATAGGGGAGCCAGTGCTGGGCAAGGCTGTGGGGCTGTAATGAACAGCACTGGTGGCTCTGAGAGCTCCTTCACTCCTCCACAGTCCACACAGGATGACTGCCATGTGGTCTGCCCACATCAACTGCTTTGGCCCCTCTCACCAGGGCACCAAGTGAGGCTGTGACAGTGACACATCCCCTCAAAGCAGGTCTTAGGTCACCTCCTTTTGTCACATGGCTCTGTGCCTCAGCTGGTGCTGAGGGCACTGGCATCTCTGAGCCTCCCATCCCTGGGCTGGTGGAGCATATGAAGGCTTTGGGACAGGATCCATCAATCCCAAGAGCAAGATGGTGACCTCAGCACCTCAGCACTCTTAGTCCTGTGGGATGGGGCACTTGTGTCATTGTTCTGCTCACAATGTGTGTGTCCTGGTCCTCAAAGTCCCCGTGGCCACCCAAGCAGAGGTGATGGGCTGTTCTGAGGGAGGTGGTTGCTGGGTATGCTCAGGTGTGGTGCTCAGAGAAGCCTCTTGGCTGAGGCTGCAGGTGATGGTCCCAGCTGTCTATGCCAAGGGACAAAGGCTTTACTGGTCTGTGCCTCCCATCCTGGCTGGCAAGAAGGAATCCAGGTGGATGGTATGGGTCTTCCATGACTATGGAAAGACATCCTTCCAGTGAAGCATGCCCCAAGATGCCTTCAATCAGTCCATCCCAAGCCGTGCTGCTGTGATATGGCACTGTCACTGCTGCTATGGGTGAGACCCCCAGGGCATGTGGACAGGGAGTCCCAAACCACGAGGCAGAGCCCCAAGCCATAGGGCTGCCCCCCAGGAACAAGCAGAGGCGGTGCCACCATCCCTAGACAAAGAAGGAAGGATCCCTCAGCTCTGCCGAGGAGGGTGAACGCTTCACACTCCTCGCTGCCATGCTGTGACCAGGCTGGTGTGAGAAGGTGAGTATCAGGTAGCTGACACAGAGGCTGAAGAGAGATCCCAAAGGCAGGCAGGAAGCTGCTACAGCCCTGAAGAAGGCACAGCTCCTCAGGAAGGGGCCGGGGTGGGTGATGGCTTTCTCTCTGCCAGCAGAGGGTGAGGAGAGGGAAGACTGAAGAAGGCAGCTTCATGCCTCACACAGAGGGCCTGAAGCACAGGATGTTTGTGATACTCTCAATCAAGCCAGGCAGAGGAAGATGATGATAACAGGGAATTATGGAAAATTGAGGAGTTCTGTGCCCTTATAAAACCCAAGGAGCTGAGTGGCACCTTTCAATGAGTGCAGAAATCAGTGAAGAAAACTCGTGACTCCTGTGAATCTGAAGAGGCGACATTGCCAGAGCTAATGGATTCCTGATAGGAGATGAGGTCTCTCAGCAATTCAGAAATGGGAAAAAATCTCAGAAAGCTGCCAGGATCAGGATTCATTTCCCAAAAGCAAACACAAAAACTGGCTTATGAAGCATGAGTTGCCCTGACATTCTTGACTTGACACAGGACCTGGTCATTCCAGGAGAGAACATGAGCTTGGAATTTGGAAACAGCAGCACAAAGGTCTGCAAGGGCTGGAGTCAGACTGATGGGTGGGAAATGACTGGGAAGGGTGAGAGGAAGCCTCCCTTCATAGGGAGCTGCCAGGCTGGGGAATAAGGACCTGAATCAGCCTTCACTTGCAGAAGGGCTCTGGAGGAGCACCGTGCACTGCAGCAGCAGCACAGAGGGTTGAGAAACATTGCTGAAAACAGAAGGGTGAGAGAAGGACAGTGTCCCTCCCCTGGTTACTGCTGGAGTCAAGTAGAGCTGAAAAAATACCATAATTTTGCAAGAAAACATGCTGTGCTGCCTCCATCCCATCTCCTGCTCCCACAAATCAAATCCTGCCTGTTGTACCTGCAGCACCTGAGAGGTACCCTCAGCGAAAGAGAGCACATGTTTTTGAGGATTCAGAATCTTCAGCAACAGGCAGTTTCTCCAGTGTCCACTGACACTGTCACCAGTCCTGAGATTCTTCACGGGAAACAGTCCATTCAGGAGAGCATAGCAGGGCCCAGGTGCTCCACTGAATACCTCTGCTCTGAGGGAAACCAGCAAACACCATGATCAGCCTTGTGAGAATTTTTGGGAAGAGTGAGGACTGCTGAGATGAAGTTATGCAAAGGATGACCTCTGTCAGTAATGTCTGTGATGGTCATGCATATAGTGCAGTGCTGGACTTGGCTCTGAGCAGTCACTGGAAAGCACCAATTACATCAGCATGAGAGAGTTGCCTGATGTCATCCAGACCACCAGGACCCCCAAATCATACCGTGCAGGGCTGGGTGTGCTCTGCTGCTGCTGCTGAAAGGCTTCCTGTAGCCCTGGGGCCACTGGCAGAGTGAGGGAAGTTCATCCCAGGGCTGGGAGGGTGGAGGACCTGAGGGAGGTCCCTGCATGTCCCGGACCTCTCCTAGCTGGTGCTTGACTGAGGGCTGGATTGAGAGGCAGCAAAGGAGGCAGAGAGGGCAGGATGGAGCTGGAGCATGAAGCCTGAGCTCTATGTATTGCCAACACATGCCAACCACTGCCTGAGGTGCTGCCCTGCCATCCTCACAGCCACCCTTTTGGGGTGCCAGAGCTGGGGGCAGTCCCTGCCAGGACTGTGACTTTGCTGAGGCAGTTTCCAAAGGATCTGTGAGCTCCCAAGGCCACCTGGCAGCAGAGTGGCCGTGTGCTCTGCTAGCACAGCAGCTGCTGCTGTCTGAGAGGGGAGAGTGGGCAATGCAACTGCCTCAGAAATGTACTGGGCAGAAGGGGGTGGTGAGGCTTAGGGGGATGTGGGCAGTGGGGTGTTTCTGTAGGAGGCTGTGCAATGTCCACCTGTCCTGTCTGCTCAGCTGCTGATGGGACTTGGTGCTGGAGAAGACTTTGTCCCACCTTCCCAGGCTGGGAAAAGTTCTGTTCACTGACTCCTGGTGCTCAGGATCCTAATGCCCTATATGTGCCTTCTCCACTACTTTAATGCTAAGATGGTTTCCAGTTCGTTTGAATCTTTCTCCCATTTAGATCCAAACTTTGGTCTCCCAGGGGCAAAAATGCTGCCAGCACAGCTTCAGAGGCGGGCTTGTGGAGCAGAGAGACGACTCAATATGAGTTACCAGCAAAGCTCAGTTTATTCCAAAGCACTCACACAATTATACCTTTTCTAAGAGCACGTGCACTGACATTATTGGTGTACATTGCATACAAGCAATCATCTATTGGCCACAGTTACAAGCTACTCTCTCTGTCTCTGTACAGACTCTTGCAGGTGTCTTATCTTCTGTTTCTTCTGATCTCTCTCAGTCTCTTGCAAGTAGTTTATCTTCACAGCAATACAGCAGCGATGGCCAAGGTCAAATTCCTTTTACTCTATTAAGAAATTTACAGGGCCTCATGCATTTTCCTACACAGCTTGGCATTAAGTTTCCTGAAAACCATGAAGGAAGACAAACCCACTGTTTTGGCTTTTTCTCATGCTCCGAGTGCTGAAAAATCCTCACACTCATCCATGACCTACACATTCTCACACAGAAGAGTGAGAATTGGCCCATGGGAGGGGAGGAGAGAAGTGACAGCAAGGGCACTCTCCCCCAAAGGTGCAGTGCAGATGGACTTTTAGGACACTGGGTCCCACCCCAGCTCAACCCAGCTCTGGGATTTGAGAGATGCAGCACAACTTGCACTGCAGCCAGCCTGTCCCAGCTGCCTCCCACTCAGCTTTTCCACGTGTGTTCCTCCAGCATTGCTTTTATCCTCAACACGCTTCTTGGGCAAGAGTTATTTGGAAGCAAAATGCTGACAAACAGTGGGGAAATATTTGTCCTCTGTGGGGATTAAACAAGCCAATGTACCTCATCCTTGGGTGTTTGCTGGCTCCTGACCCTGGGGGGGCTGCAGAGCCCAAGCCCTGCCTGGTGAGACCTCAAAAGAGCCAGGAACTGGCAGAGTAGAAGTGAAAAGTGGATGCCTCTCCCATTGCCTTTAGCATTTTCCCAACTCCCCTGACACATCCCTGTTCTATGCCAGTCACTGGCTGTTACCTGTGTGGACCAGAGTGACATTTCTTCATTTCTCATATGAGACTCTTGGGAGGGATTTTGCTGGGTTTGTGTACCTGTGTTGACATGTGCAGGGTGGACAGCTTCATTCCATCACACCAAGGCTGCCAAAAGGCTGTCTGACCCCGGAGCCAAGGGATGTTGCTTCCAGTTGCAAGTGCCAGTATCACCTTCTCTGCAGGGCTTGTGTTCTGCTGTCCTGGCATCTGCACCAGCGGGTCCCCAGAGCATCCCCTGCAGGGAGGCTTGTCTGGCAAGGCTGGAGGATGGCCCCTGTCTTTTGGCCCTTGGGGTGGTCCCAGAGTGTTGCAGGAGGCTCAGTGAGGGTTGATCCCATCACAGCCATGCCAGCACAGACACAGTTCCCTGTCCTGCACCCTGACCTGATGGCCTGTCTGGCTCCAGCCCTGACCTAATACCCTGCTGTGGGTTTGCTTGGTGGGACTGGGCTGTGCCTGACCCTGGTTACCAGCACCACACCTGGCTGATCATGGTCCTGGCTCCCTGACTTGCCTGCCCTGCTTGGCTTTGGACCTCTGTCATCACCAGTGACTTGTTTAAGGCCAGGCTGGATGGGACTTGGAGCAATCTGGTTTAGTGAAAGGTGTCCCTGCCCATGGCAGGGGGTTGGAATGAGATGAACTTTAGGGTCTCTCCCAACCCAAACCATTCTGTGACTGTTTCTATGATACACTTGTTACAGAAAGAGCAGGTACTGGTCCAAGGAGTGGAAGTAGGAATACCTGTGTTAGAGGAAAGGAACTTAAAAGCTCAAGGCTTTGCTGCCAAAAGAGCCTGTGGCCAGCAGAGGATGCTTAGGAGGTGTTGGGAAGACAACAAACCAAACGTCCTTCTCCAGCTGCCTTGTTGAGGCAGCACTGCTTGTCCAGAAAGAGCTGAGACTGTGCAAATCATCATCTTGGGTGTTCAACTTTCCCCATCCTGAGTTCCTTTATTCTCCACAATCCCCTCTCATATTTGTATGGATAGATCCTGCCTTTTTCATGTTTTAAACCTTCTATGTGGCAGCATCTCTGCTGAATTAGCTCCTGTGATGTGAAACAGAGCAAACAACTTGTGTCCCTGATCCCTCAGCACCCCATCCATGCTCCAAGAACCCCACAGAAGCAGGTCCCAGCCACAGACAGCCTGGGACTTTTCTGACAGGACAGTTCCCTTCCATTATTTTTTTTTCCCAGAACAAAGCCTTTGTGTCACTGGATCTGTGAAGATACACAAAAGCATGGGATGGTCCATGGTCTAGTTCATGCCCACACCTGGGAAGCACAGGATGGCTTCCCATGAGGGGTGCTGGGGTTATGCCCAGTCCTTCCCTACCCACCTCTCTGTACCCCCCAGCCCCTTCTCTCACAGTCTGCTCCCACTTCAGCTCTGGGGACTCCAGCCCTGGGTTATACTGCAGCTGACTGGACAAAACCCTTCCACCACACTGGCTGAAGCGAGCTGTATGTGACAGGAACCTGGAGGGAGGAACAGCTCCATCCTCCCTGCAGTCGATTTGCAGCTTCTCAGAGCCATTTCCAGTTGTCTTCCTGAGGCAGTGGCCTTGTCCTGCACTACGATAGCAGCCAAAACAATGATGGATAATGCAATGGGGTTTGTCCATGCAGCCTGTGTCTCAGGCTCACACAGAGCACAGGGATCCCATGGGAGTCCACAGGCAGCGGCTGCAGCAGGAGCAGCTCCGGGGATGTGATGGAAGGTGAATCACCAGGCAGACAGACCAGGCAGGGAACAGGCAGGGAGCACATGGCTGGATAAACAGAAGTGCAGGAGCTCAGCAGAGGGTGGAGAAGCATTAAAAAAGCCTTTCACGGTTCAGCTGTACCGCAATAAATAAGACTCTCAGCATGCACAGAGAGCACGTCTCCATCTGCAGGAACTGAGGAAGAAACTGTGGGCAACACCTGGATGGGGAGATTATGTGGTCCCTGATTCATTCAGCCAAAGCCTTTGGTCCTCTGCACTGCCAAAGGAAGTGGCACTGACTGTGAGTTCAGGTGGGCAGGGAAAGGCTCAGCTCTGCCCAGCCAGAAACTGGGCTCCTGTTCTTCTACTTCTGAGGTTTCTGTTCTTAAAATTGAGCCTCTTCTTTGAGAGTCACAAAATGGATCTTTCCACACTGAGAAAAATTCAAATCACATAAAGTTTTAAATTTCTTTTTTATACTTTTTTCCAGGGATTAGGGAAACTGGCCATTTTTCCTGGAAATATTTGTAGTATTTTGCACATCTATTGTGAAAACAGGATGATTGTCACACTCATAATGAGGGATGAGGAGCCTGACAAAGAGCATTTCCTTGTTCCACTGCACATGTTGATCAACCTTTGAGTGGGACAAAAGGAACATATACAGGTGTAAAGGCAAGCAGAGGAACAAATCCATAGAAATAGAGCACATTGTTAATGGACAGGTAAGGGACAGAAAAGGGGAGAAACAGAATGGAATTTGGTCAAAGGGTATGTAAAAAAATTTCGCTGGGGAAACAAAACTTACATTCAACATTAACTTTAATTTCAAGCCTTTAATTTTCACTGTTGTTGCAATTTTGATACTGGTCCAGCATACACATCACATCCAAAGCCACATCACCATGTGTACAACCACCACCGATATATCCTAATGAAATTGTTCTGTAGTGAAATGTTTTGACACTTTGAACAAGATGGGAAGACAAGCACACAGCATGCTAATGTTAGGACCAGGAGCTTTCAATATATTCTATAATGATTTTCAACTAACACAAAGCTATTGTGTCAAAGTGTTTCATTAAAACACAAAGCAACACTTTGATCTGGAAAATAAGATGTTTCAATCAACACTAAGTAAAAGCTGTTCAGAATGTTGTAAAACAAATACAGTAATGGGAATAAACTAATGGAAGAGCCAGAATCATCTGTCCCACCATGTGCTTGGTGAATGCTGCACAGTGCTGCTGGGTGATAGAAATGTAAAGAAATATGATTTGTATCCCTGGGAAAGCAACAGAATGAGTATTTTATTTTAAATTTTGGGCATTTTATTATAAAAAACAATTTCCACTTTTGTTTTCCAAACCATATTTATTCTGGAAATGCTCTTTTGATTGGACAGTTTTTTCCCTGAGCTAGGATTGATGCAAGTTTCCAAATGTGAGTTTCTTATGAAATGCAGTTTCCAAGTCTCAAGCACTGGTAGGTACAGCTGGATGCCATCCCTCTTGCTGTCCTTTCCTGTCCCTTGCCTGTTGATGGCCAGAGGGGTCAGGGATGTCCATTCCTGCCAGCATTGCTGTGACACCGCTGTGACACCGCTGTGACACCACTGTGGCACGGTGTCCTGGTAGGCTGTGACTGTGCCTGGCTGCCACCACCTGGCCTGCCACTGCCACAGAGCAGCTGAAGGTGGGAGTCCTTTCTCTCCCTTGAGGCTCTCACTCTTTGCAAGGGTGGCAGAAACATGGGGATGGGGCAGGTGCTGTCCCAGTGCTGGAACTGGAGCTCTTGGCAGTGCTGGGATTCTTCACAGGCTCATGGCATTGTTAGGGAAAACAGCATCTTAGGGAGTCATGTCCAGTCTCTGAACTTCCCTTTGGGCCCTAATTCTGTTCCTCACTCACAGACACCAGGCCCAGCTCTGTTGAGAGGCTGCAGTGTTGTCCTGAGTGCACTCAGAGCTCCCTGGGAACACACCTGAGTTGTGCATCCATCACTCTCACGCTCCTGGTTAGAAGACCTTCCCACTCCACATGCTTTGGAGGAGCAGGAAGCAGCTGGGGCAAGTTGTGTGGCATCAGCTCAGTCCTGGCTGCTCTGGTGGCTCGTTTGGATCCAGGAAATCTCTCTTCCAGAGCAGCTGTGGCCGCCCAGTCTCTGGAAGTATTCAAGGCCAGGATGGATGGGGCTTGGAGCAGCCTGGTCTAGTGGAAGGTGTCCCTGCCCGTGGCAGGAGGGTGGAATGAGATGGTCTTTCAGGTCCCTTTCGATCCAGACCATTCTGGGACGCTGGGATTCCCAGGATGCAGAGTCACAGCATCACTGAGCACTTGTTCCCCTCAGTCTGCAGCTCTGTCACTCTCCCCATCCTGAGGAATGCCATGGCCACTGGTTCCTGTCCCAACCACCTGCAGCAGTGGCAGGAGAGATGCTTTGCTGGTGTACTCTGCGCTACACTGTCCCCAGGGCTGTCCTGGTTTTTATTCCACTGGGTTTTCCATATATATGCTAAGCAGATGATCTTGGCAGATTTTGGATGGGACAGAACCCATCCATCCTCATGTGGCTGGGATCCACCCATTTCTTTCTCCTGCTTTTCAGGGTTGGGCCAGAACTTGCTAGTAGTACCTGGAGCTGGGAAAGTGCCAAGATGCTACAAATCTGTCAGGGACAGCATTGAAGTCTAGATCATGCACATAGGGAGGCAGCACTGCACCTGCTGGACATGTGCCCAGCCAGCCCCTTCTCTGCCCTCCACATAGTGGATGCCAGGCTGATGGCACTACCTCTGCATCCCTCTCTCCCATGGGTCCTGGCAGGCAGCTGCACCCAGAGATGCCAGACCAGAGCACCTTGCACCACCCACCTCCAGCTGGCACAAGGGAGGGAGGTCCCGCAGAGACAGGGGAGGGCACTGTACAGAGCCTTGGCTGGGCTCAGCGGGCAGAGAGGTGCTCTGAACAGCCACCTCGGATTGTGGCATTTGAAGTGATGTTAAAATAATGAAGTGCCCATTTCCACCCTGGCAAGAGTGTCTGTGGGGTCCTGTGTCCACAGAATAACTCCTGCATGGTCATCTCTGGCTCCATCTGCAGCAGATGGAGACAGAAGGGCTGCAGCACACAAGCTCTGGGTACACTGTGCAGGCAGAGTGACTACATCCCAGCTGTGTGGCCTCAGCTCCAGGGACATCATGTGTGTCCCCTTGGTGCCCTTGAAGGATGGAGAAGACCTTGGGCTGTGCCCAAAGCACCACAGATGGTGCCTGCTCGGGTGCCCCAGTGCAAAGTGCTACTTAGCTGCTCCCCAAGTCACTCTTGTCTCACTGGTCACCTGGAGGGCCCCACATTCCAGTGGCACCTCTGCAAACATCCATGGACCTTGTGCCTGTCTCTGCTTCTCCATGAAGAGCTCAGGAGGAATCATGTGCTGTGCTGGAGCTGCTGCCATTCATGCACCCAGACTCGCCCAGGTAGTAGCAGCCACCAGGAAATGGAGATTATCAGTAAAGGAGAATAAGTGGCTGTCAGGGAAAAAGTACATCTGTCACTAACAATGGCAAGATGATTTAGAAAAATCTCCTTTTCTTCCTTTGGCTTTAGTCTCTCATTGGAGTCAATGCTTTGAACACAGAATGTGGACTTCATAGAACAATAGGATCATGGAAGGTTTTGGTTAGAAGGGACCTTAAAACTCATTTCATTCCACCCACCTGCCATGGTCAGGGACACTTTCCACTAGACCAGTTACTCCAGGCTCTGTCCAACTTGGCCTTGGACACGTCACATTTAAGGGTTGCTGCACATTTTAAAGATTCTAAATGAAGAATTGGGTATAAAAGGGAGCACCAGTGTCCTAGTGCATACCTGGGCTGGAGTGTCTGTTCTGTAAGCCTGACCCACATGTCCCTGGCCACAGGCAAGGCTGTCCCTCTGCAGCTCAGGACAAGGTACTGTCCCTGGATCACCATGTGGTGGCCAAGGCAGGACTGAGGTCCGAGTGTGTTCTCACCTGCCTCCAGTACCTGCCATGTGTTGGAGACTGACTGGCTTGTCCTCCCCAAACCACCCTCAGAAGCCAGTCCTCAGGTTCCCAGTCCATGTTCAGAGTCTTCAGCTCAAGGACTTCACAACATAGACCTGGTGTCTGGATATTTAATAACCTGCCCATGGATTTCATTTATTTCCATTTGTTTACTTTTCACACTGGTTGAACGCTCACGAATTTCTCTTTCAAGCAGTTTGCTGGTTTCCCTCTATTTCTGCTCATTTGTGGCATCTTCAGCACCCCGTGCAAGGGGTACCACAGCTCTGTCCTGCCCCTCCTCAGCCCAGCACCTCACCTTAGGCTGAACCTCATTTCTCTTGGGTCCAGAATCTGGAGCTGGAAGGACAGCAGTGAACTGGGCACTTGGGGCATGGGTCAGCCTTGGGCATTGAGACAGCACAGCCTTCCCTGCCTTCTACAATTGCCTTTCTATCCTTTCTATTCCATCTCCAAAATGTGTCTTGTGCAGTTTCTGTGTCTGAAAAATACCAAAAAATAACAAAAATAAAAATAAAATTTTTTTAAAAAAAAGTGTGGCATCTATGTGCTGCAGGGAGATAATTAGACTAATAATGACCTGTGTTGCAAGTGTTTTTCAAAACAAAGCACAGCTATTTCTATTTCTATTAGGGTTTTATAAAGCTTTTATAGACTTTTATTAAGCTTATAGTTGGGGGTTTTTAGATAATTAACTGTAGGCCCTTGCCTACAGGATGCTGATGCTGCACCTCTCAACCAGCCATATCCCCCCACCTTATCCCCAGCTCCTCTGCCAGGGGACATCCCTGCATCCAGCTAACAAAATACCCAGGAACAATGCTCCTAGATTTCCTCTCACGCTGGTACAAATCCAGTTGCTCCAGGTTAGCTCAGTGATGCCATGTGTTTGCTGCTTCCCAGTCTGACTTTTCTTGAAGGAACTCCAATCTGACGCTTACTTGGAAGCTGCATTTCTCTTCTTTCCAGCTAAAAGCCATTTCTTCCCCCAGCTGCTTTTTTCCCAAGGGATCCTGCAAAATAGGGATCAAAATCTTTTTTGTCTTTGTTTTAGCCAGGAATGGGATTTGGAGATTTTAGAAAGGCTGGAAGATGCTGAAGAAGGAGAGCGGAGCAAATTCAGGACTAATTAAACCTAACTAATTGGGTGTGACCATTATGCACATGAAGGAAAAAAGGTTCCACTGTGAACTATGGAACACTGTAACCTCACTAGTTAGAGGATGATTTTATAGTGTTAGACATTAGACCCTTCAAAATAAGTGTTGCTCTTGGTGTATCTATCATAGAACAGCAAAGGGTTTGGGTTGGAAGTGACCTTTAAGCTCACCTCACTCTGCTCCCTGGACCAGGTTGCCCAATGACACATCTCCACTGGACCCGTGTCAAGGCTCTCTGCTCCACCTGAGGCATTAAAGTCCTTTTTATAAGAATGCATTTTATGAGGTAACTGGAAAAAGTTGAAAGCAAATGTGTTGGGTATGACCTGCCAATCAAATGTCTTCCGAGATCAGCTGAATACAGATGAAGGGAGTCATCGTGATGGCAGAGATGAGCCTTGTACCAAGACTGATTTGCTGGGATAAAACACCCCCAAAATGGTTGCATTCTGTCTCCAGGGTGTGCACTGAGGCTGGTCCAGAGCCTGTCTCCACTGGGTATCCCCAGCTAGGCACTGGAAGAGGAGGGCTGTGCTGAGCAGTCAATGGGCTAGGCTGGGCAGCCAGCATCTGGCCAAACTGGGCATTTCTCCAGTCTGAACTGGGCAAATCAAACTCCCCAGCCACAACCCAGCTGTAGCTGCCTGCCCACCTCTGCTTGGCTCCATGAATGACAGTTTCATCATTTCTGAACATTTTGGTTTGAATTCAGTCAGGTTGTAAAAATATTCATTTTATCCCTAGCTCAGATGTGGAAATTGAATGTCAGTTGGAAGCAGAAACCCAGAATTATTCTGTGAGAAAATGCTAAAAAGAGGTTCTGCAAACTTCAAAAATTAAAATAACTTCTCCAGTAAAGCTGTTTGCTTCTGAGAACCCCCGTGCTGGCCATGGTCTGGTGGCAGGGTGGCTCTACTGGGACAGTCCTAGTGCCTTTCCCCCCACCTCCTTGTTGTTATTCTCATGGAAGGAGAGCTTACAAATACAAACTCTAAAGGTTTATATACTAAAAAGCCAATATAACTGCCAATAATTCTTATTTTCTACCTCTCCAAATCTGTAATCTAGTGACTTGGATTTAAAAATACTAATTTATCTCATTGCACTATTAGGTGAGGCTGAGTTTTTTCATGCTTAGGCTTCACCATGGGAGTTCTGCTTCCACCAGGGACTGGTGCCACAGGGTCTGGATTTACAGTGTCCCTGCTCTAAGCAGAACCAGGGGCTGGGCTGGGTGAGAGCCACACTGCCTGGGACATGTCAACTCACCCTGAGACCCTGCTGCCAGTGCTGCAAACACCAGTTCCTATGAAGAAACCCAATTGTTAAGGTTTAGATGGGATTTTGGGAAGAAATTCTTCCCTGTGATGGTAGTGAGGCCCTGGCACAGGTTGCCCAGAGAAGCTGTGGCTGCCTCATCCCTGGCAGTGTTCAAGGTCAGGTTGGATGGGGCTTGGAATAACCTGGGCTAGTGGAAGGTGTTCCTGCCCATAGCAGGGGGCTGGAATGAGATGAGCTTTAAGGTCTCTCCCAACTGAAACTATTCTGCAATCCTATGATTTTCAGCCAGCACTGACCAGCACAGGCTCCTAGCCCCAGGAGAAGACACTGGTCTCCAGAGGAGGGAAATGCTGCCTGGATGGCCCTGGCTGCTGACACTGTCCTGGAGAGGGGGGCTGCCTGCTCCTCTGTGGCCCCATTCCCAGGCCCAGGTCCCAGCACTTCCATTTCCCATGGGATACTCATCCCACTGCCATCGTTTCTGTGTTAGCACCCTGGCTTTGCTGCCATGTACTCCAGCGGAGCCTTCCTCATCTCTATTTCTGGGTCACATCTTCCATCTCCCTTCTTATGAGCTGGCATCTCTTGTTTTTAATTGGATGCCCTTCTGCTTGGCTTGTGCGTGTATCTCACCTGCATCCTGCCTGGCAGGAACGTGGCTCGTTCCTGAGTGTTGGCATGTTGGGAGCTACTGCCATGCCCACCACAGCTGAGAACAGGGTATAAAAATACTGGGTTTTGGGGAGGGTGTGTAGATTTTGGGTGCAGAGTTTTAATTAGAAATTGACATTTCTAAGTCTTTGGCTGCCAAGCAACAAGCATCTAGAAACTGATCTCGGTTGTGGTATGTAGGTACCTGTCATCCATCCTTCCTGCCTGGAAGGGCCACCCCACTGTTCCTCCACATGCACTCAGCCGTGGGGAAGGTGGCAGGGAAGTTGGATGGGACCCGAGGCAGAGTGGGTGACCCAGGGCTCCACCATGCCCAACACTGTTGGATCAGCAGGATCTCAATGTACAATGGTGTGGGTATGAAATTTGGTGTTAGAGCCACTGGTATGCTCTGATCCCAGGCTGAAGGAACCCTGTGGGTCAAGCTCAGGACTTGTTAAAGCCTGAGGACTCAGCCCCTAGTTCAGTGGGCAGAGAGGAGCTTGTGGGATCCTGCAGTCATGGTCTGCACCCACATGGACACATGGAGCAGGAGCCAGGAAGCACAGGGAGCCTTGCTGCCATACAGCTCCCCCAGTCTCATCCCTGCAGAACAAGTCGCTTCCTCCTCATCTTCCCTTTCCAGAAGAGACTCCTGCCTCAAATTAGCTGACTGACTCACTGCACTCTTGGCAGAGAAATGTTCTGTCCTTCTCTACTTCCAGCACCTCCCTCAAGCTCTTCAGCCAGGCTGGCAGCAGAGGAGAGGAGCAAAAGCCAGTCTTGAGAAGCAAAGCCCTGAAAAGCTTTGGTACCTCAAAGCCATCCTGCAGGTCAGAGATGCTGAGGGGTACAGGACACTTCCCTCTGCCCTGCCCTGGTGCTCCTGGGCTCCCCATTCCTGCTGTGGCAGGGGAAGGGGTTGGAGCTCAGTGGTGAAGCTGCTCACCCACCCACAGGGTGCACTCTGAGCGTGGCAGCACCATGACCTCCTGAGTTGTAAAATGAAGGTTGGAGCTGCCTTATTAATCTCCTTGCTCTTTGGCACATTTCCCATAGAATATCACCCAGAGCTGTGCAGGTGCTAAATGCACTGGCATCTCTTAAGCAGCTGGACAACATCCTGTGTCCTCATGCCCAAGCCATGTCTTCCTGCTGTAAAAACATGAACACATCACACCGGTGTCCTGTCTGGTCTGATACTATATGTCCAACACTTCCCAAGAAGTTCTTATACACCCTTAATATTCCTCACCCAGAGGGTGATGAGGCATTGCACAGGCACCCCAGGACAGTGGTCACAGCCCCAAGGCTGCCAGAGCTCAAGGAGTGATTGGACAACTCTCTCAGACACATGGTGGGATTGTTGGGCCAGGAGTTGGGCTCGATGATCCTTGTGTGTCCCTTCCAGCTCAGGATATTCTAGTATTCTAGGATACTAACCCTGCAGTCCAGGTCCCAGCTGGCAGCACTTGGGCTGCAGCAGGAGACCTGTAGTCCCTTGTTTGCTTCCTCCTCTGGCCTAATGTGGCTGCAGATGCTCCTCTGCTCCCTAAGTGCCTAATCTTTCTCAATCTTACTAAGTTCTTCCCTTCAGTTTTATCCCATTACTCCTCAGCCTTCCTCCCTGGAATCCTTGCAGGTAACGAGAGATGGCCTTATACTCCCAGCCCTCCCATGCTCACAGCTTAGTGCCTCATTTTTCAAACTGAACTTTTCATACAGGAGAGTCAGAGTCAGACTGACTTTAGTCTACTTATCTTACCCTTTAGGGTATTCAGTACTTGCTGTGCCCCATTTTACATGCACCCTGAGGTAAAGCACAGGGCAGTTTCATTCCAAGATCTCGACAACTGTAGATGATGCTTGTGGAACACATCTCTCCTCAGCTGTGCTGATGGTCTCCAGGCAGGGCAAGAGACCCCTGACCTGCCTGTAGCTGCCCATGGAATAACTCCCTCATCTCTCCTCAGAGAGAACATAGACTTCAAATTTCCAGCAAAGCCACATTGCCTGGAATGAAGCAGTACCTGGTTAGGAGGAATTTTGTGCCAAAGGATAGCAGAGGTTGGTGTGATGGTCCATTCCTTCATGGTGAAACAGGCTTTGTGGGAGCTGTCACTTCACAGCAAGGCAGGGGTAGAGGGAAACAGAGGTTTTGAGCATGAGGCTACACTAACAGGTAGTTACTCACCTGCGTTTGATTTCAGAAAAAGAGTTGACTTCTAAAGATTTGTGGACAGAAGAACAAAGCAAAGCAGGCCTGTGCTCTGTTTGGTGGGTAGCAGGGAAAGGTCTGCTACCCCTGGACATGCACCTCTCATCTCTTAGAGCCCACCATGAATTTTCTGGCCTTTCATCCCTCAGTAGTTCCCAGAGGTATCTGCAGTACCCTGATAATACTGTGGGTTGTGGGACCTCACTGGAAGAGCCACATCAGCTGAGAGTTTGCTAAGCCTGGGGGATGTCGAGTGTTCAGGGCAGCTGCCCTTTCCTGCCCCTCCATGTAGCTGAGAGCACTGCAGTCTGGACCCCATGCATCTGCAATGCCCTCACCTGTGTTCACTTGCCTCTTTATCCCTCCAGGTCCTGAGTCAGTCATGGCTTTTTCTCTCAGGGTCCCATAGGCTCAGCAGCCCCAATATTTCTTTGTGTATGCTCAGCACTGTCTTCATCCCTCAGCATTGCCTCACCACTTGCTCCTTCTCCTCCAACCTCCCTCTCCACACACTGTAATCCTGTCCCTCCCCTGCCTTGTTTCCTATGCAGAGCCAGACAGGTCATTTCACCTGTTGACAGTGAATGCTGGTCCAACTATTGCTGAAATGGGCAGTGGCATCTTTGACACACTGTCATCTTTGGAGAAGGCAGCAATCCAGTGCCAGAGGATTTGTTCCTGCTTGACAGCAGAAAAGTGCAAGTGACCCTCACAGCCTGTCCTGTGGGCTAA
This sequence comes from Xenops minutus, assembly GCA_035221455.1. NCBI lineage: Eukaryota > Metazoa > Chordata > Aves > Passeriformes > Furnariidae > Xenops > Xenops minutus. The sequence continues at coordinate 1,020,711 of JAWWEE010000051.1, read as the reverse complement.
AAAGCCATCACCACCTAAACCCCCAGGATGATAAAACTCTGAATAGTAGGGCCTTATTGTGACCCACATGGTCACACACTCCAAATGCCCTTGGATCATACAGTGCCATAGGACAAGTCCCCATCTCAAGCCAGCTCAACTCAGAACAGTTCCTTTGGGAGTTGTTTCTGCCTTTCCCACTCTAAATGACCCTGTTCTTCTCAGGTAGTTGGCCTCCCACACAGCATCCTGCCATCCTCTTCATAAGGGATGTAAGAGATCCTGACTTGTCAATCCTCACCCTCTTCTCTTCTTCCCTGTCACCTTGGTGGGACTCTTCTGGATCCCTCTATTTCTCCTGGCAACACCATCACCTCCCTTCCATGGGAATAGACCCCTCACACCCTGCTCTCTCACTAACCAGTGCCAAGGCACCTCAGGTGTATAGCACAAACATCTCTAATCCTGAAGAAATCCCCTCGGACTGCTGCCCCATATCCTACATCTTCCTCCACATCCACACTCACCCTGTCCCTGCCTTCTGTCCCCCCTGCTCAGCAGTGTCCTGTCAGGTTTCTCCCAAAGGTTTCAAAGCTCTGCTCAGTCTCTGATCTTTCTCCTGGTCTTCACACATTCAGCCATGCTAAGAAAGCTTAGAAAGGCTTAGATGGCTTCTCTAACACCCTTGCCTGGTTTTCTACCTGCCCTTGCCATCTCTGCTTCCCTGCCTCTCCCTTACCCCCATCTCCTTCTCCTTCCAGACACATCTTGTCCCCCAGCCCTCTCTGTTCCCCTCTCACACACTGGTGCTGGCTAATCTTCACCACCCACCAGTTCCAGCTGCTATCACTATGGTGACCCTCAGATCCAACACACTGTGCTGGACTTGTCTCTCTCTCAAAAAAAACCAGCCAATCTGGCTGGCATTTCCTGGTGGAGGGCCAGCCTTCAGCCCAGTTTTAGCACACTGAGAGCAGAGTTCCTCACCTTTCTCCAAAGCCTTCCCCCATCTCCCCCACACAAACAAGCCCTCTGTGCTCCACTGCTCTGCACCACCTCGAGCTCGGCTTCCTCCTGCCATCTATGCCTGAGTCCACATGTTCTCTCCATCACTGCTTCCAGGTAAATCCTTTATATCAATTCCTCAGGCTAAAACACTCATCTGGACTCAGGTACATTGCCATTTGATTCCTGCTAAGCTCTGCTCTCTGGCCTAGCAGCAGCAACCATGTTAACCAGTGCTCACTACATCAGTTCTGGTGATGCCTAAAATCCTGGGAGAGAGGCACTCAGACAAAACAGTAATGGAGAAAGAGAGACAATACCTTTATTGGGAGGCTTTGGGGCCTCCACTGGGCCTGCAAAACGTGCATTGTTTCAACAAGGGTCTCTGCATCCAAAAATCCCCAAAGAACCCTGCCCTCAGTGAGGTTACACTTTTTATACTCTTCCACACAATTAACATACTAGATATCTATAACCAATCATCATTTCCAATTCCCTTGGTGTCCCACCCAGCAGGGTCCCAGGCTGTGCCCCCTGGACCACCCCCAAGGGTTTCTGGGCTCTTCTATTGTTTGGACTTCAAGTTATCTTGCAGGTGTCTCTGAAAAACATCATGACCTTCAGAGAGCCTGAGAATATGTGAGAAAATCCCTTTAGTAACTT
>JAWWEE010000051.1:1000100-1015414 GCA_035221455.1 Xenops minutus | reverse complement strand
GGGGCCGGGTGCCCGTGCAGGCTGCGGCGTGAAGGGGCGCGGCTGCGCAGGGTGCGGGGGCCGCGGCAGAGCCCGGCTCCGCCGCTGCTTCCCCGCTGCCCACAACACATACATGTGCGTGTGCGGAAACTCCCGGCCCCGCGCGTGTGTGCGGGACCCGCTGCGGAGCCCGTGTGCGCCGCCGTGCCGGGTGCGGGACCCGCCGTGCGTGGCTGTGCGGCGTGCGGGACCCGCCGTGCGTGGCTGTGCGGGGTGCGGGACCCGCCGTGCGTGGCCGTGCGAGGTGCGGGACCCGCCGTGCGTGGCCGTGCGAGGTGCGGGACCCGCCGTGCGTGGCTGTGCCGGGTGCGGGACCCGCCGTGCGCGGCTGTGCGGGGTGCGGGACCCGCCGTGCGCGGCTGTGCGGGGTGCGGGACCCGCCGTGCGTGGCTGTGCGGGATGCGGGACCCGCCGTGCGCGGCCGTGCCGGGTGCGGGGCTGAGCGCGGCCGTGCCGGGTGCGGGGTTGCGGGGCTGAGCGCGCCCCCGTGTCCCCTCCGTGCCGACCGCATTGGGTGTGTGCGGGGGAGCGGCCCCAGCCCCGTGTGCGGGTGTGCGTGTGCTCCCTGTGGCCGTGTGCGTGCCCCGCTCGGATGTGCGTGTGTGCTGCGGGGAGCGCACGGTGCCTGCACGCGTGTGCCCCGCACCGCGATGATGTGTTACCTGCGGTGTGCCCGCATCCAGGGAGCGTGCGGGGCTGGTGGGGTGTGCCAGGGAGCACACGGCGGTGTCGGAGGGAGCAGGCACGTGTCGGGGGGTCAGTGGGGTCTGTGAGACCGCCTGTGCCCCGGCTCCCCTTGGCCCCGTCCTGGCTGCACCCCCTGGCTGTCTCTGGGTGATTGCTCCCATCCCGTGGGCAGTCACTGGCACCGAGGATGGCCGTGGTCTGTGTTCACCGTACCCAGGATGTATGCTGTCCTCTCCCTGGGCTGGCATGCTTTGCAGTGTGCAGGCAGTGCCTGTGGGCAGAGCTGCCCCATCCTCAGTCCACTGCCTGACTCTCAGCCCCCTGCCTGACGTTCAGTCCTCTGCCTGGTGCGTCTCCCATGTAAAGATACTCTGGGCTGCCCAGAGCCCGTGGGGATATGGGGAGTGGAGACAGCAGGGGATGGAGCCGGCTGGCAGCGAGTGGCTGTGCCTGGCAGGGCAGTGCCCACTGTCCCTGTGGATGTGGCTGGCGGGCTCCCTGCATGCCCCTCCAGTGCCCCTCTGGATGCAGCAAGGGACTGGATTGGGCCTGGCATGGTGGTCAGGTCACTGCATTCACACTAGACCTTTGGAGAAGCAGATGAATGTCCCCTCCACATGCCAGTCCCCTCCAGGAGAGAGATGCTACATAACAAAGTCTGCTACGGGCCTTTGCCATGACACACTTAGGAAGCTCTGGTCCAAGACGAGGCGCAGGCGAGAGTGGGATTTAGAGCCTTGTTGGCATCATTTCCATTGGAGTTTGGCACCACATGCCTTTGAGGATCATAGCCCTGGTGACCTTCCTGACACCATCCCCCCGTGCTGGTGTGGAGCAAGCACCTGCGGCCCCGTGAGCAGCTGTGCCTCTGCAGAGTGCAGGGCTTGCACTCCTCAGGACCTGGGAAAATTGGAGCACTTCCTGCAAAATGGACTCTCGGAGCCTTGCTAATCCACGTCCGACTGCTTCTTCTCCAAGGAAGCCGAACACAGAGCCTGCTCAGGGGCTTCTCACAGGAAGTTATTGCCTGATAGGAGCTGTTGGTCCTGCTCCAGGACATGGGGCTGCTGCTTATGCCAGCAGGAAGATGGGGCTTTTCCAGCTGGGGAGTTGGCAGATGTGGGCTCTGGTCTCTGCAGCAGCTCAGCTTCCTCACTCCTTTCCACGTCCATGACGCATGGTATGGTTGGAAGCATGACTGCAAGTGGTGAGGAACAGAGCAGCTCCAGGGAAACGTGCCACTCGGCAGCAGGAGACTTCTGCACCTTCCTACACCCTTGTTCATGGAATTTCACCCTCGGAGAATCAACATCTGGCAAGCCAGAAAAAAATGTAAATCAAATAACCATCAGTAGTAATTGGAGACCCGTTTGGAAATTGGTTTGCTACCTGCATGCCTCCCAGGCAAGCTTTTCCCTGTTAACCATTGTGCATCTTTGCATGAAAAACGAGGCTTTATTTGCAGCCTGGGTAGCAGCAGCGCAGCAGGATGGGGATGAACACGCTGTGTCCCCTCTAATCTTCCCACAATCAGGCTTCTCCCAGCACTGAGCTGCCACTGCTGTTGCAGAGATGGATAGCCCTGGATCCAGATGGCAGCTGCCTTCCTCACTGCCCGTATCATCCCCTCACCATCCAAGGAGGGGAGCAGCCTGCAGGGATGTGTCCCTGGGAGGGCCCAGTGCCCTGCAGACACCTGTGTCCCTGGTTTCACTGCCGGGCTCAGGCTGGCCCTCAGCTTATGCCGAGTGCCATCAGCCCCAGGCAAGGCTGTGCTGGGCTGTCAGAAGCTGGGCTGACTCCCATTTGCTTTTGGATGGGGTTCAAGGAGCTGATTTGGAGCTTGGCCGGCTTTTTCTTCTCACTGTTGTCCAGCCTGGATGCAGGGCTGAGCCACAGCTGTCCGATCTCTCCAGCCAGCCATGCTGGGGGCAGGGGGCACACAACAGCCCCTTGCTGCAGCTCCATCCCAAGGCAATATGTCTGGTCCCCAAGAGCCCAGTGGGGTGACCTGGGTGACCCCAGGCAGGCCAAGCATCACCCACTGCCCATGAGGAGGCTATTGGAGAGGCGGCTCCAGTCAGACTCACTGAAAGGGAAGGGGCTGCAGGTGGTCACAGGCCATTGCTAGGTTGGTCAGGGTGACTTGTTTTGAGTAGGGAATCTGGTTGATTATTCTTCATTTTGGTGGTGTATTTAGCTTTTTGCAGAATAAATGGAGGTGTAGGTTCTGCTTGGGTCTGTGAGGGAAGCACTTGGCTCAAACTGCTGTTTGAGGTGCCATGTCTTGCCAAAAGCTGGTTATGTACAGCAGAGCTGTGCTGAAACAACACCCCTGGGGTTTGCACCAACTCCTGCAGCCTGGGCTTAGTGTGGTCTGCTCTCCATGGCATAAACATGGCAGGGTTTTGCAGATAGCTGTATTCCACACTTTTTACCTGTTAACATATCTGGCTTGGGACATCAGTTGGGTTCCTTTGTGAGCAGTGAATTCAGCTATTCCAACCATGCAACTAACTGCAGAGGTTCCTATGGGCTCTGTGTGTGACCTGGTGTTAGAGTTTTGGGTGTGCAAGAGAAGATCCTTACCCCCTTGCTGTAGAGACATTGCAGAGAGAGGGTTCCCACCAGGCTGAGCTCTTCCATGCCAGCTCTCACTCTGCTCAGGCAGGCTTCCATGGACATCAGACTGGCTGGTGGGTCTGAACCATGGACTGTCAGAAAAATTGACTTTCCTGAGAGCTTTCCCCAAATGAAGCCTGGCTTGCTGCAGCTCCTTACCAAGCTTTCCAGCTGCTTGAAGAAAGCATAGCACAACATCCAGAGCTGTTACGGTGATCTCATGGCAGAGGACTGGAACTAGATGATTTTTAAGGTCCCTTCCAACCCAAACCAGTCTGTGTTTCTGTGATTCTATGAACTTGGTGGATTTATGCCCTCTGATTGTAGATGGCATGGAGGGGGCAAGGTGACAAGCAGCCCCAAACTTACACTCAGCTGTGGGATGGTTTAGATGTCTCCTGGTCTGACTGCTGTGATCTTTAGGGAGTGTCGACCCTTCTGTGGCCTGAGGAGCCTCTGTTGCTTCATTTTCTGGTGTGAGACTCTCCTCTGTGCCTGGGGTCCCCATGAGGAAGACAGAGCTGAGTTGGTTGTGTGTTAACCTGGTTTGGGTAAGATCGAAGTCCTCGGCTGCAGCTGCAGGGACCTTCACAGGTTGCTTTGGGAGCATCCTCAAGGTGCCAGTGCTTTCCACCATCTTCTTACCCCTATGCTCCCTTGGCTCCGCTGTGTCCCCTGCAGTGTCTCCAGCACTTGCACAGCTCTTTCCCTGTTCCCATCAACCATGGTCCTTCCTGAACCCATCGCTGTCCCCCAGGACTGGGACAGCCCTCCCTGTTTTCCTGTCCATCACCCTCAGTTCTCCCATGGTGGCAGTGGCTGTACCTTCCAGGGAGGCTGCAGGGCTGGCACAGGGTGGGCAAGGGCCACTTCTGCTGCTCCGTCAGCAGAGCAGCACCCCACGAGGTATTTATAGGCTTGGTAGTGTTATTCCCCTGCCAAACTATTACGGAAATAGGCTCAGTGTGTGTCATAGGAGAGAGGATTTTAATGGCACAGTTTTCACTGCAGGAATGAAGCTGACGCTCCCTCACCATGTTCCTTGTCCAATTAATCCTTCCCATGGTGGATCACTGTGAGGCGGTGGCTGCTCTGGTTCTTCATCTGGGGCATCATGGGCTTGGGCAAGTCCTTGAGATGGGTGCCTCAGCCAGGTGCCCAGCACCTGTGGGACAGGGACCTGCTCCCACCCTTGGCTGACCCAAATTGTGGGGGATCAGTGCCTCTCACCCTCTGGGAGCAGCCCTGGCCCCAGGGACCACCTTCCTCCTGGGGCAGAGCTGCTGGGGCAGCCAGAACTCGGGGCTGGTGTTGGAGCCGAGCAGGCACAGTTAGTAGACAAAGTCCTTTATCCAGGGATTTTCGTGTTCTGAACAGCAAGATGATTTTCTGAACAATCAGAAAGGGCTGGTTTGGCATTTTCTTGATAACCCACCCGCCTGTCTCAGCTGGACACTGCTACTGGTTTGGGAAGAGTTTGAAGTCCAGTGATGTGTTAGGAGGTGTTTCAACTGGCTGGAATGTGGACAATTTCTCTGCTGTCAGCTCATAACCACTTGTACCATTCCCTGTTTGCCCCTGCTTGCTGTGGGGAAAAGCATTTGGGGTGGGAAAAATTATTTCATGGCAGGCCAGGGCTTGGGTTCTGCTTTCCAGGCAGCATGCTGGATATGTGGAGGGCATGGATAGACAGCCTACTGCAGCACCATGGCTGTGTCACCCCCTGCTCAGTGTGGAGGGTGATGCTCCCTGAGGGGAGGATGCTCATGGAAAGTGTGTGACCTGCACGATGGGGCAGGAGGACTGGCCAGGAGTGGGGCACCCAAGCTCCCCGTGAGCTCCTCCATCCTTTCTTGGGGCTGGAGGGGATGGGAGTCCTGTCCCCAGCACACAGGTCTGTGTGCTGTGAGCAGAGAGCAGTCCTGCTGCCCTACAGGAGCAGGGCAGCCCAAGGTGATGGCTCAGAGCCGTGGGGAGCCAAGTCCTCTGTGTGACCCTGTGTGACCTGGAGAAGGGAAGCTGCTGCAGACCGGGGCTCCCGAGGGTCAGGAACCTGAGGAACAGTGCAAGGCCTCACAGCTGCAGGACCAGCTGCTGTGGACCTGCTGACCATGCGGCCCCTGCCCCTTTAATGTCTCCTCTCCTCTTGGAGCTGTGAGCTGGGGATGGAGACCTTCCCCTCCCATGGCTCCTTGGCAGCCTCTGGCCATGCCAACCAGTGGGTTGGAGAAACCCACTTCTGGGGCTCTGTGTGCTCTGTCCCAAGGCGAGCCAGCCAGGGGCTAGTGGCCAGGGGTCAGTGGTTCCCCCCAGCCCCCAGCAGTGCTGCCCACAAGCACAGCAGACAGGCTCTTGCAGAGACAGTTTGGAAACTGGGGACCTCTGAGCTGGAGCAAAACGTCCTTCCCACACAGCTGAGCCTGTCTTCCTCCCTCCTCCAGTGCTGCTGCTGGGGAGCTGCAGGCTCATGGCTGTGCCAGGGTGCTGGGATAGCACTGGCACAGGGATAGTGCCCTGTGTGATGGAGAGACCTGAAGTCCAGTGCAAGGAGCGCAGCTGTGCTGAAGAGCCCTGGGAGGGATGTCACAGGTATCCCCCAGGACCCAGCCCTCCTGCCCAGGGCTCTGCAGGCCCCTCTTTGTTTCCTGCCTTTGGGTGGTGGATGCTGTGGATGGGACTGTGTAGCTCTGGGGGCAGCATCCCTGCCCTGTACCCCTCCTGCCCACATCTCCATGACTTCCCCCCACCCAGGCTGGCTGCCCAGCCAGCTGCACCCCTTGTCCTTTCCAGCCCTCAGTTATTTTCCGGACAGTTGTTCCTCTCTCTCTCCGGTGGCTGCTTATCCTGAAATAAATGCTGAGCGCTCTTCTCCTCCTCCTTGCTGCACTGTCCCTTAGGACAGACCATTCAGCCTGCTCCTCCTCCTCCTTTTCCACTTCATTAATGAGTCTCTTTGCACTAAGAAGTGATGACAGCTGCTGGGGGACCTGGGAGGGCTGTGGAGAGCAGGGAGGCCACCACCCGAGCTCCCAGGGTTTGGGATACGGGGCACTGGGTTTGGGATGCTGTGCGGGTTCCTTGGTGCTGGCTGAGCCTCTGGCATGGCACAGGGTCTATGGGGTGAGAGGGAGGGGGCAGGCAGGGGGGTTTTTGCCCATGTGCAGGGGCAGAAGGCAGAGAAGGCAGTTTCGTGCAACTCCCCACTGCTCTGCCATGGGTTTGTCCTGTTTTTGCCCTTCATGGTGTTCTTCACCCTGCTGCAGGGCTTCTCATTCTGGATGGGCAAACCCTGGGGTGGCCACCCTGCTCTATCCCTGCAGCAAAGTTCCACATGGCTGCTGATGCTTCCTCAAAGGCCTGTGGATCTCACAGGCAATTTCCACTGGCACTGGTGGGCTTCAGATCCTGCGGGCTGCCTGTGGCAGATGTTGGGGGTCAGCCCCCAGCCCCTCACCCAGCAGCTGTTCCCCAGCTCCACTTATGCCCAATGGCAGCAGAAGGCTCAGGGTGGCACCTATGCTTAAGGAAACTGGACTTTCCAGACACGTTTTGTGGGCATTGCTTTAATTTCCCAGCATCTCAACACTCTCCCAAACCTGAGAAACTGATATGGTTTCTCCTCTGCAGGGAGGAAGGCTCCTGTTGTCACTCTCTCACATTTGCACACATCGCACACACAGAGACTCTTATTTCTCTTCCTTCGCACTTTCCTCCTCCAAATGACTTCAAACACTTTATGAAGATGTTATTTTCTCTCAAAGTGTTGCTTTTCTGCCTTGCTTTCTTGAGCAATCTGATGGCTTTCCCTGGGCTCATAGTGTGCAGGGATGGGATTGCCCCTGAGAAAGGGGGAAGGTGCTCAAGTGGCTGTGCTGACCGTGCTGAGCTGTCCCAGGGGGTAACATCAAACCTGCCTGTGCTTCTAGTGGGCTCATCTGATCCCTCAAAGTAGCTCTGGAATGAATCACAGAATCACAAAATGGTTTGTGTTGGAAGGGGCCTTACAACAGGGACCTTGAGGGCCATCTTGTTCCACTCCCTGCCATGGGCAGGGACACCTTCCACTAGACCAAGCCCTGTCAAACGGGGCCTTGAACACTTCCAGGGATGAGGCAGTCACAGCTTGTCAGGGCAACCCATGCCAGTGCCTCACCACCTTTGCAGGGAAGAATTTCTTCCTAACATCCAATCCAATTCAATAAAACAAACCCCTCCTGCCAGGTGGTGCAGTGAGGACACAGCTCAGCTGTGCTCTCTGGGATGCCATGGGGGGTCCTGTTCTCCAGAAGCATCTGGGAAGATGCCCACAGCCCCATGGCAGCCTGAACTCCCTGGGCAAGACCTGCTTCCCGTGTCCGTGGCAGGCTCTGCCATCAGAGAGCCCCGTGGGCACGGAGGGACTCAGTACAGGCTGAGGTGGGCTGGAGTGAGCCCCTTTGCTGGCTGGGAAGGCACTGACTCACAGCACTCTCCTATGCTGTCACAAGCAGATGGATAATTTGATCACCTAGCAACTGGAATAACGTAGGGGGACTAAACCATCATCCCCCTGGGTGGCAGGGGCCAGGCAGCCCCCAGCCACTCCCCAGCTCCTGGCTTCCCTGGGATGGGGATGGGGGAACCCTGTCCTGCCAGCTCCCTGAAGTGGGATCACAAGTTTGGGTCTGTGGCTGAGCTGGGGTGCAGGGCAGGAGGAGATCCCCCAGGACCAGCTCCAGGGGAGAAGCTGGGACTCCAGCACTGTTTTGACAGGCTCCTGACTGAAGCATCCAGAGGTCCTGCATGAGGAGAAGGAGTCTTGTGCCAGGACCTCCAGAGCACAGTGAAGTTTTTCAGAGATGAACACAAAGAACTTTGGATGGGGTTCCCCAACCCCTTGTCACCCCCTCCTCTGTGTCCCACTATGGCATGATCTCTGAGTGCTCTTGTCTCCTGCCCAGTTCCTTGCCTGGCACTCTCCAAGACAGAGAATAACTCTGACATTAGTGTGTTTATTCCAGTTGTCCTATCCCGGGCAGGAGTCGTTTGCTCATGGTAGAGTCTGGGTGCTGCCTGAGGTGGCACTTACCTCCTGATGGCTCCAGCCACTGACAGTGGCTCTTGGCATGCCCCATTCCTGGAAGCATTGAAGACCAGGTTGGAAGGGGCTTGGAGCAACCTGCTGTAGCAGAAGGTGTCCCTGCCCGTGCCATGGGATGAAATGAGAAGGACTTTAAAATCCCTTCCAACCCAAGCCATTCTGGGATTCTACTACAATCTTGCAGAGCAGGTGATGGCACCTTCTGGGGCAGGGCTGAGCTGAGCAGGAAGGCAAGTGCTGAGCAGGGAGAGAGACATGGAGGTGTGAAGACACTGTTGCTTTTGGGGTGCCCCTGGCACCCATTCAGAGGTTGCTGGAGTCCCTGTCCTGCAGACCCCTCCACAGCTCCATCATGGGTGCCTGTGGGTCAGGTGAGTGAGGACACACCTGCCCTGGCCAGAAGTTCCAGTGTCCTGTGGGAGGGCCCTGCTGACCCCAGTGTGCTGCTCTGGTGCTCAGGCCTTACTGGCAGAGTGGGATCACTCACAGCTGTCAGGGAGTCCAGGATGAGCCAGTCCAGGTGCTGGAGTGTGTGGTGAAGAAGGACCACCAGTCCATCAGACACTGACCCACATCTGCCTCCCAGGAGCAAACTCCATCCAGGCTGGGTGCAGAAATGTAGCTGCTGCTCTCCTCCTACAGCCACTGAGGCTGGGGGCTGTGGGGCCATCCCAGTACCAGGGCTGGGGGCAGGCTGGCCGCCAGCACTGCAGCTGCCTGGCCCAGAGAAGGGCTGTGTAAATAGGGCACCCCAGCTCCCAGCTTCTCTTTGTGGGACAGAGACGATATAATTAGAAGAGACACCCTGTTCCATGCCAAGGAAGCCTCTGTGCTGCTGCGTCCCCGGGAGCCCAGCAGCCCTACTTTGGTGGCACTGCTTGTCCCAGTGAAGGTGAGCCACTTCCAGGCAGGGCGCCCTGGCTGGTTGAGTCCCTCCCTCACCGTGCCTGATCTCCTTGCTAGATGACCATGTCTCTTCTCCTCTGCTGTAGGATTGGTGGCTTTGGGGGAACTCTACAGGAGACGGTCGGAGAGGTGATGCTGGCAGGATCTGAGCATGGATCACACTCCCCAGGAAGTCTTGATACACCCTTCATGCTCCTCGTCCAGAGGGTGGTCAGGAACTGGAACAGGCTTCCTGGGGAAGTGGTCACGACCTCAAACCTGACAGAGCTCAAGAAGTGTTTGGACAATGCTCTCAGGCACATTCTGTTGAATTCTGTGCTGCGGAGGGCCAGGAGTTGGACTTGGTGGTCTTACATGGTTCTATGGGGGCTCCTGTTTAGGGGTTCTGACATCAAAACCATCAAATCCAGCCATTTTTGCCCCTGCCAGCAGCCAGGAATGTGTCTGGTATTCACACTCCTTCCAGCCACCTCTAATTCCTCCACTGGGATGGACTCAGACCAAGCACCCCCCAGTTCCATCAGGGTCCCTCTGCTAGGCTCCCATCTCAGTCCAGGGTGATCTGTGGGTGCTCTGTGCAGTGTGTGTTCCATGAGCATCCCACAGACCACTGCAAGAACAACCAAGGCTCTGTGGGCAAAGACAAATTCCAGAGAGAGAGAAAAGTAATTTTAATTGCACAAATGTCTGTTTACATTGATCTACTGGTTTCCACTGGAGCTGAAAGGCTGCTGTAACCTCCCTGTCTTGGAGGGATTTGAAGGGGTGTTCATGTACCTCAGGCTCAGGGCTCAGGTCTTGGGGCTGTTCTCGGAGCAACAAGGGCAGAAGGGAGAAGGGCAACTGCTTTGTCATCCCCAGCACTGGGAAGGAAGGGAGTGACCCCCCAAGGGCATGCCTAGGACCACTGGGGTTCATCAGAACCTTTTCCATCAGAAGTCACAGCACATTGTAGCCCATGAGGAGCTGGGTGCAAGAAGGAGCCCTGATCGACCTTGGATGCCTGCCCTGGACAGTGCCTCGATCTGTAGAATGCAGGGGAGTGCAGGTGGGACTGTCCTGCCTCAGTGCTGGCACAGGAACCTGTGTGGGAGTCCCTCTGGTAACCTGTGGTGAGGCCCCAGTGTAGGAGGGGCATGAGAAACCTCCAGGTTTTCTGAAGACCCACCAGGCTGTGACAGAGTTGCTGGCAACAGGGCAAGAGGAGCAGGGGTGGGGATGGGGCTGGGTGATGATGGGGGCTCCCACAGTACTTGGCATCTTCTGCCTTTGGCAATGCTGCCAGAGTATGAAGAGGCATTTTCAATTGGAAAGCCAAAATGGTGGAGACCAAGCTATCACTGTAGCTGTTGAGTTCTTGGCTCTGCCCTGGACCTGGCCCAGGTATCCTCAAAGGGGGTCCCAGGGCTGAATGGTACCCAGCAGCTCTGTGGCCAGGGCGACTCAGGTTGTTCCTCCTCTGCCTCTGCCCAAGGATCAGTGCAGCTGCAGCACAGAGCCCTCAGAGCCCCCAGCTGCCTTGCCAGGAGGAAAGAGTTGCTTTTCCCTTTACATGTTTTACCTTCCAGTGTCATTCCTGCACCTTCCTCTCTCTGCAGATGGGATGGGATGGCTTTCTGGTCAGCTGGCCATCTAAGCATAGGGTGGCTCCATTTCTCCTCTGCTGCAGGCAAAATGGACCAGTGTGGGCACAGTGCTGCTCCCCAGGGAGCCCTGGGGACCTCTGGCACCAGGACCTTGGCTTGGCTGGCATTGCTTGGGAAGGGGAATTTCACAGGATTCACAAGAAGGAGAGAAGAACAAATTCAAACCTGTGGTTTCGAGGTCATCTGAGGTATGAAGCAGGCTCCAGCTCTCCTGTTTTCCCCAGTGGTGGGAAAGATGAAACTGGGAAGGAGCCAGAGAATCAAACCCAGGGCACCTGTACTTTGCTCCAAGAATAATGGGAGGCATCGGGAAAATAATCCTCTGCTGGCAAAGCAGACAGGGACCTCCTGGGGGCTGGAGACAGCCCCAGCATCACTCTTCCTGTGAGAGCCTTGCTGGCAGGATGGACTCCCCTCTCAGGATGAGAGCAGGAGGGACAGGGAGACACCAGGGCCTGGGGGCTTTGCTGGGAAGGGGCTTGTCATCACCTCCCTTATACCTTATACTTATATACTTATAGCACCTTATACTGCCAGCACCATCTCTTCTCCAACAGAGAAAAGACTGTCTGTTTTTCCATTGAAATGCAGTGTTTTTCTAAGTTTTATCATAATGGGAATCCGGAATTTTGCCTCCCCTAGAAGTCCCTGGAACTCCACATGTAGCTGGTGTGGTGGGGTGCTGTGGTTTGGGCAGTGGGTGCTTCGCTGGGAAAGACATGTCTGCAAAAAACGTGCTCATATGCAATAAAAATGTGGCTGCAAGTTCTGTTCTTTCTCAGATTGTATGTTTGTGGGCATGAAGAGCTTTTACAGGTAGATTAACGTCATTAAAATTGAAAGCACTCATTAATACTACTGTAACTCTTCTGGTGGTGGCTGAGCCTGGCTCTGTGATGAGGCTGCTCCTCCAGGGGTGCCTGGACCTGGACCTGAGCCTTCCTGTCTCTTACCTTTGCATTCCTGTGTTGGGTGATGCAGGGTCAGGGCTCTGCTCAGTCTGCCTCAGTGCCCAGGGGCAGGAGGAAGCAGCCAGGGCTCTGCAGGGGTGGGTCCTGCTAGGGGCATCCCTGCCCCTGGTGCTCTGAGGATGAAGCTTGTGCTTTTGAGCTCTGGTTCTGTGCTCTCTCCTATGGAAAGACTTGGAGCACTTTGGGAGGGAGCTGAGCTGCCTGGCTTTGTGCTCATCAGTGGGTTGAGATTTGGGAGGGGAGTGGTGCTGTGGGATGGGGATCAGCACTAGGATGCCTTTTGGGAAAGTCAAAGTTGTAGAGCCATTCCTGAGGTGGTCTTGGACCCACCTGTTCTCCTGCCTGGTCTGAAGCAAGTTTCTCACCCAGGAGAGAAAAGTCAGGGTCTGTAAGGAACTACATGGGACACAGGGGCCCTGCCAGGGACAGCAAGAGCTTGGAAAGGGCTGCAGCAGCCCTGCTGCTCCTGTGCTGGGGCAGTGTCCTGTCCCTGGACACTCTGGGACGGGTCCAGAGCAGTCTCCAGACACTTGCCATCATCCAGCACAAAGGCACAGGGCTGCTGCCCATGTGCCAGGCTGGTGGGCACAGGGCTGAGGGGTCCTCTTGGATGTCTGGCCTTACTTGTCAGCATGTGCAGGGCCCCCATCATCTGTGGCTCTCGAGGAGTCCCATCTCAACACAGACCTGTCCTCTCGGAGTTCTTCCTCAGCCAGATCCACCTCCCTGCCACCAGTGGCCACACCGGAGGCAAGGGGAACTGTAAGAAGGGGTGCTTGCTGTGCTGCTGCCCAGTCCCTGGTGTGCCTGACTTCCTGATCATGGGAAGGAGGCTCCATGAGCCTGGTCCAGGCTGCCCTTCCCTGGCGGCACCAGGCTGATCCGATTTGTCTCCCCTGCCTTCATTGGCCTCACTAAGCAGGTTTTAATTTTGTTAAATAAATACAAAGTAATGACAGCAGGGCTGGGAGCCAAATGGACTGGGGAGATCATTGGAAGCTGGACGGGCTCTACAGCAGGGCAGGACTTATTGCAGGAACTAGGATGGGGTCAGGCTGAGCTGCTGGTGGGAAGGCTGGTGGGGTGGTCCTGGGAGGGTGAGCCCGAGCTGACCGTCTGGAGCAGATGGGGCTCCTTTCTGCAGTGTGCTCACAGTGCCTTGCTGCCTTCAGAGCCATTTCTAAATGGCTGCTAAACAGCACTGTCAGAAGCACACTCATCTTCCCGTCCTAATTAGTGGATCAGACAGTAATTTGTAATCCGGTTGAATAGGAAGATCTGAGTGTCTAGCCCTGGAGCCTGGGCAGGACACGGGCATGGCAGCACACAGCAGCACTCTCCTGGCCAGCACAGCATCTGGGCAGGGATGAGGGCTGTGTGCAGGGTCCTCTCAGGCTCTGCAGGAGTTGCTCTCTTCTCTGTGTGAAGTGCAATTCCTCCTCTTCCACCTCCAGAGTTTTGGTATTTTCATTTCTCTTTGTGGTACCAAGTGTAGGCAAACCAGCACACAGTGTCTCACAGGTCAGCTCCTGCTGTCCCCGAAGTGGTGGCGGTAGCAGGGCAGTGTAGCTGGTCACCAGAGCCCTTTGCACCACTGGTGAGCCAGCTGGGCACAGCCACAGCAGAGCTGACATGGGCTGGGGTCAGGGAAGCCCCTCAGGGCAGACCCATCCCAGCACTAGTCTGATCTTAGGTGTGTTGATAAGTGTTTCTGTTTTCAAGGCTGATGATAAAATGAGGCCTGGGAGCAGGGATTAAAAAAAAACACCAAAAAGCTGAAAAATAAGATATAAGGAAGAGGGGATGAGGGCATGAAGTAAGCAGAGGACAGGGTGGTGAGCAGGAGCAGAGCCAGGTTGGATAGGCAGGGAAAGGAGGCTGGCACAGAGATGGGCTGAACTGGGGCCATCTAGAGAAGCACGAGGAGCAGAAGTTTGGTGTGATGGTCACATGTCCCAGTGCCTCTGTGTGGCCCTCATACACAGCACAGGACCAAGGCAGAGGGAGGGATGGAGCTCACAGGAGAGTCACAGCAGCTTCCCTGCATGTGTGAGAGCAGCGGACAGGACAGTGGCCATGGTGTGCATGGGGCTGAGCTGGGTGGAGGGTGACAGGCAGGGGCATGGCCAGCGGTGCTGGGGTCACAGGAAGCTCCGGGGTTATGAACAGGGGTGACAGGCAGGGTCGGCGTTGTGCAGACCAAGGGACTGAGGAGTGTGTGGGACAGTCACACTGCCCTCACCACAGTACAGGTGGCACTGAGCAGCTCCTTCATGGTGCTCTCTTTAGCATCAATTAGCTTGGGAAAAGCATATCTGTTCTGCGTGCATTAACCTTTATAAATGGCTTCATGCGAGGAGCACCCAGGAAGCACAGAGGGGTTGTGGGAGTGGGGCAGACATAGCTCATCTTGTCAATCCTGACATGAAGAGTCTGACCCAGGTGGGCAGATGCCTGTGAGACAGGGCTGGGGGGTCAGAACCAGTCCCGGGTCACAGAGCAAAGGTCTTGATGGAAGGAAACAGCTACAAGGACTGACTTCAAGGAACAGCACTTTCCTGCTGCATTTCCCCAGCCTTTAGAAGAGTGTTGATAATGGCAGTGGTGACTCACTGTGCTTTACTCACCACTAATGACAGAGCAGGGTTCTGGGGTTCCTAGTGACTCTGGCTTAGATAAACCCAACCTCTGTCTCAGATTCCCATTAAAAGGGGGGTCTGGAGTGTTCAGAGAGGGCAGGCAAGCAGCACAGATAAGGAGGGCATCATTGTGTCTATCCTCACCCCAGTCCCAGTGCTGTACCACAGCCAGAGGGAGAAGGGGAAGCGATTTTGCAGGAAAGCTGCAGAGTTACACCTGTGGAGGCTTCAGGAGCCACATGCTCCAGTTTTGGAGGTCATTTTTGGAACCCCCGCTCCTCCCAGCAGCTGCACTCCGAGGCAGCTGCCCACATCCTCCTGGAGGGAGTGGTGACCCCCAGACTCCTGGAGGGAGTGGTGACCCCCAGCTCCCAGAGAAGCAGGAGAAGGTGTCTGGGGTGTAGAGGGGCAGTGTGGCTGGAGCAGGGAGGGACGAGCCTCAGGAGGGGCAGTCAGCTGCAGTCCCTGGTCTTACAGAAAGTTCTAGGTCAGCAGGAGAGAGCTGCTGTAGGGGTGAACGAGATGTTCCTGAAAGGCAGACTTCAAGCCAGGCCTGGCTATGTGTGGCTTGGAGTGAACAAAGCACAGGAGCAAAGTCACCGTGGAGCAGTGTCACCATGAGAAGCAGGGTCACCATGAGGAGCAGTGTCACCATGAGAAGCAGGGTCACCATGAGGAGCAGTGTCACCATGAGAAGCAGGGTCACCATGAGAAGCAGGGTCAC
>JAWWEE010000051.1:985205-1000000 GCA_035221455.1 Xenops minutus | reverse complement strand
ACCATGAGGAGCAGTGTCCCCATGAGAAGCAGGGTCACCATGAGGAGCAGGGTCACCATGAGGAGCAGGGTCACCATGAGGAGCAGTGTCCCCATGAGAAGCAGGGTCACCATGAGAAGCAGGGTCACCATGAGAAGCAGGGTCACCATGAGGAGCAGTGTCCCCATGAGAAGCAGGGTCACCATGAGGAGCAGTGTCCGCATGAGAAGCAGGGTCACCTGCAGGGTCACTGTGCAGAGCAGAGTCACCATGGAGCAGGATCTCTGTGCATGTCAGAGCCTGGATCCAGAGAGGGATTGGCTCCAGCTCTCTGTGAGAGCCTGTCCTACCCGTGTGCCCAGCTCACTGCCCTGGTCTTGCCCCCAGTGGGACCATCAGCAGTCTGATATCTGCTGATGGCAGGTGTCCCAGTCCTTGCTGGGGGTCAGTGTCCCCCATGCCCACCCAGTCCTCTGTGTGCTGCCTGGGCAGTGAGTCATGGAGCTGGGGTGGACAAGAGCCTGAGATAGTCACAAGGAGCTTGTCATCACTGCCGTGGGCTTCGCCTTCCAGCCTGCCACACTTGTCACACTCCCCACAGAGATGTTGGTGGCCCTGGGCATTCACTGGCTGATTTAGGCAAACCAGGGGTCAACCCACCACAGGTCTTCCTCTCCTGCATCCAGCCATTCCATGTGCAGTGGGAGTGTTGACACCAGCATTGGCACTGCTTTAGATGGACTGAGGGGTTGGTGGGATCAAAATCCTCTGCCTCCATGTGCTGGCAGCACACAGAGGTCTGGCTCCTGCAGGGGTACCTGGGAGGGTGTATGGGCCCAGGGACATGCCAGGCTGATTGTGAACCCACTGCAGGAGCATGATGTGAAGATGGAAATGGAAAGGATGCTGAGTGTGAGAGGCAGTGAGGGGACGCTGAAGGACACTGAACTCTACATATTTTCCCAACAGTGCTGCATCCCGTGGGGCCTGAGGGGTGCTGGGTCTGTGGGGGCTGCTCTGTTAATCCTGCATGGTCAGACCATGCCCTGTCTGCAGCTGGATGTGTCCCTGCTGATACTAAGGTCAAGAGTCAAGGGATGACCCCAGGGTCTAAGAAAAGACTTCTTTGTGCCCATCCATCTTCTCTGGATGCATCTGAACCAGTTCTTGGGACATTGCTCATCCCAAACCATGTGGAACTGGGATCAGGGCTTGGTCCTCAGGGCTGGGAAGGTTTACCAAGGCTTGGGCTGGGGGCAGGAGCCAGAGGGCTGCTTCCACACTGGCAGGGCAGGGAGGGGGCTCGTCCTCTGTGCTAACCAAGAATGTCCCAGCTTATGTGTATCAGAGGAAACCCTCCTCAGTCAGAGGGACTGTACAGAGGGAACAGTGGCAAATTTCTAGGGGCTCCACAGGCACCTGCCACCCTGGAGCAGAGACTCTAGGGCGGTCAGCAGCAGCCCCACAGGGATGTGGGCTGCTGGAGGCGTCAGGCTCAGCAGGGTAGCCCTGGTACCTGCGCTGCCAGTGGGGGAGATGGTCCTGCAAATCCATTCTCAAACTGCTTTTGGCCAAACCTGGGGCTGGAGCTTCTTATTTTCCTGTAAGGGGGTAGTTGTCAGCTACCCCACACTATTGCTGGAGTGCAGAGTGTCACCTCTGGGCACAGAGACTTGTCAGAGCTGTCCCTAGGGCTCAGCAGGGCACAGGGATGTGCAGGACCCCCAGAGTCTGTAGGGCACTGCACATCCCTGGTTCAGCTCTGGCACTGGCATTTTGGGGGTCCCTGGCTGCGCAAAGCAGTTCTGTGTGCATGTGTTGAACAGGGGAAATTAATTTTAAGATTTATTTTTCCCCTAGTTTTCCCTTTTTCTCCCTGAATTACAAAATCTGGGACAGGACTGGCTGTTTATATTTGTCACACATGCACATGGTGCTGGGTCTATACATTATCCTGACATCAAAGGGACGTGTGACGTGTCTCTGGCGGCACAGACAGGAGGGGACACCCGGCTGTGGAAAAGAGGAGGGTGTTATCAAAGAGTTACAGACAGCTCCTGGAAAGGAGAATGAGGAATAAGGACAGAGAGCACAGAGCTGGAGCGACTGTGAGGCACTGCAGAAGCAATTTTTCCCCTGGTCTTTTCATCTTTATTACAGCAGGGCAGGAGCGAGCCTCTTATGGTAGGGGCTTGGTTATTATTTTAAGCAAAAGGAATCTGCAAATGTGATAGCTGGAGGGGGCTGGGGAGGGTTTATTTGGAGAGGCAACTGAATGAAACCCATCCAACATAGACAATGGGACTGCAGTGAGGCTCAAGATGAAGCCACCACCCCAGCAAGGAGGGTGCTGAGGTCCTTGGAGTGGGGACACCTGTGCCAGTGTCTCAGTCTCTGAGGGGTCCAGCACCTCACCCCCTTGCAGCCCAAGCACCTGAGGATGTGTCACTTGTAGAGGGCTTTTCTCAAAGGGCCACCGAAGCTTGGGAAGCAGATGAGCCTTTGGCACCCAGGTCAGAACAAGCTTGGGCTGAGTGGAGGTGTGAAATGAAGCTCTCTGGACACTGACCTGACTCTAGCCTTGTTCCCAGGATGGAGAGCCCCACGGAACCCTCATTGTCTGGGATCCCTCAGCATGTCCACCCCTCAAACCCTGCCTGCGTGCCCTCCCTCCCAGCAAGGCAGGATGTGAGCTGCCAAGGGCATCTCCATGTCCCCTTCTTCCCCATGTCCCAGGTGAGGGAATGTGCAGTGCATCCCTCCACGTGTCCCAGCACTGCCTGTGACTGCAGTTAGACCCTGACACTGCACGATTTTGTCCTCTCTGGATCCAGCTGGGCAGCACAGCTGCACCAGCCAGTCCTGCCCCCAGTGCTCAGGCTGCTGCCCGGGAGCTGTGTGCCTGCTGATCCTCCACCCTGGGCATCTGCCTGCCATGGGACTCTAGGGCTGTTCTGTCTGATCAAGGTTGGGTGTTTCCAATGGCTGTCATCCCAGAGAGCTTCAGTATTCTGCTGAGCTTCCTCCTCTCTGCTCCACCTCACCTTGCACTAGGGAAGAAGCAGGTTGGCAGTGATGCCACCCACCCAAGTTGCTCCCTAAAGGATCCCATATCCAGCCCTTGCTGCTCCACAGCGTGGCTGAGTCCCCTTTCCACAGCACACCTGCCATGGGCACGCAACCTGACTGATCTATGGGCTGTACTGCCATGAAGCTGGGGATGGAAAACTGGGGGAGAAAGATTTCCAAGCCTGAGACTGGTGGTAAATGTAGCCAGGGAGTTTCTTCAGGGGGATGATGCTGGAGGGTCCCAGCGAAGGAGACAGTCCCAGCAGAGGAGCCACGGTCTCAGTGCCTCTGGAGCTGGCAGAACTGAGCCTGCACTGGAGAGCAGTGACCACAGGGCTGAAAGTGCACCTTGTGGCTCCTGCTGGAGGATCCTTGTCTGCCTCGGGGGAAGCCTGGAAGGCAGAAAGGCTCCTGCTGTCCTCTGAGCTGCCAAGGTCCTTCCCGGGAGCTGGTGCAGATGCCAGCTGCCACGGGGCTCGTGCCCGCAGGATGGTGGTGTAATTAGGTGGAAGGATGGTGAGCAACTTGGGAAATGGGCAGTTGAGGGGAAGGGCAGAGCCGTGCTTGGATTGGGATCTGAGGAGGAAGCTCTTCACTCCAGAGTGTACCTCTTCATGCTCAGGTCCTCAGCCCTGGAGCAGTGGGGAGATGTGTGTGTGGGCATGTGTGAGGCACGAGGTGGGAGCTGGGGCTGTGCCACCTGCAAGAAGTGTCCTGGCTGTGGCTGCCCACAGGGTGCCCTGGTGCCCCCGACACCCTGCTCAGCCTCTCTTTGTTCCAGCTCAAAGGAGAAGGGTCGGTCTGATCCAACAGGGAGAACGGAGTAAGTGTGCTGGGCTCGGCAGATGGAGGGAACAGTGTGGCACGTCGGGCAGTGATGGCAGTGCCCCACAGTGATGGCACTGCCCCATGGCAATGACACTGCCCCATGGCAATGACACTGCCCCATGGGGATGGCAGTGCCCTCAGCAAGGACAGTGCCCCATGGTGATGGCAGTGTCCATCAGAGGTGACAGTACCCTACAGGAAGCACCTGCAGCAAGTGCTGCCCGTCAGCCCTGGATGCCCATTCCCCACGCCAGGGTCCCTGTGCCCCTGCCTGTGGTGCTGCATGGAGGGGACACCACCTGTGGTGGGGGGGCTGTAAGTGACAAGGTGTATGAGGGGGCTGGATCCACACCTGATGCAGTCATGTGCATTTCCCCTCTGGCATTCCCAGCCAGACACCATGGCTCAGGTCCGGGTTTCTTTCTGCTTCCCCTGAACTGCCTGGACAAGAGCCAGGAGCTGCTTCCTCTTCCTCCAGCAGTCTGGGGTGGAGGTCCTAAGCCCTCACCCTCCAGGAGCATTTCCTGAGGCCCAAGGTTTGCTGTGTGCAAAACAGACCCTGAGCTGTGTGAGATTATTCCTCACCTCCAAGGGGTGCTGGAAACACAGAAGCCAGTGAACCGGGGCACTGCTGTACAGCTGTTGGGGGCTGGTTTAGGGGGTATTTGCCTTGCTGGGATACTGAGATATCCCCCCTGTCCTTCCCAGCTCACCCACAACTGAATCCAGCCTGGCCCAGCTGGGGATGAGGAAAGCCTCTCCCTGGGGACCCTACACCCCTCTGACATTCAAGTCCTGCTCCTCTCCTTCCCTGGAGGAATCTGTGTCCTCCAGGTTGGTGGCACTGAGAGCCCTCCTCAAAGTTTTCTGGTGCCCATCCGTCTGTCCAACCCTGAGGCAGGGACTCTGCACCCAAGTTTTGGCCAGCAGAAGGAGAGCTGCTGCTTTGGATGGCACTGCCTCTGATCTGTCTCTGCCAGGCAATTCTGCTGGCTGCTCCTCCTGTTTTGGAGTCATTCTGCCTCTTAGGTTTGGAGCTGCCTGACCCCCATGACTCATCCCAGTCCAGCTGGGGCTGGTTGTGCCTTGAACCTTCTCCTCAGTTAAATTTCTGACAGATTCCTGGTGGGTGCCTCGTCTGGGGGGGCTCCCACTGCCCTTGGACTGGGGCCAATGGTCATATCTGTCCAGGGAGAGGGAGCCAGTCGCTCAGACCCAGCACCAGTGTCCCCAGGCACTGGTCTTGCTGCACTGGTGCACTGGGGGACTGGACTCTTGAACTAATATTCCAGCATGGATTTTAAGTTCTTGGTGGGAGTTTTCAGTGATGATGGCCATAGTGATCGTGGCATTTCCCCTCCATGTCTGGATGGGGGCCTAGTGGTTCTTGCTCCCTGGATCGTGCTGGATGGTGATCCAGAGCGTTTCTCCAGGGAATGATGTTGCAGAGCCTGCACACCATTATACACAGCATCCCCATCCATCTGAGATGGAGACTCTTGGGCTGCTCCATCTCCTCGTCCACGTGTGTGCAGTATCAAGAAGCCATGAGTCAGGGCTTTGGGAAATCTAAGCTCCATCCCTAGCTCCTCTCTTGGCTCCCTGTGATCTCTTTGTCCAGGCCTTACCCCCCTGTGCCCCATGACACCCAGTTGCAAGAGACATGGGCATACTGGAGAAGGTGTTTCTGCAGCTGTCGTGCTGTTGGATCTGCAGTGAGGTGGGACATTTAGAGCAGGGACAATGTGTATGGGGACAGCCCTGGGACAGCCTCACACCACTGTCCCCAGCCCACTGGGAAATTATGGGGCTGAGATGAATCTGCTTGTGACTCTCAGTCTGGGAAACCTCCTGGCAAATGCTTCAATGTTTGTTTCAGGGTCTTGTGAGTACATGGGGTGTCCATGGAGTGGAACAAACTGGTTTTTAAAGAAAACCAAGAAGGGCAGTGCTGTGTGGCAATAACCTGCCAGGACCCAGCAGGCATGTGTGTTGTCCCAGCCCCAGCTGAGTTTCAGAGCCAGCAGGGAATAGCTTGGGAGACAGCTGGGACAGGGAGGCTCTGTTTGGTGTTTGGGGCTGGGGGAACACGGGTTGGAGTCTGTCAGAGACTGCCTTGGTCCTGAAGGAAAAAGCAGTAGAGTGTGTGGAGGAGGTCCCTGGGCTGTGCTGGGAGAGTGTGGAGATGTGGAGATGTCAGACAAGGAGGGTGGCACAGCAGTTTGTGCCTTATGATGGGCCTGGGGTCCAAGGGCTGCATCAGTGAGACAAGAATGGGGAAAATTGGAATGATAGGACTGTGACCTCCCACTCTGTCCTCCCCATGGTGGAGTGAGGAGGCCACTCTGGGGGTGACAAGTCTGACCCTCCTCAGTTGTGGGTGGTGGCTCACCTTGGCTCGTCCACTCTCCCCATCCTGAATGGGACATATCCCAAGGCTCTGACCAGGCTACCTGGCCTTGACACAGCCTTTACAGGGGATTGTGTCTGCTCACTCGTAGTGCAAGCAGAGGAGTTTGAAATTCTTCTGTCTTATGAACTCAATATACTTTTTTCCAACCCAAATGTCTTTTCCCCTTTGCCGAGGAAACATCTGATCAGCAGCAATTAGCAAAGCAAAATGCAGTAATGACCTTTCTATTGTGTCTGGGCAGTCTCTGGGTGCCCTCAAGGAGCACATGCCAGATGTTTGGGGAGCTCTGCTCTGCAGAGGCAGGGCCAGGGCCTGGCATTGCAGAGGGAGAGGCACTGGCAGGGCTGTGCATGGCAGCAGTGTCACCTGGGCACCTGGTACACAGCCCCTGTACCCAGAGAAGAGCAATGGAGCTGGGGAAGGGGCTGAAGCACCAGGAGCAGCTGGGGGAGCTGGGGGGGCTCAACCTGGAGAAAAGGAGGCTCAGATTGGACATTCTCACTCTCTGCAACTCCCTGACAGGAGGGTGGAACCAGATGGCAGTCGGGCTCTGCTCCCAGGAAAAAAGGGACAGGATGAGAGGAAACAGCCTCAAGCTGCACCAGGGGAGGTTCAGGTTGGATATTAGGGAAAATTTCTTCATGGAAAGGGTGGTCAGGCATTGGAACAAGCTGCCCAGGGCATTGGTGGAGTCACTATCCCTGAAAGTGTTCAAAAAATGTGTGGTTGTGGTACTTGGTTTAGTGGTAGGCTTGGCAGTGCTGGGTTAAAGGTTGGAGTTGATGGTCTTAGAGGGCTTTTTCAACTTCAGTGATTGTATAATTCCAAGCCCCTGTGGCTGCCCATGTTCTTTTAGTGGTTTGTTCTCAGATCTTCTTGCCTTGCTACTGTTCACCATCACATCCATGGAAAAGCTGGACTCAGGTACTGCTTTCCCCATCCATCATCAATGATTCTCTTTTCATATGCTTTTTGGGCTTCACTTTTTTAATCCAGCTGTCTCCTGCCTTACAAATGTTCTTCCCTGAATTCCTTACCCCAGGCTGCAGGGCTGTCTCCATCCATCTCTGGCTGAGCCAGGGCTAAGCCAGCAGAGCACAGGAGGTCCTGTGCCTGCTGCTGCCCCTGCCTCAGTGTCCACTGGCCCCAAAGCCATTGCTCTGGCAGGAGGGGGTGCTCCCCCATGAGCTCTCACCACTGAGCACATTCCAGGTGGCTTCTGCCTGTCTGGCACAGTTTTCACAGGTGCAAACCATGTATGAGAGCACACAACTCTCGTCAGCCTTCATCCGAGGTGGACACTTATTTCCTCTCACTCCTCTCGTGCTGCTGTGGGGATTATCTCTACAGGGACATGAGGAAGGAAAAGTGCCTGACTTTCCCAGAGAAGCAAGTTGGAGAGCAAGTGCCTGCCTTGCTGCAGCAGCTCCTATCCCATCCCTGGTGCATGAGCTGGGGCTGGAGGTCAGCCACGTGGGCATGGCTCTCACGGAATCTGAGTTTCTGAGGCAGGAGCAGAGCCCTGCAGAGTGCACCTTGCCTCTTGGCTCACATCCCAGAGGTAGAAGGACTTCCCAGAGAAGGGAATCCAGTGTCTGCCTGGAGCTGAAGTGCAGTCAGAGCTGGGAGGTGCCAGATTGCCTCGCTGGAAAGAGGGACTGTGGGACAGATTGCACCCTCCTCTAAGGTCTCCCAGTGAGGACTGTGCTGTCCTCCTTCCCACTTGGAATTTCAAGCCCCTGATATGAGATATGAACTCTTGGAGCAATGCTCTATGTCCTGTGCCCTGCCCCTCTTGGAGCTCCACACTCTCCTGCAGGCTTGGCGAGACTGGTCATATCTGATGGGGTGTGCTGAGCTGCTGCCAGGTGCCAGGGCATGGCACAGCCAGCCCCATTCTGCTGCACCCCAGATGAGGGACCAGCTCTGACCATCACAGAACCAAGGTTTCTTCATCCCCACTTAATGTTCTTATCTTGAAGGCTCCGCTTCGATTAAAGCCCCAGCAGCCAGTTCCCTCCATGGATTTATTGCAATGCAATTTTCTTCCTCTAATCTGATCAGGGTGTAAGCTGCTCTTTTGGAAGTGCACATGGAGGACAGATGTGTGTGTCACTGGTGTGTGAGCCAGGCTGGCAGAGAGCAGCAGAAAGGTGCCCTGTCGTGGTGGCACAGTCTCAGGGAGGTATAGATTGGATATCAGGGAAAATTTCTTCATGCAAAGGGTGATCAGGCATTGTAACAGACTGCTCAGGGCAGTAGTGGAGTCACTGTCCCTGGAAGTGTTCCAAAGGCGTGTGGATGTGGTACCTGAAGACATGGTTTAGTGGTGGCCTTGGCAGTGCTGGGTTAATAGTTGCACTCAGTAGGAGCTTTGCCCAGCCTTAATGATTCCATGAGTCTAAGTACCTCAACAGTCCTAAGGCAAAAGTTTTGCATGCCTGGAGGCTGTTGACATTCCTGAACACCCTCATCCAGCTGGAGCCTAGTCCTTGGTCTCTGACAGCCATGGAGTCCCTGGAGTCAGGGGACTGGTGCTGTCCATTTGGACAGGACCCCAGCAGGATTTTAGGGGACATTGAAGACTTGACCTCAGCAGTGTGACCACCACCCATTCACTGGACTGGTTGCTCATGATGACCTAATGAGTCCATGGCCACACTTGGAGAAGCCAGGGATGGACTTGTATCCCTGTTGAGTTCCTTTGCTCTACCTCTTGCTGGACTAATGCTTGTACTTTCCCTCCTCAGGCAGAGGTGTCCGGTGAGCGTGGTCACAGAGCTGCCCCCCAGCTCTGCCCACCCCACAGTGCATGGACCACCCGCATCCCCCAGCCTGTGGATGACAGCAGTGTCCTGCAGCAGCATCACCGCAGAGAGCTGTGTCCCCTTGGAGACTTGTGTCACCTTGGAAAGCCACGTCCAGACTGTGAGTGCTCGGGCACTGCAGGTTGGGCTGGTCTGGGGTAGGGTACTCATGGGGGCATGGTCCAACTCCAGGAGGTTCCTTGGAGTGAGAGTCTGAAGAAGGCTGTGGGTGCTGGGAAGCTGCGGATTCTCCTCTTTCAGGGTGCTGTTGTTCTGTGAGGTGAGAAGAGGCTGAGAATAGCATGGCAGTGAATGGGAGAGGCACTGCTGGCCGGGCAGGGGACATGAGGGCTGATCAGGGTGAGCTGGTGCTGGCATTGTCCCATGGCCAGGGGCAGTGGCTGGCTGGAGGACACTCTCATGGGTGTCTCTGGGTGCAGTGAGAGCTGTGGCCATGTGTCCTCCGGGTGATGGCTGTGATGCTGGGCAGTGGCTGGAGCAGTGCCAGAGCACAGGGACATCTGGGGACACTGCCCATGGAGAGCAGGCAGCCATGAGCCAAGTGGTGAGCAGAGCCAGGAGCGCCCACATTCCGCAGGCACAGGCTCTGTAGTTTGCTCTCTGCTGTCCACCATTAGCTCCTGACGTGGAAGGTTCTGGGCTCACCGTGGGCAGGGTGGGCATGAGCAGGATGGAGAGGCTTGACTGCCTCCAACAATCCAGAGAAGAAGACTCGTGCAGGGAACATCTCAGCCCTCTCCAGCCCACGGGAAGCCTGTATTCCTCCCTCAAGAAGAGAGACAAGCTGTGCAAAGGGCGGTGCTCTGGATTTGGGCAGGGTTGTCACAGATGAAAGGGTCCAAGGGGAATGAACTCATTCTGAAACAGCTGGCACAGTGAGTAGGCGGGGTAGACCTATGGAGGAATAAATCCCATGCCTTTCCCACATGAGGAAAGATTTCCTGCCGTGTTCCAGAACGCTATTTCAGCCCAGCCAAACCCAAACACTCAAAGAGTCTGGATTTGGCTCCCAAAGGGAGAAGATGGTCATAAAACTCAGTGAGGACCAAGAGCATGTCAGGGTCTTTTTCTTCACAGCCTGTCACTAGCCAACAGCTGTGGGACCCCAAGGGGGCGTAGGGACTGGTGTTAGTGCCCTGTCCAGGCCGTGGCACCACTCAGAAGTAAAACACAGCTTCTCCAAAATGCTCAGAGTGTTGAGAGCTTAGGGTCATCACAGCACGGGGCTTCCTCAGTGCAGCTGCTGCTGTGAATTGTTGTCACAGGAAAATCCATGGTGTTTTTTAACCACATTGATGTTTTTGCCCCCTCTGTGGGCCAGTAAAAGAGTGTTGAGGGGCAGTGAAGAAGAAGAGGCATGTGGTTCT
Organism: Xenops minutus; assembly: GCA_035221455.1. Lineage (NCBI taxonomy): Eukaryota > Metazoa > Chordata > Aves > Passeriformes > Furnariidae > Xenops > Xenops minutus. The sequence goes on along the minus strand of JAWWEE010000051.1, from coordinate 989,516 downwards.
CATACTGGATGTCTGTCCTCAATGTCAAGGCTCTGACAGTGGTGCAGGGATCTGAAGGAGATTTGGGGATGAGAATGGAGGTCAGGCATACATCGATGGAGATGAACTGCATCTGGGTGGCCACTGTGTAGGGATGAGGATTGAGGTCATGCCCAACTCATTCACAACCCTCTGCCCCTCTGCACTGCAGAGAAGCCCTTCCCCATCATGGGCACCAGCAGCAAAGCCCACCCGTGTCAACTGGGCATGCATCTGGTGATGGCTGCTCCAAGGACAGCAGCAGGGACAAAGGAAAGGAGATCACATGGGCTTGGGTGTTCTCTGGAGGAGCAAATGGTCCCAGTCCCCATGGGGCACAAAGGTGGATGGTTGCACAGGGCAGAGCAATGTCCTTAACACAGGAGAAACCCCTGGGATTACACTTGGGCCTTTGGGACCCCCACAGTGGTGCCACTCCAGCCTCCCAAGGGATCCCTACGCGACGGTGGGAGAACCAGCTCTGGTCCACTGCTCCCCAGCAGTCACCCAGCTGCCTCTTTCCCATCATTGCAGCTGCTGAATTTCTCTCTCAGTTCTTTTTTTTTATGTAGGTGACACATGTTTGGTTAAAAGCCCTTAATTGCCTCTTGGGATGCATTTCATTTATTCGTTAAGATAGAAATTGGAGTTGTTGGGTTTGCTTTATTTTGCTATTTTTTTCCCCATTTTTTTTTACCCTTCTCTATTCTATAAGCAATGGGTGAGGAAAAAATAATTCACATATGACTCCAGCATGCGTGTGTGCAGTCTCTCTCCTCTGTGCCCCCAACCTCTCCTGTTGCTCCTGATCAGGGGGGTGGTGATAGGGAGAAATGCTCCTCCCTGGCAGTCTGTTGGCATGCCATAGCTCTTTGGAATTTGAGATGCTGGTGTCAAGCCCAGTCCCGCACTGCTGACGTGGGTGATGCTGCGAGACAAGCCAGGTGCCAGGTGCTCTGTGCTTGAGGTGGGGGATTTGAAGCCTGACCCCTGTGCCCAGGCAGCCATGGTCCTCCTTGTGGCTACCTGCCTGCTGCCCCAGTCCCTACCCAGCATGCTAGGGAAACCATGCCATGGGAGCAGAGACAGATCTGGTTCTTCCTCTCCAACTGGGATGTGAGGTGAGGAAAGCCCTGGAGAAGTCTTTGCTTGTGTTCATGTGAGGCTTGAGGGTCAGGCCAAGGATGTGTGCATGAGAAGTGTTCCTTGCTTGCCTGTGCCTCTGGGAGGTACCCCATGCACAGGTAACATGGTGACATTTGCTAGTTTGGAGACTGGATAAAGGCAAGGCTGAATGTTAGGGGCTGGCATCTGTTTCCCTGGGCCACATGTTTTCAAAGCAGTGTCTGTCAAAAAAGACTTCTGCAGATCCATCTTTTGGCTGGCACCAAAGAAGTGACAGCAGTACACATACTGGAGTGAATAAGTGGAGATCCTTATAGTCACCTTGATAAAAAACAGTCCAGTCAGGCAGTGGATTTTGGTTGTGTGGAGATGAAAGAGAAAACTACGGATGGAGAGATAGACAGATGGAATGATGGATGGATGGATGGATGGATGGATGGATGGATGGATGGATGGATGGATGGACTGTTGGAAGGATGGATATTTGTTCTGAAGAGTTGATCTGCCTGAATTCAGAGAGGTGAGGTGGTGGATGCTGTGGTAGGGAGGATGAAGCAGAACCAGACCTATGGAGTAACTTGGCCAAGGGCAGGTGGATTTGGCACCTCCCAGCACCACGTGTCCCCAGTGCTGATTCTCAGAAGCTTTGGTGCCTGAAATCCACCCCCAGTTCTCTGCCCCAGACATGGCTCTGCTGCTGGAGAATGCTGTCCCTTGTTTTCAGGGATTTCTGGTTTTATTCTTTCTCCTTCTCAGCTCTCATCAACATGAACAATCCCACTAGGACTGGGCCAAGCATATAGTCATTTTTTACCCCTTGTAAGAGCCCCTTGAGAGTTCATCTCACTCACTGCACAACCTTTGCTTGGTGTCCCCAGGCCTAGAGTGAGAGTCATGGCTTTTAGAAGCAGAGATTCTCCTCCTGAGAGGCTCCCTGGACATTTACTGAATGTGGGCTCCCCAGTGCTCCTGCCCCCTTCATCACGCAGGGCTGAACCCCCCTGAAGGCTTGTCACTTGGAAAGGATCCTGCAGCAGTCTCTGGACTATCCCATCCCTGAATCCCTGAGGACCACAAACCCAACCTCTGTCTTCCTGGATAGTGGTGCCCAGCATTAAGGTGGCTCCCAAAACCCTGGTGATGGGGGACTTGTGCATGTGGGGATTGTTTTTCTGTGGATTCCCACACTGTCCCACCCAGGCAGTGTCATGTGCCTGGCAGGAGAACAAGGTGTAGGTGTATGAAGCAGGTGCTGGGTGCTGGCAATGTACACCTGCTGGGATGGGCAATAACCTGGACAATGATTCTAATAACAATGGAGTCACTGCTCTGGGAAAGGGGCAGTCCTGTTCCTGGGGCTCATTGCAGAGACCCTGCATAGACCAGGCAGAGCTAAGCAGCTTGCCCAATACCAGATACCGAAATGGAACAAATTCCAACAGTCCCCAGTCCAGTTTTCCCCCAGCCTTGGTCCTTTGACTGTATCCAAATCCCCATGGCGTGGACACCCCCACAGCATCTGGCCTACAGTCTCAGGCATGCTCCCCCCATTTCCCACAGCCCTTGTCCTGCTGCCAGCCAGTCCCCACAGGCAGGGGAGCCTTTTTCCTCTGCCTTCTCCTCCTCCTGCTTCCCAGGTCTGAAAGGAGAGCTCAGCTGGGGCTGTGTGTGCTGGAGACAAGCACAGGGAAATAGGAATGGCTGGTCCTGCTCCCAGCCAGGCTGCCTGCCAGGGAAGCTTTGGCTTTATCTACAGAGCCAGGCACCCTGGGGACAGTGACAGGACCTGCCGGGAGCAGGAGAAGGTGCTGGTGCTGCTCTGGACCCGTTGGCTTGCTCCAGAGGGGTTGTTTTCCTTCCAAGCAGCACTGCAGCACTCAAACAAGAAGGGATTTGCAATGCAGAGAAAAACCTCCCACCTGCCACGCAGTGGTGTGTGGGCTGTGAGCGGAGCTGGGAGCAGCTGTGCCACCTCGCTCCCACTGCTTGGGTTCCACTCTCCTCCTGCTCCTGCTCTGACAGCATGTTCTGGGCCATTTCCTGGCTCCAGAACGCTCACCCTTCCAGGTGGGTTTGTGGCACCACTTGACAGCGTGCCTCAAGGACAGAGCTCTGCCCAGGGACCACAGACGAGGTAATGCTCTGTTCCCCCTGCTGCTCTGGGACCTGCTGCCTCCTTCCAACACACTGTATTTCCCCAGTGGGACAGGCAGAAGGGTGGCTTGGCTGAGCAAGGACTTTGTCATGCAAATAAGGCAAAAAAGGAAGGTGTCTGCCCAGTGAAAGCAAGGTCAAGTAATGTGGGAAGAATACAGAGATTCTGCTTCCTGCTGTAAAGAGAAAATCTGTGCAGCCGAAGCTCAACTGGAGCTGAAGCTGCCAGAAACGTGTGGGACAATAAAGAGAGGTTTTTTCAAATACTTTAACGACAATAGGCAGAATAGAAATATCATTGGCCCATTCCAGGATGAGGATGGTCACCTCCCAAACAGGGACAGAGACAAGGCAGAGCCATTTAACACTTTTTTTGCCTCTGTCTTCAAATGGATAATGGACCAAGTGGGTCTCAGTGTCCTCAGCAGGAGGACCACGACTGTGAGAATGATCAAATCCCAGTTGACCCTGAAATTGTGCAGGATCTGCTGCTCCATCTGGATCCCTTCAATCTCTGGGACCTGACGGGATTCATCCCAGAATCCTCAATGAGCTGCCGATGTCATCACAAAACCTCTCTCTGTGATTTTTGAGTGGTCTTGGGAATCTGGAGAGGTCCCAGCTGACTGGAAGCTGGTGAACATTGTCCCAGTTTTCAAGAAGGGCAAGAAGGAGGAGCCTGGAAACTCCAGGCCTGTCAGTCTCACTTCAGTGCCAGGTAAAGTTACGGAGACAATTATTCTAGAAGGTATTGAAAAACACCTGAAAGACAATGCAGTCATTAGTCACAGCCAGCATGGCTTCAGGAGAGGAAAGTCCTGCTTATCCAACCTGATTTTCTTCTGTGACAAGGTAACCCACCTGGCTGATCAGGGGAAGCCAGTTGATTTGATTTCAGTAAAGCTTTGTATACTGCCTGTCCCAGGATCCTTCTGGACAAGCTGTCCAGCCACAGCTGGGTGAACACATCCTGTGGTGGGTGAGCAATTGGCTCACGGGTCATGCAGAGGGTGA
>JAWWEE010000051.1:966716-985105 GCA_035221455.1 Xenops minutus | reverse complement strand
TGTCAGGGCAGGGTTAGGCTGGATCTCAGGGAAAGGTTCTCCCCAGAGGGTGGTGGGCACTGCCCAGGCTCCCCAGGACAGTGGGCACAGCACCAGGGCTGACAGAGCTCCAGGAGGGTTTGGATTATACTCTCAGACACACGGTGTGACTCTTGGGAATGGGTGCAGGGCTATGGGTTGGTCTCTGATCCTTGTGAGTCCCTTCCAACTCAGCATATTCTGTGATTCTGTGAGTGCCGGTGTCACTTCTGCCTTCTTACAAGTCCTGGGCATGGAGAGCACTACGAAGAGGTAGAGGAAAGTATAGGACAGTGAGATTTCAGTGTCTGTGACCCAGAAGATCCATGTGTGATCCACAGGTGGGTGTTTGTCACTGGGGCATCAGAGAGGGGGCCAGGAGCAGGATTCCAGGGTGAGGTCAGTCCCACACCCAAAGGGAGAGCACGGCTCCTAGTCCTCTCAGGTCTTCCTGGAAGAGTGAGGATGGCTGGTGGAAGCTGCTTTTAGAGGGACAGTGTGTGCCTGGTCCTGACTGTCCCCTGCACAGGACTGGAAGGACTTCCCACAGGCTGGGTGGGAGTGGGCAGTATTCCTGCATTTGGAAATGGGCCACATCCTGCCCTGGGAAGGCTCCCATGCTTTGCTCCCTCTGGAAGCTTTAGTGTCAGCTGAGGAGAGAAGGAACCCCCTGCCAGGCACAGAGCAGCTCTTTGTGCCCTCTTCAGTCCCTTGGGAGGGCAGGGAAGGTTTGGGTGATCCCAAGGTCTCCCCTTCACTGGGGGGAGGATGAGAGACATCATCAGTGCTACTGCTTGACACTTTGGGCTGCTGACCCTGGGAAAAGTGAGCTGTAGTGGCTTCCATTGCTTGCCCCCAAAATGAGGGTGGGTCTGTAGGGAATGGGATGAAATTTCTGGGCTCTGGGTGCCCTGACCCAGACAGAACATGTGTCCCTTCTGCAGTGCTGACTGAGGAGCCCAGAGCACAATCCCATCTCCTCCCACCCTCGTTCACCCCAGCTGAACATGGGGCCTGTACCCCATGTCTGGACCGTGGGAGCAGAGGGAACACTGCTCCTTCTGGAGCTGTCACCTGCACTGTCACCTGGAAAAGTCAGAGCAGGACCTATGAGGGACCTGTTGCTGGAAGCACTGGGGTCCCAGCTGGTGAAAACACTGCAGGAAGCCATTCCAAGGAAGTCTGGGGCTTTGTCTCCCAGGAGTTAAAGGGGCTTTCACTGCTTCCCTTCAGGTTTGCAGACATCTGCTGGGCTGCTGGCGTGCTGGAGCAACCTGGACTGTGGAAGATGTCCCTGCCCATGGCTTTAAGGGACATCTAGACATGGGCTTAGAGGTCCCTTCCAACCCAAATCATGCTGCGATTCTGTAAAGAGAGCTCTGCCCCCACTCCAAGATAGGGCAGCAGGAGGGGAGGAGTTTCCAATGGGAGTCAGGAGACCCCACAGCTGTGGAGAGCTGGGACCCCCTGGGACCACACCAGAGGGATGTGTTTTCTTGCTTAGAGCACAACTGTCAATGGCAAAGTCTCAGCACAGCCTTCAGTGGTGAGAAACACTGTGGGTTGGGACATTCTCGGGAAGATTTTTAGCTGCAGAAAAGAAATTTGGCAGCTTGGAAGCAGTGTAATCATCCTCCTCCCATATGCTTGGTGCTATTTAAAAGGGAGCATGTACCCGATTCCTTCCGACCAGCACGCTGACATTTCCAGAGTGAGTTTGGAAATAAATTTGGCATCGGCTGTCAAAATCTCAGATTGAGCCCAGTGCAGCTAATTTGGGCTCTGAATGCCTCTGCAGAGCACCTTTCCCTGCTCACAGATCCCAAGCATGGCAGGATTTGCTTCCCACGGCCAGGATGGTGCAGGCACCACCAGGCTTTGAGGGCACAGGAGATTCACTTCCTCACTGGTGGCTCAAGCCCTTTCCAACAACTCCTAAAGCTGAGGAGGCTGTTCCTGGATGGGTGGTAGCTGTGTGCCTCCTCTTCTGGGCCACTCTTCCCAGCACAGAGGCAGAAGGAGCTGTGGATGCCTGGGCTCATCCTGTCAGCAAAACACAGGGCAAGCTCCATCCTCCTCTGAGCTCTGGACTCTAGAAACCTCTCTGAAACCCCTCCTGCCTCATCCTGCCAATGCCCAGGGCTGACAGGCTGTGGAGTGGAACTCGGGGTGTTTAAGGTCCCTCCCACCTCCCCTCTGCTATCACACACCTGGAGGGCTGGGGTGCTGCCCAGTGAAATGAGAGTGATGTGAGAATGCCCCACACTGTGCTGGGTGCTCTGCGCAGGCAGAATGAACTTCAGCTCCAGCTGCCCACCAGCAGACATGGGCAGGAAAAGGGGTGCTGCTTGTACCTTCCTTGTGGGAGCACACGGGAGGTACCTGGGCAGTCTGGTAGGACTGTCCCCATCCTGTGTGTGACAAGAAGAGGCAGCTCCAGGCACATGGGATGTTGGTAGAGGTGTGAGTGGGATGCTGCATACACAGGGTCTGATGTCATGTTCGGCTGTCCCCACGTGTTGGATCTGGGTAGATGGGCTGTTCCTGGGGATGAGACCAGGTGCCACATCTCTGACTGCAGCTGTCCCCTCCCTTCACACAGAATCCGAGCTCCCCTTGGGCTCCCCAGCCCCACCAAGCCCTGCCCTGCCCACAGCTCAGACCTGAGAGGGACACATGGTGTGAGCCCACTCACCCAAGGGTGCAGCCTTTCTGCCCTCCCCTTCCTCCTTTGGGTTTTGGTCTTCCCCAGTGCTGCATTTTGGGGTGAGGGTGGAAGAGTGGAGCAGGCTAAAAGCAGATGGTGGGATTAATGCTGTATCCCTGGCTCTGAGCAATGCGTGTGCTCCTGCTCTGTGCCATCAGCCCTGTTAACGCCGCTGGAGTGGGGATCAAACCCAGTGAGCCGTGTGCTGAGCCTCCCCACTGGAGTCACTTCGGAGGATTATGGTGAATTATGTAGATGGGGATCAGACAGCAATCCAGGCATGGATGATGTTCTGAGGGGGTGACAGGGCTGGAGCTTCACCATCCAGGAGGTTTGCTGGGATCTAATTAGATGTTCAAACAGCTTCTCCTGGCCAGAGTGCTGTGAGTGTCTGCCCACACTCACCACTCACCTCCCCAGCCCTGAAACAGCAGGGCCTGGGCTTAGGGACAGGGAGATTGGGGTTGTCATAGTAGTGTCTGAATGGCAGAGGGTCCTGAGGTCATGGAGGCACCAGGGAAAGAAATTAAGGGAGGAAAAGAACAGATCCCTCTTGTCCCCAGGAAGGAGGTGGGAGCTGATGTCTCCCCTGCCCAGCCGGAGCACCCACTGGGGGTGCAGGGACTTACCAGGGGACAGGCTGCTCTCCTCCTATGCAGTGCCTGGTGGCCACTGGGATGAGCAATGTGCTGGACCAGGAGCAATACTTCCTGGTCTGGATGGGAGCTGTGACTGGGACAGAAGAGTACCCGGGGGTAACAAAGACTGGATTCCTCATTCAAGGAACAGCTGGAGCTTCTTTCCCAGTCCTAATCCATACCTGCTGCTTGGCACAGTCCTTTGGAGCCATCCTGGCCCAGCTCAGACCTGCAGCTCCATAGAGCTTGCTCCTGTAGACTAGGACAGGCAGACAGGGAGTTCTGTCCCTGGATGTCTCTCTTGTAGCTTGTTTCTTTCTCATTGCTCTGCGGTGACATGAAGTGTGGGTTGTGCTGGCCCAGAAGCAGTCCTGTTTCCAAGCAGTGCCCATCCCAATCCCTGCAGCCCCCGGAGCACACTGTGCTGAGCCCTGGGGAGAGCTCAGTGGGGCCAGAACCCCTTGGCCAGCACCCTGAGGTGCTCTGGGCAGAGGAAAAGGCTCTTCCAGGGCTGAGGTTGTAGGTGTATGCCTGCTGGGAGCCAAAGCCAAGGCGGGTTGGAGAGGAAGGATTCTCCTCTTGGCCAGTTTGGGATTTAATTGGTTGAGGTGAGAATTGTGCTGGCCTCTGCCAGACACACCAAAGGGCTCTGCCTGCTGAGCCAGTCTGGGTGCGTTGGGCAGGGTGGGGAGCTGGTGTCCAACTGGTGAGGCCCTGGTACAGGCTGCCCGGAGCAGTTTTGGCTGCCCCATCCCTGGAATTATTCAAGGCCAGGTTGGATGAGGCTTGGAGCAACCTGATCTAGTGGAAGGTGTCCCTGTCCAACCATTCTGGGATTCAGTGATTCTGTGGTGCCCAGGAGGTGCCCAGCAGCCCTGACTCTGTCTGCAGGAGCCCAGCTCAAGCTGTGGAGCAAGGGCAGTGTGATGCCCAGCTCTGAGTTGGGGTCTAAGGAGAGCCCCTTGACAAGGACACGAACACATATTCCAAGCTGCATTATCCACCACTCCAGTAGAATGGATCCCTCAGGACTAAATGAAGAGTGACACCTGCCCTGTGTCTCTTTTTTGTCACTGTTCTCTTTGGCATCATGCTCTAAGTTTGCTGCTGTGCCCAGGCTCTGAGATGCTCACTCCTTCCCTGGCTGCTAGAAATGGAGCCAGCCTATGGCTGCTGTTTGAGGGTACCCTGCCATCAGAGAGAAAGGAGGGAAAAATCTGATGTGGGCACATACTCAAAGGGGGCAAGACTGGCTGACCTGGGTTATTTAACAGGTCTGGGAAGAAGTGGGTGACAGATGTGGTCTCCATGACAATGCACAGCTGGCTGGGCAGAAATTACAGGACACATGGCGTGTCAGTAGCATTGATTCCCCTCTTCCTGGTAACCTGGGTAATTACAGATGCACTTGGAAATATCCAGGCGTATTCATACTTTAAACCCTTTGGAGATAAGTGAATAAAAGGATAATGATCCCAAAGACTGATCTGCTGGAGCTCCTGCCTCCTGCAGTGTGTGGCCATAGTCCTCTGATGTTGTGGTGGATGAGGATGGAGGAGGAGAGGGAGGAGAGGCAGAGGAAGAGAAGGAGAGAGAGGAGGAGAGCTGCTGGTGCCAGCACACATGACTTCTGTGTTTTGTGCCCTGTTGTTGGTAAACTGGTGGGTCAGGAAGATCCACTGGGCTCAAAGCCAAGTAAATCAGCTGTAAATCCCAGGTAAATCCTAGAATCACAGAATGTTTTGGGTTGGAAGGGACCTTGAAGACCATCTCATTCCACACCCTTGCCATGGGCAGGAACACCTTTCACTAGACCTTGTTGCTCCAACCTCTGTCCAGCCTGGCCTTGAACACTGTCAGTGGAAAGTATTACTCCTTGTCCTGTCACTCCAGGCCCTTGCCCAAAGTCCCTCTCCAGCTGTCTTGGAGCCCCTTTAGGCATTGGAAGCAGCTTTAAGGTCTCCCTGGAGCCTTTCTTCTCCAGACTGAACAACCCCACATCCCTCAGCATGCTCTTCCCCACAGTGTGGGCTTCCCTCCCAGTAAGGCCCCAGTCTGAGGGATTCCTTACACTGGAGGTTCATTCCCAAGCATTGTTGGGCTCTAGGGACAGCTGGCATCAAAACCTGCCCCACTTAAACTGGTGAAGGGGTTCATCAGTGAAGGGAGGTACACACAGGAACCAGCCTCTCCGAACCCCTTGTGCCTGTTATTGCTATAATAAGTCTCAGTCATGTGTCTGAAAGGGCTGAAGGGAAAATCTATTTTTCTCTGTTTTCCAGCTCTGCCTGTGTGACAAGGGCTCGGCGGGCACGGGCTCTGCGGAGACAGAGCTGGTTTTTCCTGGTGTTTGTGTGGGTTTGCACATGGCAACGACAGAGAGAAAAACCTTTTTTTTATTTTGAAGAAGAAGCAGCAAATATGATTGTAAAAAGCAGATTGGATTTGCAGGGAAGAGTAGGGAGAGGGTCAGGAACACAGATAGCAATGAACTGCACTTCATTCTGGCACCACCACAGTGCTGGGCTCTTCCCACACAGCCCAGCCCGGGGATGTTCTGCTCCAAGGACACCCAAAACAGCCCCAGGCTGGACTGCCTTGGCAAGCTCCTCATGGCCAAGGGGAAGCAGGTCACCTTGAGGCTGAAATTCTGCAGGGAATTTCTGTGCTAGGAAGGATTCAGTTTTTCAGTGCCTTGGTCCTCAGGTTGTGCCAGTGTAGGTTTGGATTGGAAATTCAGGAAAATTTCTTCACAGGAAGGGTAGGCACTGGAACAGGCTTCCCAGGGCAATGGTGGACTCACCGTCTCTGGAAGTGCTCAAGAAAGGTGGATGTGGCACTTGGTGGTGACTGTGGTGACCATGGTGGTAATGCTGGGTTAGTGGTTGAACTTCATGATTTCAGAAGGCTTTACCAACCTTATTTGTTCTGTCCTTTGGGAGGCTGTCATGGCAAAGGGAAGAGGAAGCTCAGGCTCTGCCAGGGCACCGAGAGCTGTGCCAGAGCTGTGTGCTGAGCCGGAGGGGACAGCATCCAGCACCACTGCAGCACTGGTGGGCTGGTCACTGCTGGGCATGGTGCTGCTCTGGCCCCCAGCTGATGGCAGGGCCATGAACTGTTTATGCCAGACTGATCATCCCTCCTGCTGCCCTGGGAGCCCCGTGCAGGCTCTGGCACATTCCTTGCTCCCTGTCCACCAGGCTGTCACAGCCTGCTGCTCCCTCCGAAAGCCATTCCCAGCTCTGGTCCATCACGTCCCTCCCACGACTGCTGCATGCGGCACTTTTTTACCCTTCTTCACACAACTGCCCTTCAGATATTTATGCAGTGTGATCCTGTTCCCTCTGTGGCACCGGCTTTCTAGGCCATACAAATTATATTCCATCAGTCTCTGCCCATAACTCATTCTCTCCAGCCCTACATCCCTTCGGCTGCAGTGCTCAGGATGGGTTTTTCCTTTTCTGTGAGCAATGTGTCTCTTCCTGTAAAAGCTACCCTGGGAATTGTAGGGCATGTTACTACCACAGTGTAAAAATAGGATTAGGAATTGTTTTGTCTGGGGAAGAATTTTTCTGGGCTCTTACCTGCAAACCTTTCCACCAAAGGCAGCTCCGTGCTATGTTCCCACAGAGATGCTTCCAGCTCTCCAGTCCATGATTGCTCCAGAGACAATCATGGGTGGCCACAACTTCTATATCCTGCACATTCCTTCTTGTGCAGTGGGGGAATGTGTGGGGTGCCCCACAACTCTGCCCCACGGTGCTGTCACTCATCCTTTGAATCCGAGCCCAGACAATGCTCCAGGACCGGCTGGAGAGGGAAAGGTCAGTGCCTGCCCCAAGTCTGCCTCGAGTGCCACCACGGGCCCCACACATCAGCCATGGGGTGGCCCCTGCCCCACAGGAGACTCCACTGAATATTTTGCCCCACTCCTGGACTGCACCCGAGCCTGCCTGGTGGTCTTGTACCCTTCAAGTGCATCTTGACCCCTATATATGGTCACAAAACTCCTCTGCCCCACATTTGTCGGCCCCAGTGCCCCCCCAAGCCCCACCTATGGGTGATGGTGCCCCTTAAACTGTTATCTGTGGGTCCCTGTACCCCTCAAATCCAAATCTATGGAGCCCAGTGCCCAGCAGCCCCCATCTGTGTGTCCTTGGTCCCCTTAACCTCACAACTGTGGGTCCAAACGCTCCTCAAACCCAATCTATGGGGTCCAACACCCCCCTCACCTCCATTTCTGGGGCCCAAAACCCTCATTCATGGATCTAAACACCCCCCAATCCTGCATTTGTGGGTCCCAACACTCTCTGACCACATCTATGGACCCAAACACCTTCCAAAACTTCATTTATGGGGTCTGAACATTCATCTGTGAGTCCAAACACCCCCCAAATCCCCACCTCTGGGTCCTGATTCCCCCTCCACCCCACACTTGTGGGTCAGGCTCACCCAGACCATGTGCTCCCACAGATAACAACATATTACTGGTGTTCAGGTGTCACAGCTTCTGCAGGAACCTCACCTCCTTGTTCATGTCCTGCCACTTTTGTGGAGCACAGTTAAGGGACACAGCAGGGGAATATAGGGGACCTGGATGTGGGGCCTGCCCTCCTTCCTGGCTTGGTGTGAACCCTGAGTGCCAGTCCTAGTGTGCACCCATTGGGAATTCCTGCCTGGGTCTCCTGAGATGACCTTCTGGTGGCCCTGGGGCAGCCCATCACCTGAGCTGTCCCCAGTGGGTGAGGCCAGTGCCCTCATGCCCTGTGAACATCCCATCCTCTGGGCACAGAGGAGGCTTCTCCATTGTGCCAGACACCCTGGGCTGGTGGCCTGGGGGTGATATGGGGTGCCCAGAGGAAGGTTTGGTGCTCGTCCCTGGAGCCACAATTCTGAATCAGCGGTTTGCTTGGAAGCACTCGGGGAAGGGGAGAAGAGCTTGGAGCAGACTCGACTGCTCACAGAGGCCAACAGTGCATTGGTGTGTCCTTTGCCAGTCCATAAACCCTCCCTGGAATGACTGGGATTAAATACCTGCACTCCCCATCCCAGTCCCTCACCACACTGGCAGTGCACAATGCCAGTTTTGGACACTTGGCAGTGACAGGGAGGAGAACACATGAACATCACCCATCTCCACAGTGTGAGAGTACAAGAAAGCCCCACAGATCTCAACAGGGGATAAACTCATTCACCCAGCAACTATGCTCTGTTTTATTCATATTTTCCCCATAAAACTGGATTCCATCTCCAGTGGTTGCTGCTGTTTTCTATTCACTGTGAAGATGAGTGCAGGGTAATCGTGGGGTGCTTGGGGCAGTGCTGGTGGAGTTTCCTGCCTGGCAGAGATCCCAGCACCCACCACCATTCCCCAGCTGCCATGGTGGCTGCAGTGACCTCCTGGGAGAAATTTGGGAGTTCCTGTCAACCAAAAAGGTTTCTGTAATTCCTGCATCGGTAATTCCTGGGGTTTGTCTGTTCATTCTGTCAGGCTGTGCATTCATCCAGATCTGCTCCTGGGGACCAGGGAACTGTTCTGGAGCTTGGGGTGCTGTTACAGAGAAGGGGGTGAGCTGTGCCATGCCTCCAGCTGCGAGGTTTCCACCTGCTGCAGCCCAGTCCCTCCTCTTGAAGCATTCTGTTCTTCTCCCACAATGACTCCTTGTTTTTTTCTCCCTCTGTATGCCAGCTTGGGTATCTCTTGGTTGTTGCTTGCAGGATGTCTGGGGTCTTGCATGAGGGTTGGGGAGGATCACTCCATCCTTTAGCATCCTTCATCCTTCCTTCACCCACAGTTCTTACTGGGGATCAGGATTGGGGAGGATTCTTTGAGATCCCTTCACACTTCCTTCACCTTCATTGCTTACTGGGGCCAATGCCCCACCTCCACAGGCAGTGTCACTCACCTCTGGCCGTGTGAGGCTGGACGTGGCTCACACAGACAGGACAAGCCATGGGTACTGCCCAAACAGCCAGGCAAGAAGAGGATGTTGCATTCAGCTAGTGCTGTAGAGGTCTGATGAGTTCCAGCCTGGTACTGCCAAGCTGTGGTTGGGAGCACCCCCTGTTCCAAAGGTCCCTCAGCTCCTAGAAGGCAGGGAGGGCTCACCAGTGCTCAGTCTCCATCACACCCCTGGGTCAATGGGCTCTGACAAGGCTCAGGGTGCCCATCTCCAAGACCCATGGTCCTGCTGGTGCCTGCCCAGCCTGGCAGGGACAACCCTGGACCCACCACCAGCCCAGAGGATGGGCCTGGTAGCCACTACCCCAGCACTGAGTGCCCTGCAGTGCCCTAGGCTCCCACAGCCACCCCTCCATCCCACCCTGTGGTGTCCTGCACTCTCACAGCCATCCCACTCATCTCCCCATCCCATCCTGTGTTCCCCTGGGCTTTCACAGCTATAACTATCCCACCCATCCCATCCTGTGGTGCCCTGGGCTCCCATGTCATTCCTCCCCAGCCCATTGTGCCCCTTCTGCCCTCCACCAGCCCTTGAGGATCTCAGGTGTTCAGAGTCACCTAAAACACCGCCATGTCACTGTCTCTCTTTCATCCCTGGCATCTCCATTTGTTTTACTTGGGAAGGGTCAATATTAAGAATTTCCCACAAGGGTTGAGGAGAGGATTGCAGGGGTTGAGTTAACCATGCAGCTCCCTGTGCAGCCTTTCTTAGACCCAGAACTGACTGGGCTGAGCTGCCCAAACAGGGACACATGGACCAGCTTGTCAGGCTTGGGCATTTTTCCAAGGTATCGAAGCCACTTAAGTACTAATTAACTGAGATCCTCTGAAATGTTTCTGTCACAACAGCTTCATGTCCCAGAGCCTGTCTTTTATCCACTAAGTTCTCTCTTTCCATCCAGGCAGTGGCTCCATGGATCCTCTGTAGCCTTGTGCTGCATATTCAACCTGTGGGCTCATGGATCTAGTGGGAGCAAGGTCCCGTTTGAGAAAGGGACCAAGTGTGTTCAGAATCCGAGAGTTTTGCTGAGCTGAGTGGGAATGCAGCGTGTGCCTGGGAGTAGCCACATGCCAACCACAGCCAGTAGTGATGGCCTCTCCCAGGACATCCTTGGGGCACTGCTGGAGCATGTCCAGGGGCAGGGAGCCCTCAGCCTCAGCACCACCAAGGGGTACCCAATCCCCTCTCCAAGGCCAGCTCACTTCCCTGGTTGCTGAGTGCCTGTGTCCCCCCAGGATCCACCTCCTGGGCAACAGGACCCTCTTGTGCCACGGCTTTGACCTCTGCACCAAGATGGTGGTGGAGGGGAAAGAGACAGTGGTTTCCAAGCTCTGGGAGCTCTTCTGCACCTCCCACTGTCTCACCACCACTCATTCACCCCAGTGCCTGGGCCAGGAGCACACGAGGTGACCCAAGAGCTCCCCTGGCCCTGCTGCTGTGCCCAGCCTGGGAACAGCATGCCATACATGGCAGGAACCAGCCTAGCCTGCTGCCAGGATGGGACCCTCAGCTGTCACAGGTCTCTTAGAGAGACAGTCCTGACAGCAATGTCACTGGTGCTGCCCCCAGCTCCATCCTGCAGCGCTGAAAGTGGGATCTGTGACTCTCCAGGCTTCTTGGTTCTTTTCACTGAGCCTTGCCTCTGCAGGGACTGTGCAAATCTTGGGAAGGACAGAGGAAGGATGCAGCACAGTGCTTTCTGTATAATGGCCAGTGATGTGCATCTGAGGTGTCCATGGGGGACTCAGTGAGTGCCTGTCACCCTCAGCCCTGCCCCGCACCTGCACAGCTGTACTCTGCAGGACCTGTGGACCCCCATGCTTCCATCCTCTTTTCCCTTGAAGGAGAAATCTCAGCAGGATTTGTCCTCTTTAAATCTGAGGGACTCTGCTGGCCCTCAGAACATTTCTGGCTTCCCCTGCTCACATCGGCTTCTACGGGCCCTTTGATGTCTCTGTTTAATTCCATTACTGATGCCAGAGAGGTTCCAGCCTGCTGGAAAAGGAAGGGTTACCTCCTTGATGTCCGTGTAAGCCTTTGGAAAGCCTTTGGAGTTGAGGACATCAATCCTGAAGTGAAGTAATTGCATGGACAGGGCTGGCTGGGAAAGGAAACCATTAAATTACTAGGAAGGCAGAACATCTCAGGAGAGCAGGGAATTGTCGGAGCGCATGTGGGGCTTAGAGCCCAAGGACAGCATGGAGGGGATAGGATGTGTTTCCAAACTCCTTGGGTTGATTCTGATCTCAGTGTAGGATTTCACTGGGCAGTGAGGCTGCTGGCTGATCCCTGTCATGCTAGACCTCAATCCCTCTGGATTTCCAAGTTGTGGCTCAGCCTCTCCAGATTTCTTTCCCTACCACTTGTACATTTCTGCTCCAGGGATAAGAGCAAAATGAAATCCTGTTTCACAAGCTCTGGCAAAGCTGTCAGCTTCCATGGGAATAGCAGAGCATGAGGGTAAGAAGCAGGAGCCTGGAGATCTGGATTCTCAGCTAAACCAGTGCTCAAACTGGCAGGGCACAGCTGGGAAAAGCTGCCTGATGGAAACATCCCGAGCAGGACAGTGGGTCTCTATCCCTTTGACCGCACAGTTTCACTGTCCTTGGCTTCTGTTCAGACATAAGGCATCACTTCCAGGAGAGAAAGAACTGGAACACATCAGTCCACAAACATGGGAGAGGGAGAGCAGGTTTTCCACAGGGCTGACACAGGATAATGAGTAGTTTAGTCATTATAATCTGATCTGTGGCCCCCAGCTCTTCCCTAGGGGGAACAGTGTTCTTGGGTGCCCATGTTGGCACCACAGCATCCCATCCCAGGGCATGCAGTTTTCCAAGTGTCTGGAGGAAGTTCCTCTGCCCAGGGGACATTGTCCCAGGTACCTTGGTCAAGAAGGACACTGCCAGGGCAGGGGCAAACTGGGCTCAGGCTTGGGCATGAGATGGATTTCAATGGGGAATGGGGACTAGGAGAGAGCCAAAGGTTTTTCCTACCATGGAAAAACCTCAGGTAAGTTAGGGACATCTCCCAGAAGCAGGCTCCTTCAGAAGCATGTGTTGAGCAGCTGTGAGGACCTGCCACATCCAGCAGGTGACATGTGTGGAGCTGGGGATGGGCTGTGGAGCTGGGCTGAGCCCCAGCCCTGCAGAGGACAGACATGACCCTACAGTGCTGCCCAGCTCCATCCTCTCCCACGTGAATCAGCTTCTCCGGTGTCCATCCGTGCCACGGCTGCCACGTGCTCACGGGACACAGTGAAGGGCAGTGGCTGCCAGTGGCATGGCTGGACAGAAGTCAGTCAGTGCTGTCAGACTGGGATGGAGCTGGTGGCACAAGGACACCAACCCGGGTTGGTTCCTGGGCAGCACTGGGGATGCTGGAAGATACCCCTCCAGAGGCTAGGCTAGTGCTGGTCAGAGGAAGCCTTCACATTCTCAGAGACAGAAACTGCCCCACAGTAAAGCAAATTAAATTTTACAGGCATCTAAAAATTTAATTTTAGTATAATCTTCACCAGAGCCACAAGTCCCTGATAAATATTTTATTTTCCTCCAAGTAAAGAGGCTTTGGGATAATTAAAGCCAATGATGAATCCTTCTCTCCTCTGAGCAGGGGTGAGGCTCTCGCATTCCGGGCATGCCAAGGCAGAAATGCTTCCTTTATGGAGCCATCTGGCAACTCAGGCTCTGAGGGTAATGGGAGAGTTTTGTTGGTTGCAGCAGCATTTGAAGAAGGATGAGTGGAAGGCAGGTGAGGAGGTCATGGCTTTCTCTTGAAAGGACCATTTTTCCTTCAGTGGAATAAGTTGCAACTTTCCTGGTTATTTGGAGTTTTCCCATGTCCCTCATCCTTCATCAGCACTTGCCACACTCCTCCCAGTGGGACATTTAAAACCTTTTTTTTTTAAAAAACCCATGGCAGTTGGTGGGAAATACAGAAGGAATTGGAGATGCCATAGGTGGGACTTTGGATAGGGAAAGCTCCTCCTGCCTGGCTAAGGGAGGGAAGGGTTTTCTGTGGATTCCTGGACAAGGTTCCTTATCAGATAACTGAGCAGCAGTAGCTGCAGGAGGATGGATGTGGAAGAAGCAGATGTTCAAAGAGTCCATGTGCCTGGGCTTTGTGGAACCTGGCCAAGTGTAATGGTTTTGTCATGGAGCGAGTGGCTGTGCTGAGTGGAAAAATGATGCTGTCAGAAGACATCATGAGAAGGACTCTGGGAGAGCTGGGGGTGCTCACCTGGAGAAGAGAAGACTCCCAGGAGAGCTTGTAGCCCCTTCCAGTGCCTAGAGAGGCTCCAAGGGAGCTGAAGAGGGATTTTGGACAAGGGCCTGGCATGACAGGACAAGGGGCAGTGGCTTCCCACTGACAGAGGGCAGAGTTGGATGGGATATTGGGAAGCAATTGTTCCCTGTGAGGGTGATGAGACTGTGGCACAGGTTGCCCCAAGAAGTTGTGGCCAACCCATCCCTAGAAGTGTTTAAGACCAGGTTGGACAGGGTTTGGAGCAACTTGGTCTGGTGGAAAGTATCCCTGCCCGTGGCAGGAGGTGGAACTGAGTGATCTTTAAGGTCCCTTTCAACCCAAACCATTCTGTGATTCTGTGATTCTATGAAAACCAGTAGTCTTCCAATCACCCCACTGTCGGGCTGTGCCAGGGAAGGTGAGAGCAGGCTGCCAGGGATGGATGAATGGATGGCAGGAATGGGCAGATGGCAGGGATGGGCAGATGGCAGGGATGGTTGAAAGGCCTCCACTGTCACCTCCCCACACATCACTCTAACTCACTGCATGGGGACAAGACAGGCTGCTGGGCTGTGACCATGCAGGCAAACCAGACACCCAGCCAGCAGCCCCCAGCCTCCACCAGACCTTCCTGTCTCCCCATCTGCCCCAACCAGCATCCACCCAGTGACATCCCGAGAGCCATCACAGCTCTCAGTCACTGTAGAGGTGACAGACCCCTCAGACTGGTCCCCACAAGCAGACAGCTGAGGGTGACAGAGTCACCACCCCAGTCCATGGCTGTGCAGAGCCAGCTGTGTGCTCTGATGGGGCTTTTTCTTTCAACTTTTTTTACTTTTTTGGCTCTCTAGGATACTGCTTGTAAAAACAACCATAAAGAAGTTAAAAAGCAATGTACTAGCTCAGAGGAGCCATTCAGTATCCTTATTAAAGATCCGCGATGCTGGAGCTGTAACAGCTCTTGGCACTCAGAGGACACCTTTCATTTCATGGGTTCTTTGCAAGCACTAATGAATTAAACTTCATAACAGCCCTGCACACAGAGCCCCACATACGAATTATTCATTTGTGTGCACAATACGGGCATTAAATAAAAATACTAAGCTGGTTAATTTTGCCTTTCCCCTGGCCCCAGGATTGCCTCTGAGCTGATTTTGATTATTTCCCATTCATCTAGTCCCTGGTTTTCATGTGCAGGGGAACATGAGTGGAGATTTGCCACAGGTTTGGCAGTGGGAGTCCGAACAGGGCTATGGGGGGGTCTCCACCCAAACAACAAGTTTCAGGTCCTCACCCTGGCCCAGGTGAGCTCTTACCAGGTGAATGGTTTCGTGTGAGCCTTGGGAGTGTCCTGTGCAGGGCCAGGAGCTGGACTCGATGATCCTTGCAGGTCTCTTCCAACTCAGGATTACTATGAATCTGTGATTCTATGGGTTTATGATTCTGTGATTCTGTGCTTTTTCCCTCCCACATGGGAGCAAATTCCCTGGGACAATACTGAAAGGCACAGAGGGAGCTGGTTTGGTTAAGACTGTAGTGACCCTTCTGAATGAAATAAAACCCAAAAATTCCACTCTGAAGTTTTTAATCCAGTGGAACCTGAAGACCCTCGTGCCCCTGGGCATTCTCTGATCCTCCTGCTGATGCTTATTTTCTTTTCATTTGGGAGGTTTCAATGTTAAACCCAAAACCTCGCAGTTTCAGACCAGCTTGTTTAATGGTAAAGAGCAGAAGATCAGCCAGTCCAAAACATCCACCACAGCAGCAGTCACTATAGGTCAATAAAATCCTTTTCAAATTGAGCTGCCCCTCCCCAGCTCTTCCTCTGGTATTTAATGGAGGCAACCAGATTCAGCATCTTCCCACCAGATGCTCTCCCTTGGTCAGGGCAGACTGTAGGAAGGTGTCACCCTGCCTTGACCACGTCACCTTCCTGGAGACACTTGTAAAAACATTGGGGGCCTGAGAGAGGGGAGTGTAGCCATTGGGGCAGGCAGAAGGTCCTTATTCCAGCTCCTGAGCTCCAGGGGTATTTGCACTGGTTCTGAGAGGAGGGAACTGAAGGCGGTGGGGACATGACTGGGCAGCTGTTTCAAGGAAATTTGATAGAATCATTGAATCACTAAGGTTGGAAAAGCTCTCCAAGATCAACCATTACCCCAGCACTTCCAGGCCCACCACTGAACCATGTCCCCAAGTGCTACATCTACATTTAAATCCCTCCAGGGCCGGTGACTTCAACCTCTGCCTTGGGCAGCCTGTGCCAATGTCTGTCTTTCCATGATGACTGTCCCCATCAGCTGCAAACCATGAACTGTCTTGGCTCAGTTGTCAGGATCAAGTCACTGTTACAGGTGAGGGTGACAGCAGTAACTGGAAAACTTCCCCAGCAATCCTGAAGTGAGGTGCCCACCACCCCATGTCCATGCCCATGCCCACTGGGAGAACTAGGGACTGAGGACACCAAGGGCACAGCATGTCCATCTGAGCCCCAAGGGCTGTGGCACTCTGGGAAGCAGGGAAGCACAGATGGTTGGTGTCTGGCCAGGCTCTTGTTCCTTGTAGGTCATGGACCTATGCTGAAAAGGGATGGTTGAGCCACACAGCTGGTAAGTTACTGGGACAGCTGTCCTTATCGGTCAGCGTGGGCTGATGAGGAGGAGAGTGGATATCGTGGGTATCTCCCGTGCAACAAGGGAGGGAGTGGAACAAGGGGTGGAGCTGCTCCAGGGAGAGCAGAGCAGGATAGACCATGAGCCAGAGCCACCTGCAAACGGAGCCAGAGAGCAGCAGACCTCTGGCATTCCAGGCCAGGCTCAGGCTGTGTCCCCAGGCATCTCACACAGTCCCTGGGATGTAAAGGTGGACATACATTTCTAGTGAAAGTTATCCCTACCTATGACAGGGGTTTGGAATGAGATGAGCTTTAAGGTCTCTTCAAACCCAAACCACTCTGGGACTCTGTGATACCCAGGTGTGCTCTGTGCCATCAGCCGTGCAGTGTCCAGAGATGTGACAAGGAGGCGTCCCAGTTCCATCCCCTACAGGGGTCCCCCACATCTGTGGAGATGCAGTTTACCCCAAAAGCAGCAATGGCAGCTGTGGGGATGTTTGTCCTCTCCCACAAGAGGACATCCCAGCTCAGATTGGCAGCAGGGCAGTAGGACCACTCCTCTGTGGCCACAGAACAGCTCCTCACAGCCAGCCACGCCATGGGGTCCTGCCCTCTGATCCACTGGGGACAATTCCAGGGACACAGGGAGTGGTCCCTCCCATCCTTACCTGACCATCCCCTCTTTCCTCTCATTTCCATGGCATGTTTTCGGGTGGTAGTTACAAGGATGCTGCTGTTGAATTCAGTGCTGTATTCCATTGTGCTGAGGACACCATCTTCACACTGGCAATAAATAGAGCAATCAACACACAGTAAAATAAATCTCCAGTTGGAGCCCAAGTCTGGAGACTTTGGAGGGAGAAAATTAGAGGCAGTCCCGGGAGCTATGTCTTTTGCAAGGATGTACAGAAATGCTTTTTGCCAGGTATGTGCCATTTTCTCCCTGTGATATGGAGGATACAGGTGTCTGATGTGCTCCTGAGCAGTGTCTTGGAGCAGGGGTATGGCAGGGTTTGGATTGCCAGGAGCTCACAGCCAAACCAACTAGGAAGTTGAGGTCTGCAGAGACAGGAATTGGGGGGCAACAGCCCTGAGACACTGAGAGCCTGGGCTGTGCCTGGGTGCTGTGGGATCACCGAGGCAGGAAAGTAATGGCAGCAAGGAGACAGCAGAGGAACAGGAAGGTGTGCCAGGTCACCAATGGAGGTGTAGAAAGGTGTGCTGGAGGCATTAGTGACTGCTTCCACCTTCAGTTCCTAAAGCCTCATGCCAGGAATCCCAGTTCCCACCAGATCCCACAGCTCGTATACTCGCCATGTAACCCTGGACAAATGATCTTCCCTGTGTACCCAACCTGGACCAGGGATGAGGATGTTCCCCTGTTTGTATCCAAGGCCCAGAGATGGATGCACCAGGGCTCTGCTGCCAGGGCGTGGGACTGCCTGCAGGCACACTAGGGGTGATGCAGTGATTGCCTTGGGATGGAACAGACGTGTGTCCCTGGGCTGGTGTGGGAACAGGCTCGTGGGTGCGAGCAGGGGGTGGGTGTGTGTGTGTGGCATCGTTGTCACAGGGCTTTGTTGGCCCATGGGCATCATGGGCTGGAGCTGGAGCTGGGGCTGGGACCAGATCTCTCTGCTCTGCTGGGGCTGCACCTCTCTGCTCTGCCCCACAGGAACCACAGGCAGAATCTAAGGAATGCTGAGGACCAGAGCCCCCAGATGACATCTTGATCTTATCTGATCAGTTCCATATCACTGATCAGAAATCAGAATTATTTCTATGCCTTTCTGAGCATAAAAAAAAGTGACTGGGAGTTGGGAGCGGGAGTGGGAGCAGAGGGTGAGTGTGTGTGGAAAGAGCATGAGATTAATTACAGGAGCAACAACTACGAGTGTTGATAAATCCCTCCCATTAGGAGCATGCCTGTGGTCCTGTAACTATCTGCCATTCTCAAGCTGGGATGAATGAACCAGCTAATTGTTTGCTGTGCTGAAAGCAATCCTCAGGGAGCAGCACATGCCATGGAATGAGTCAGCTTCATGCTGGCAGGGTTTCTATCAAATATTAGAATATTTAGCTGGACAATTTCTACCTAAGTTCAGCAGCGACAGAGAAGGGTGTTATTTTCATCAATGTAGAGAGAAAGGAATGGAAGGGGAAGGGGAAGGGGAAGGGGAAGGGGAAGGGGAAGGGGAAGG
>JAWWEE010000051.1:931633-966616 GCA_035221455.1 Xenops minutus | reverse complement strand
GAAGGGAAGGGAAGGGAAGGGAAGGGAAGGGAAGGGAAGGGAAGGGAAGGGAAGGGAGACATCAGATACTGTTTGTTTCCTGATGAGTGGAGATCTGGCAAAAAAAGAGGATCATTTCACTTGTTAGTGCTCTTGTGAAATGAGTCATGTGTGCTTCAGCATCGCTTCCAGAAACTTAATTGAAAGTTCTGGTGTCTGTTGTTGTACAGGGAGAACCATATGCTAGCAAAAGACAGGGCTTGTTTTTTATAGTCCAGAACAATTATAACAGCATCACATTCCAACTGTCATGGCAAGGTGTTTTGAGAGCAGGGATTTGAGAGCAGCTAGGAGTTTCTGCTGTAGAGAGACCAAAAACCTGAACACAGCAACATGAGAGATTGTTTTGTGAGAACTGGCTTTGCCGAGCTATTCGATGGTGGGGACGGTCAATGCCAAATGGTCTATTAAGGGTTGTGGGACAATGGCACAGGTTGCCCAGAGAAGCTGTGTCTGCCCCATCCCTCGAAGTGTTCAAGGCCAGGTTGGACAGAGCTTGGAGCAACCTGTCAAGTAGAAGGAGTCCCTGCCCATGACAGGGTAGAATGAGATGGTGTATAAGTTCCCTTTCAACCCAAACCACTCTCTGTGTCAGTGATTAAGGGCAGCCCCCTCCAGCAGAGGAAGGACTGTGGGATACAGCCTGTTGCTTGCCAGGTGTTTGTGCTGCCAGCAGTGCAGGTGCTAGCCCATCTTTGATGGTCCTGGTTAACCATTCATCGTTCTTTATTATTTGCAAAGCTCTGTTGGCTGGGGAGTAAAATCAGTGAATAACATGCTGGGAAACAAACAGCCTTCGTGACACCAGGCTCCAGCAGCTCCGGAGCTGAGCCACACATCTCCAGTGCAGTGCTGGGAACAGTGCTCCCCAGATCCTTGTGGAAAAGCTTTCTGGAGGGGAGCCAGGGTCCCTCTGTGACCATCCCATCCCAGACTGCCTTTAATCACCCCGTGGAGGCTGGAGAGAAGCCTCTGCACCATGACTCAATGAAAGCAAACAGCACAACATTCCAGCACTGCCGGTGTATACGGTGTTGGGTGAGGAGAGCGATGAGGAGGGGGATGTTTGTGCAGCCTCATCCCAGAGAGACCGAGCTCTCTTCTGTCTGCTGGAGGGGGCCACATGGACACAGTCTGCCAAGCACAAGGGTCACAGAGGGCTCTATTTATTTGGCTGTGAAGTTGCAGAATGTTCAAAGAGGGTTTGCTCTTGGAGTTTTTCCCTGAAAGTGTCCAAGACCATGGTGGGCAGAGCTTGGAGAAACCTGGTTTAGTGGGAGTTGTCCCTGCCTGTGGCAGGGGTTTGGAATGAGATGAGATTTAAGGTCCCTCCAACCCAACTAGTCTGTGATTCTGGGATTTAGTTGGGATTAGTTTGGTTGGACTGCTGAGAACTCCATCACTGACATGGCAACCCCAGCACTGTCCCACATCTCTCCCATGCCTCCTCCACCCACTATTCCATGTTCAGCCCCTTCCTTCAGTGGGTCATCTTCAGCTAAGCTCTTACACAGGTGCACGATCTCAGATACCTACTAAAATCCCCAAACCACAGCACCTGCCTAAAGCAAAACACATATGTAGTGTCCTGTGTGCTGGGGTGAGAGGGGCTGCTTCCCAAGAGGCCAGAATGTCACATCCCAGTAGGATGTGGAGCTGGAGCAGCTGTCAAACCTGTCTGCAGGATGGGGTAAAAAGGAGAGTCCTTGCAAAGTCCTGCAGCAGGTCCAGAAGCAAAACACAAACAGTTCTGGCAGCAGTGGTGACCTGCAAGAGCTCAGCCTTCCCCTAATTCCATATTTCCCTATTTAACCATAGGCCATATTCTGAAGTAGCCTGAGTTGGAGATGAATCCATGTGGAATAACAATATATTACATATAACTTGAACATGGGATTCCTATGGTGAGAGATTTCTTCTTTCTTTTTATTTCTTTCTTTTCCTACTTTTGCATGTTCATCTGTCCAGAAATCCTCATTTCCCACAAAGAGGGCTAAGGAAAGCTCACAGAGCTTTCACTGAAAAATTATCCAAGGGGCTATAGAATTGAATATGAGTGACACCGGAATCCTGGCCAAAGTGTTTCAACTTAAACACAGGGTGATAAAATAGAATATATTGCCTCTTTCAGGGGGCACAGGTGACAGATATCCTCAGGATATGAACCCAGCGGGAAGAAAAACAGATGGTCAGCACTTCTTTTATGTTTGGAAGATGTTTCTAAGAGTCAGGAACACCTGTTTCACCTGATCCTGAGGTCATTTTAGGTACAGTTTATCTGCCACCTTAAAAAGTCCCTCTGAGATCTTACAGGAACAAAGAGGCTGCTGGTATTTCTGGAGCTGGAATGGGAGACCCGATTAGAAGGAAAAAGGCTGGGGTCTTCTACATTTTTTGTCTCAGGCAGAGGAGTAAAATTTTGTTTCTGAAAGAAGGACACTGGGTCACTGTTCTCCAAAAAGGTGGTGGGGGCTCAAGACCTTCTGGGATGTGCTTGGAAAGTTAAGTGGTGTCCAGAGTAGAATAAAGGGTGTCAAAAGCCAGGTCTGGTCTCAGGGGACAGGGCTGTGACCCTGCAGGCTGCTCTCAAGGCATGAGAAGTTAAGTGGGCTATGAAACCTCCAAATAAAGCCCCCAAACACAGAGACTGCTTTGGGAGCCATTTACCTTCTTGCTCTGCTCCTTTCATCTCATCCCTGTCACCTGCAGTGGTCACCCCTGGTGTGGCCCTTGGTGCCATGCTGTCTCCAGGCTATCAGAGGTTCTCACAAATCTATCATTCTCCTTGGAAATCCCCCTGTTCCTCCTTCTGTGCTGGCAGAGCAGGGCTGGGAGAACACATCCACTGCCCCTGCGCACATGAGAGCTGTGGGTGCACTGGCAGACCTGGAGCCATGCAAGAAAAGCAGGTTTTTAATGCCTTGATTCCAAATTTATATGTATCAATATATATAATATCATGAGTCAAAGCAGTGGTCTGGGAGCACAGGAGGGTGGTGAAGAGAGTGTCTGACCACCAGATAATTTGGAAATCTCCCCCTTTTCCAGCTCTGAGCCGCTGCTGACCCAATGGATTACAGGGGTTTGGGAGCTCAGAGGGGTATAGGCTGGATATTAGGAAGAGGTTCTTTCCCAGAGGGTGGTCAGGCCCTGGAACAGGCTCCCCAGGGCAGTGGTCATGGCCTCAAAGCTGCCAGAACTCAAGAAGCACTTGGGCAACACTCTCAGGCTCAGGGTGGGATTGATGGGGTGTCTGTGCGAGAGCAGGAGTTGGACTCGATGATCCTGCTGGGTCCCTTCCAACTGAGGATAGTCTGTCGTTCTGTGATTCAGTCTGTGCTCCTCTGGAAACACACAGGGGAGTGGGACCTCTTCAAGAGATCTGTCAATCCACATCTGGCATCTCTGGTGGGTCCTAAAGCTGCCAGCACTCCCAGGGCAGGAAGGGATCTCTGTACAGCACAAGCCATCGGTGTTGTCCTTAGGGACACACATCTGATGCAGAGCTGCTGATGGAGGTGGGGGGCTCAGCCTGGAGAAAAGGAGACTCGGGGGGACCTTCTCACTCTCTACACCTCCCTGACAGGAGGGGTGAGCCAGAGAGAGTCAGGCTCTGCTCCCAGGGAATAAGTGACAATAAGAAGAAACAGCCTCAAGCTGCACCAGGGAAGACTCGGGTTGGATATTAGGGAAAATTTCTTCATGGAAAGGGTGGTCAGGCATTGGAACAAGCTGCCCAGGGCAGTGGTGAATTGAGCAGTGTTTTGCCCACGGTGCTAGGCCTCTTTCTGTCACTGCTTAGTTCATACTTATATTTTACAGTGGCCAAAAGGGAAAAATTAGCTCAAGTCTGACAAGAAACTGCTGAGGCAAGTGGTGTGAAGGCCATAGGTGATCCTTTCCTTTGCTGATTACCAGTTGTATATCTCCCCCAGAGCTTCCAGGCAATGTTCTTGTCCTTCATTTCTTTTGGGGTGGAAAACTGTGAGAAATCACAAGCTACAGGATCTCCTTTGCCCTTATTAAATATTTCCTTGCTGCAGCTGATGCACATACAGCCAAGGGCAGAGGTTTAGTGGCCATTTGCTGAAGGATCTATGGCCAGAACAACCTCCAGGTCTTGCTGATGTGATTGCTTGGTGGATTTGTGGAGAAGACCTGAGAAAGTGAAGTCCTTGGGAGAAATCATCTGGAGTGAAATTCCTGCCCATTGACAGCAAGGCAAAACAGTGCCTTTTTGGAATGGTTGGAGCAGGAGTTGATGAACTGTGTAAGGTGACATCATTCAGTATTTGGCAGTGATGGCATATCCCACTGATCCCATTGATCACACAGAGTGTTGTCCTGATGCAAAAACAGTGAATCCCTCAGCAAGGCGTGTGGACTCTGAACCTGACTGGGAGCCCCAACAGAGCTCTGTGCCTGCCTTCAGCCACCCAGAGAGTGGGACAGAGCATGGGACCTGGTTCCACAGGATGGGCTGCCTCTTGGCCAGCTGTGAGCACAAGGCCAGGCTTGACAAAGGGCTCTCCTACAGGATGACTTTCCATGGCTCATTGGGGGTTATGGCAGAGAGTCCAAGGAATTGCAGAAAGCCCAGGGACAGTTGTCATCAGCTGGGGCTCTTAAGAGGGATGTCAAGCCAAAGCTGGAGCAACACTCCAGTGTCTCCATCCACCATGCAGGGAGGATTGCCCAGGTGAGCAGGGATGCTGGTGACACTCACAGACTGCTCTGGGGACACCTGGGTGTCTTGCTGACTTGCATGAGCACTGCCACATCCTGATCAGCAACATCTTGTGGAGAGCAAGCCTTGCAGCTCTATAGTTCTTCTTCACAAATAGCACAGCATAGAGCTCTGCCAGAGCTGCCCAAGCTCCCTCCCTGGGTGTTAAATTCTGTTTGCTGTCTTCACTTATTGGAGGAATTAGCAGGTCTGGTGCCAGGTGGAGGTGTCATGCAGTGCACTGTGGGACTGGAGAGGATTTTTAGATCTGTAGGGTTGCTGCTGTCACACCCCCATGCTGCTCCACTACCCAGAGCAGCACTGTCTGGGCTGGCAGGATGAAGGAGGCCCCATTCCAGGCTAGAAAGTGGCTGAGTCAGTGGCCCTGGCTCCACGGAGCCCCCTCCCAGCTTGCTGACACCCAGGTCATGTCACACAGCTGGCACCCACCACCATGGCCCCTTCTCCTCATGCTGGAATGGGCAGGGAGGGAGCCATCTGATGGAACAACCAGGGGTACACCTGGGCAAGCCAGGTGAGTCACTGGGAACAGGCACCTTCACAGCCAAGGAGAAGGTTGGCTGGTTGGTGACCACTGGGAATAAGGAATGACTGCATCTAAATGGCTCTGACCTCCCTGCTGCAAACTGTGCAAGTGTAGACTTTGTGCATCCAAGCCCATGGCTCTGAATGTCAGCAGATGTCTCTGGAGCAGTTGCTGGTGCAGCATCAGAGGTTTGGGAGCCTCAGGCACCTCTCGCCCCCAGAGCTGTGCAATCTGTGCCTTCCCAGCTCAGCCTGCTCCCAGCACAGCTCAGGAAGGTGACATTGAACATGCTGTGGCCCACGGAGCAGGCAGGAGCAATGTGGCATCCAGGGGACTCAGCAGGCAGGACCCCCTCAGGCACTCAACTGGACATAGTCCCAAATGCAGCCAAGCAGTGAGATGGAGCTAAGGGGGTCTGTAGGGGCCAGGAGCCCCAGGAAGGTGCCCCTCAGCCATCCAGCATGCTGTCACCAGACCTGTGGCTTCTGGAGGCTCCTGGGGCAGTTCTCTCCATGGGGACATGATTCTCCAGCCTCCCCTATGGCTGCTGGTGGCATGTGGCAGGTTTGGCCCTGAGGAGTCCTGACTTAGCTGGCTCTGCCCAAGTGCTGGGACTCAGGAATAAAACCCAAATCAGCCTGGGAGTGCTGAGGACCAAGGGCAGCAGTGGCTGCAAGCACAGTCTGAAGTTGGTCCTGCTGCCAGCACTGTGGCACAGAGGAGCCCAGTGGGGACCTGACCCTGCCTCGTCCTGCCCGCGCCATGGGCTCCTTTTGCCCAGTCAGGGATGGATGTCAGGGCAATACAAGGCATAACCAGTATTTGTGAGAACACCTTTGATGAATGAAGCTGTTATGATGAGTCAAGCTGCCAGTGACAGGGCAGTGTCACTGACTTCCACGCTGCAGTCCTGGGCTCGTGCCCAGCAGCAGGCTGGCCCTGGGGGCCATGGGTGTGTGCCAATGGCTTTTAGTCTCAGAAGGCCCCTCAAGGATCCCTGCTTTGTCCAGATCTGTGTCTGACTCTGCAGCAGCACAGACCCAGAGCTGGGGCAGACGTGTCCTGCTGCCTCCCAGCACATGTTGGGAGGGGAGACTGGTCCCTGAGCAAGCAGAGCCAGGACCCCTGCCAGCCCTACTAGCCCTCTGCTGTGCCCCCTCCTTGGATAGGATGATGGAGCAGGGAAAAGCACTGTTGGCTGCCTTATGGAAAGTCAGCGAGTGTGTCTCTGTGTTTTGCAGCTCTCATGGTACTCGAGGACGTGACCTGTTGCAGCTCACACACATGGGCTCAGTGCCTTCTGCCTTGTGTGCTTCTGCTGGGAGTTAATGGGGGCCTGCAGTCCCAGGTAAAACTCCATATGAGGTGTAACAGGACTCACAAAGTGACTTCCATTCAGGGAGCATGTCACGATGCCAGCTTCAGGTGACTGGCTGTCTTCTTCCAGGATGCTGAAATCTCCACTTTGTAGAATCACAGAATGGTTTGAGTTGGAAGGGACCTTAAAGACCGTCTTGCTCCACTCCCTGCCACGGGCAGGGACACCTTTCATTAGACCAGGTTACTCCAAGCCCCATCCAGGCTGGCCTTGGTTGGCCAGGGATGGGGCAGCCACAGCTTCTCTGGGCAACTCGTGCCAGTGCCTCACCACCCAGGTCACAGGCATAAGATGTCTGGAAAACGATGGACCTCTGTGAGCCTGACAGCTCAGTTTTCTGAGGCAGAAGGTAAAAGAACAGCTGCAGTTTCCAGGAAGTCGGAAGCATCACGATAAAGTAGCCAGAGGTGAGCAGCAATAGGCAGGAGAACATGTGAAGAAGCTGTAGGAGAGCTGGGTGTTACACACCTGGAAGGCAGCCCTCATTTCTGGTCCGCAAGCAGCACGACCAGTCAAGCTTCACAGGGAGGTCAGCACTGGTGGTTTGGACTCATTACACCTGGTGATGAAGCAAACCAGAGATTATGAGGAGAGGCTGATCCTCAGGACTCGAAAGGAATTATGAGCTGTGGGAGAATTTGTGGCCAAAACCCCAGCAGCTGAAACCCACATGCTCAGCAGGGCATTAGGTCTGAGGGGCCTGGAGGGGCTGTTCCCCTTTTTGTGGTCCCTCTGTGCCGTGCAGGCAGCACCACCCCCAGCAGGACAGCAGTGCAGCAGTGGTGGGCTCAGGATGGGGCTTCCTGGTAGTCATGTGGTGGCAGAACTGCTCTGTCTGTCAAACCAGCATAGAGCCCATGGCACATCAGGATGCCAGAGGTCCCAGTGCAGACATCAGGCTGAGCACTGCTCCAAGGCAGAGAGGGCTGGGAGAGCAGGATCAGTGCAGGGGTGCTGAATCAGTGCAGGGGTGCTGAATCAGTGCAGGAGAGCAGGATTGGTGCAGGACAGCAGGATCGGTGCAGGACAGCAGGATCAGTGCAGTGCTGTGTGCACAAGAGCATCCCCTGTCCATTCTCAATGGCAGGTACTGCAAGCCCAGAGGGTGGGTTGGCAGCACTGGAATGAGGGTCCAAGCCCTGGCAGGGTAGAAAGAGGAGGGAGCAGGGCTCACAGGATGCAACAGGGTGCCACAGAGCTTCAGCTTCACATGCTCTCATCACATCTGTGGGCTCATGAATGGCTGCTGAGGGACTGAATAAAGCTGAGTGTCCAGGGAGCTCTGCCCCTTCTCTCCCTTGCCAAGCAGCACATAACACACTGTGCTGATTCATCACTGGTGAGTCCCCCCTCCACTGTACAACCCACTCCCCAGCCACAGATTAAATGATGGCAGAAGAAATACCACTTCATTCAGGTGATGCACCTCAGCCAGAGAGCTGTCACCTGGGGCCTGACTGTCCTCTGGAATTCTGAGCTGACCTTCCAGTCTGGAGAGCTGCTGGAGCTTCCTCTGGGGTATGACCCTCCCATCTGCACTACGCCTCTCTAGGGGTTGGGCATCTTAACAGGGATCCAGGGACAATTGGTGCTAGAAGAGTATTTTCTACAGGAAGAGACTTTTATAAGCAAATTAAGAGTAAAGATTATTGAGTGCTGGCAACGCCATGAACCTGCTCTGTTCATTCCTGTACAAAGAGGGCAGAGAGCCCCAGGAGACTGCTCAGTGCTGGGCTGGGGATGCCCATCCTCCCCAGCCTTGGTACCAGCTGACCTGCTTCCATCCTGCTCCTCCTGCCTCCCAACAGACCCAGCGACCCCATTCTGCAGAGACAGAAGCAGACCCTGGCACCATCCCTGCCTGCTGCCTGTGCTCTTTGGGATGTTGATTCCTTCTCAAATGAGGCCAAGGGATCACCTGCATCACTCACCTACCTGCTGACCACAGTGATGCTGGTGAGCTCGAGCCCACCCTGTGTGACAATAGTGAGGTACCCCAGGGCCAGGACAAGCCCTGGCTTTTCCCCACATGGCTCTGTTCAGACTGGGCTCACTCAGTCTGCAGTGACAGGAGCACCCTGGACGGGGCCATATCCCCAGCCCTGGGAAGGAGGAGGGGGTCGGTGGCCAATGTGAGGCTGGCTGGGCACAGAGACAAGAGCCATTGCTGATGCTGGGCATCATGACCTGCCTCAGCCCAGCTCCCTGAGTCACACACAGAATAGTTCAGAGGTGCCAGACTTTGTCTGCAGGAAGCAAAATTCCGTGCCTGGGCCACTTGCCTGTGCTGGAGAGGCTGGAGGAGGCATAGCTGGGGCTGATGGAAGGACTGGGGCTGACAGTAGGGCCTGGGATGATGGCAGTGCTGGAGATGATGGCATTGCTGGGGATGAGGACAGCGACAGAGATGATGGCAGGGACAGGGATGATAGCAGGGACAGGGAAGATAGCAGTCCTGGGAACGAAGGCAGAGCTAAACTTATTTACAGGGTCAAGGCTCACAGCAGTGACCCCAGAGAACTTCTTTCCTGGATCCACGTGCCCTTTTGGGACCTTAAGAAACCCCAGAGGTGCCAGCGAGCGTGGCCTCGTGGAGGGTCCCAGTGTGGTGCCAGGTCCCTGGAGACAGGCCCAGGAGTGTGGGTGCTGCTTGGATTGGGACAGATGAGGATGTCTGTGTCAGCTCCAGAAGAGTACCATCTGCAGGGGCTCTAATGACAAGCCAGGTACCAAACACATGATGTAATCACTGTCTGGATTGTCAACAGCAAGTTCAACCCTGTTGAGGCTGAGGTTCCTCAGGGGTTGTCTTCCAAAATCATCAGAGGTCTTGGGATCTGTTGTTATTTGGAAAGAGAGGAAGGTGTTTACTGTCCTCTGCCTCTTCTGGTGTGGCACAGGCACAAAAGGCAGAACCACCCTCAATGTCCTGTCCTGAGTAGATGCTCCTGCAGAGGCAAGCATGGCTCTGTCTTCAAAGGGGCCAGAATTGTGTATGCACACCTTGCTCTCAGTCTGGACAATTGCTGAACTGCTGGAGATGCCTCAAGGCATGCTTGAGGTATGCTGAGCCTCAAAGCACGACTCAAGGGATGCTGAGCCTCCAGGCACTTCCCAAGGGATGATGAGCCTAGAAGCACATCCCAGAGGATGCTGAGCCCATTCAGCTCCCCATGAAGCCAGAGGCCTGGTAGGCACTGGAGCTCTGAGCAGAAGGTGGCTTGCTGCTGCCCCACTGCTGCGCCCTGCAGAGACCTCAAAGCTTGGGAGAGTTTAATGGATGAACTGGGGTTCCAGTAGCTCCTGGGTCATGGTGACACCAAGCCCAGAGCAAGCTGTGTTTGCCCAGGTCCCAGCTTGCTGCCTTAAATATGGCACCAGTATCTCTCTAGGATGGAGGACCCTGAGCAGGGACTGTGAAGGCTCCAGCCAGTGCTGACACTGTGGCAGGACCATGCTAGCCATGCAGAGCTGGACTCAGAGGGATGCAGTGCTCCCTCTCCAGGAATGATGTTCATAGACTTCCACTGAGCTCAACTCCCCCAACCCTGTCACTTCACTGTCTCCACTTCCAACATCAGCATCTTCAGAAAACCCTCCAGCTGATCAGGATTGCAGAGGTCTCTGGCCAAGGCCCTTGGAGCTGGGGGGACTGGATGCCACTGCTTGGGAGGCAGGAGGAGGCAAGGGCGATGAGTGACTGCACATCCTTGCACCTCACACTCTTCCACACTCTTCCTCATGTTTCTGACTGCCTTTGGCCGTGCAGGGCACTGACAGCTGTTGTTTGATAACCCCAGATGGCCGGAAAGCTGAGGCAGCTGCCAGCACAGACATCCTGGCTCTGCTCAAGTGCTTTTCTTTTCCCTGGTTCTGCTCTCCATCCCACGGAGGTAGAGAAGACCAGGCAGCTCTGGTGAGCACATGGCCCCCCTGACAAAAAACTATTTCATACTCTTGGTGGAAAAGTAATGCTTCCAGACTTGGATTTTAATGAGTCAGACAGCACTATTGGAGTGGGATGCAGTGGTGGGGTGAACAAGGTGGGCATGGCATGGCCTGTCCCATGTCCTGGAAATGGAACACGCATGTCCCCAGGTGGTGTGAGGGTCATGGTTCTGTACTCACTCATCATGCAGAGGATTTGTTCCATGTGGTTTTGCTGATCAGTCACTGCTAACCACATTTTGGCAGAGGAGCTGCATTAACAAGTGCCACAGTCTTTGCTGGCATCTCCCACCAGCCTCGGTCCCCAGTGGACCATGAGAGTGTTCAGCAGGAGTCAAGACTGCAGCAGGTCTGTAAAGAGCAGATGGTGTCCTGCTGCCCCTTTGGAAGGCGTCAGAAGCACTTGGAGGTCTGTGGATCACAAGAGGAAAGGGAAAAGGAAGAAAGGACAGCTGGGATGGCTCCTGCTAAACAGACATGCAGTGTGTATGTCCTTTCACCTTTACTCTGCTGCTCCATCCTCAGGCACAAGCCCCTCTCCTGACCCTCTGGGGGTGAGTCCTGGCCCGCCTTGCCAGGTCCACTAAGGGCTCCTTCTCCCAGCCTGACTGGGCACTGACTGTCTGGGGGAGTCCTGCACCAGCAGCATCACCTCCTCATCTCAGCATAGCCTGTGCATGTGATGCTCCTGTTTCCAGTGCCTACAGACATGGAGCTGTTCGGGGGTTGACTGTCAATCTGCTCTCTGGTAGATGCCAACTGGCAGGCACAGATGCCCAGGACTGCTGGGAGCATACACATCAGTGCTGCAGTCTCCAGCAGGACATTGGCCCTGGGATGGAACAGATGAGAGGCTGAACCTGGGTATGAGGGCATGAATTTGCCCTCCTAAGTCTATCACATGGTTCTTGCAGAATCCTGAACAAGGCACTTACAGCAAAACCTGTGCAAAGCAAGGGTGGAGCATGCTGCCCCATAGGAGAGCTGGGAAAGAAAGATCCTCAATAATGGAGTGCAATGGGACAGCTACATCAGCTCCCACAGGGACATGGTGTCTCCAATCATCTCCATGTGTGCAGAGGGGCAAGGGGAGTAGGATCAGAAGCCATTTCCAGCTGGTGGTTCATGGCATGCCAGTGTTGTCCTGACTCTGGAGGTGTCCCTGACGATGTCAGCTCACCCTGTCTGACAGCACATTGCACTTCCAGCCAGCAGCATGAGTTGCCCTGATGATAAATGGTTCCAAAGCCAGGACTAAGTAGGGCTCGATATATTCTCATCTCACATTAACACATCGCTTCAGGTGCCAAGCAGCAGCTTTTCTGGTGTGCTTGCAGGGCTCTTGTGCCAGACCTGTATCCCAGCCACAGCTCAGGCACTCTTGAGCTGCACTTGTTCAGGTGCAGGACACTCACAAACCGCCAACAAACCTGGCATTATTGGAGTTCTCAGCCTTTCCTGCTCCAGGTGTTATTTCTGAGTGAGTCCTTGGTCAGGACTGTTCAGAGGAGTTCAGTGCTGAAGGTCCTATGGGTCTGGTTGAGACAAGGAACTGCTTTCCACTGCTGTGGCCAGTTTTGCACTGGGCACACATCCTGCAGCACATGCAGGATGCCAGCATGGGCAGCATAGCAAGGGCAGGAGGGGAGATAGAGGTGGAAGGAACAGGCTGTCCTTCTCCCGAGTCTCATGGCTCAGAGAAAAACCCTTCATGAGACTCCTTGGAATCCACCTCCCGACCCTTCATCTCTCCAGGATCTGACTCCAGTAACTTCCTGATGCACTCACAGGCTACACTCAAGTTCACTACTCCTGGATCACACACACACACACGTAAGAAGGATGTTCCTCACAAGAAAACAAGAAGGCAGGACAGACTGCATGCTTGTTCCTCCCTGTTCTATCCAGATCCCTTCCTCTCCCTACCTCTGACTCTTCTCCAAACCATCTTATAATGAGTATTGTGCAATCCCCAAATTGCCTGGTGCAATTCCCAGATTTCCCCAGGAGGCATTTTGTGCAGCAGCCCCCTTACTCTGCACACCTTTTTGGAGAGTTTCTGCTACTGAATCCCCATGGTGGGAAGCAGCAACAGGGTGACTGTTCAGCCATGGTGGTTTAGTTTCTAGACTCTGAGGGTGGTGGTTTAGGGGTGCCTGATGTTCAGCTGTGTCCAACACCACCTTGTTTCCTCTGGACACTCTCTGTTTATTTGTGTCATCTTTACACAGCTGCCCCTGAAGGACAAGAACAGGGACGCATCAGGGGAAGTGTGAGAGGAGGATGTTTTTAGGTGACCACCCCTCTCATTTGAGGGATGCTTCTCTACAGGCTAAATATGTGTCAATGCACCAGCACTGCAGCCACCCTGTCTTTGAGGGGCGTTTCTCACCCATCCTGACCCCTTAGCAAACAGTTTGTTGTCAAGTAACAGCGTAAGGTAAATTGGTGTCTGTGGATGCCTGAGCTGAGCCCACCATGCTCCTTACATGGGAATGGGTCAGGAATGACAAGGTGGCCTTGGAAGCATGTCTTGT
Source organism: Xenops minutus (assembly GCA_035221455.1). Taxonomy (NCBI): domain Eukaryota; kingdom Metazoa; phylum Chordata; class Aves; order Passeriformes; family Furnariidae; genus Xenops; species Xenops minutus. Next base: position 953,441 of record JAWWEE010000051.1, on the reverse strand, counting down.
GTCATCCCTGCTACACTTCCAGCTCTGAGCACAGGAACACACAGCATCAGGCTTCTGCTGGCCAGACACAGCACAGTGATCATGTTAGTCCTTAATGAGTCCAGGTCCCACTGTGCCAGTCAGCCAGAAACCCATATTCAGAGACTCTTCCAGTCCTGAATGGCTTATGAGCTCTCCCAATAAGCCAGGCAGAGGAAATAGGATAAGTCTTGCTTTACCAATGAGGAATTGAGGCACCAAAAGGTTTAAGTGACTTAAGAGGGATTTGGAGAGGAGCATCTCCAGAGCCCAGGTGCAGAAGCATCCCTGGAAAAAGATGTGACCTCTCAGTGCCCACCTCATCAAAAACACCAGGTGGCACAGACAAGAGGTTACAGCAGCCTTGGGCAAGCATTCCTGCTGCCAGCCCTGCTCCATGTGCCCCCAACTTCTCCATGTGCCCCCAACTTCTCCATGTACCCCCAGCTCCTCTGTGTGTCCCCAGCTCTTCCATGTGTCCCCAGCTCCTCCATGCCACAAGGCTGGTGGGGTGCAGGCAGTCCCTGGGACAGTGCCCATGCAGGAACTTGTGCCCTCTCCTGCTCCACTCAGCTGTCCCCTCCCTGGGCCAGTGCATGGAGACACAGACTGACACATGGGGAACTGGCAGTGCTGATGCCAAAGTTAAGAAAGTGAGTGACCTGCTGGCATAAGTGGGTTCAGGGCCACAGTCCACCCACCCCCCACGAGCTCCAGCTGGCATGTGCAAAGAGAGCTCTGGAGAGGGAGTCAGGAGATCCCAGGTAGCCTGTCCATCAGTGACTTTGTCATCCTGTGTGTCCCCAGCCTGCTGCTGTCACCTGAGGACCCCTGGGGTCTTCTCAAGGGGTTTGTCCCTTGCTTCTTTGCTCCCCCTTCTCTTGAGCACTTGTGGTGGCTCTGGATTGTTGTCACAGCCTGGGGAATTGTGTCAGCACGTGCCCGGTGCATGTGTGTGAGTGCCAGCACATGTGTGCAGGCATGTGAACGCAGAGATGGGAGGGAGGCAATCCTGTAACCCAGATAACCAGCATCAGCTCTTCCCAACCCTGCTTCTGGGAGGGACTGGGCTTTGGGAGAGACCAGGGGCTTGGGCAGAGTGCCTGGGGGGCAAGGGGTTGTGGTGGTTATAAGAAAGGGGCTGAGCTGGAGGAGGGGTGGGATGGCAGGCACTGCCCAGCTCACAGCTGGCAGGGTCCAGTCAGTGCTCCCAGCAGGAGCTGTGCACCACCAGAAGGATCCCTCCCTGGGGACATCCAGATCAGAGCTGACCCATCTACCTCTCCGATGGCTCCCTTCATCTTCAGTAGTGGAAGACACACCTAGGAAGAGTGGGGTCCTTCAGCACAGCTGCGAGCCTGTGTTCCCCCAGGAACCAGCTGTGCAGGCAGCTGTGCTGACCTTGGCCTCCTCCATCCTCCCTGGCACAAACCAGCCATGGACCCAGGTTTACTGTGCCCTGTGGAATGTTGGCAGGAGTTCTGCAGAGGGGTCCTGAGGTGGTTTTGGAAACATGTCTCCAGATCCAGGAGAGTAGGACAGTCAATGCTGGGTGCTCAGAGGTCACGTTTGGCTTTCTAGAAAGCCAGAGATTGAGGAATTTGTAAATACCACCTGCTGAGGTTTATTTGCTTCCTTCTGATTTTGCAACCTGTTTGGCACACCATTGGAATGCTGTGATCAGGAGGCCAGAGCTCTGCTGATTAAATACAGAAGTTGCCACAGCTCCAGAACATGGGGCGTGGGGACCCCAGACCGAGTGTGAGCCAAGAGATTCGGGCACTAGCCACTGCTGAGGGGGTTTGGGAAGGGATACACTGACTGCTGAGCACTCTGACCTGGGGGAAAAGTTTTGGGAATTTCCTATGGAAGCACAAAGGGACACTACAGCATGCAGAGTCTTGGCTGGAGAGAGGCTCCTGGCTGGGATCAGGGGGTGTGAGGGATGCTTGGGCCCCCACAGAGGGGCTCCTGGCTGGGGTTGGGGTCAGGGGGGATGCTGTGCCCTTCACAGAGTAGCTTCTGCATGGGCTCGGGGTATGTGCATGATGCTGGGTCCCTCCAGAGGGGCTCCTGCAGCCTTGGGGCCTTGGGTCTGAATTGCTGTGGAACAGAACATCCCCTCACTGCTTCACCCCCTCCTCGTGGGAAGCTGGAAGGGTCTCAAGGACCTACAGCCCCCAAGTCATGGGCCAGATGCTCCCTCACCTGTGGAGCAGCAGCCAGCTTGGCTTTGCAAACCAGCATTTGCAAGCAAAAAAAGGTTATGCTGCTGCTGTTTTTCCCTTTCCTTTTTTCTGAAGGCCATAGGGATGATGCTTTAGTGGCAGTGGGAAGAGGAGGGCCAGAGGAGTTGCTGAGAGCAGGTGTGGCTGTGAATCCTGGTCCTGAGGCAGCACTGGGGGGATTTGAGACACATCTACTGTAAGTTCTTGGTAAATGGGCTTTAGTTGGTTTTAACCTCTTATTTTTGTGAACAGTCTAGATGGGGTCTGTGTGTGCTTGGTCCATAGGTGCTGTCCCTGCCCTTTTTGGAGTGAGCTGAGGGCTGTGTCTGATCACTCCTTTCTGTCTGGAGCTGCTCCATGTCTTGGCTCAGGACCTCACCCAGCACATACCTGACCTGCTGGCTTGGGAAGGACACTGCCAGCTCTGTAGGCAGGTGTTTCATGCCAGCAGCTTGCTTGGAAGTAGCTGTCCTGTGTTCGAGGAAGGAAACCCCAGCAGTGCTCTGTGGTGAGACAGAGCCTGAGCCCTCAGAAACTGGGGCAGACTTGCCTGAGTAGAAGAGGTGGTTCCACAGGGAGCTCCTGAGGCCCTGAGAGCTGGGGATGGGCACAGGATGTTCACAGGAACCCAGGGCAGCAACAGTGCCAGGGAGCCCTTCTTCCACCATCCTCAGGTATGGTCCTCAGCCACATCCCAGCATTCAGTCATTCTGCCAGGATTATGTCCTAGTACCCAGAGAGGAGAATCCCACCTAGCTCCTATCACAGGCTGGGGACAAGCACTTACATATATTCCCCATGATTTATGGAGCTGTGTGAGTGGTGAGACAACCACATCCCTCCTGCATCCCACACCCTGTCCCTTCACATTCTGCTCAGCCAGATCTTCTTTGCCCAGTGGTGATTTCACCCAACCTGTATTCAGGCTGCTGGGTGACTACCAGTGCTTGGCATCAGCCTGCCCCGACTCCCCAGGCTGCTGTTCCCACCAGCTTGTGGCTCTGGCAGGGTTTAACCCCAGGGAGCTGGGACTGCTGATGGGGCTCTGATGCTCATGCAGACAGTCAGAAGATGCCTGAGGGGCATGGAGCCTGGCACATCTGCCCACATCTCTTGCCTACTTTGTGTCTCAGAAACATGACCCAGAATGAGATGTGTAAAGCTCAAGGGTGACCATGTCAGCTGTGGTCCCACTGGAGGATTTGTGACACTGGCAGTCTGAAGCAATGGCTTTACCATGGGAGCTGCTCCAGTTGCAGCAGGTGGGTGGCTGTACCCTAGTTCCCAAACCAAGCAGGGTGCTGGGCTGGAGCCATCTGGGCACCCCCCAGCTTGGGAGCATGAGACTGCTGTGCTGGGACTGGGGACCAGTACTCACTGCAGGGTGGGATGTTTCCAAAGCACAAAGGAGTCCACAGTCCGTGAGACACTACTGGTATTCCTGGATATATTTTAGGACAAGAGAAAATGGCCTCAAGTTGTGCCAGGGGAGGTTTAGATTGGATATTAGGGAAAATTTCTTCACTGAAAGGGTTGGCATTGAAGCAGACTGTGCAGGACAGTGGTGGTGTCATCTCTGGAGGTGTTCAAAAGATGTGTGGATGTGACACTTGGAGACAGGGATTAGTGGTGGACCTGGCAGTGCTGGATTAATGGTTGGACTCAATGACTTCAGAGGTCTTTTCCAATCTTAATGATTTTATTATTCTGTGATCTGTGATTATGTCCCCTCTCGAGGTCACTCTCCCAGTGTAGGTAGCTCACAGATCCTTTTCAGCTGCAGAACCTCAGCCTCTCAAATGTGATTTCAGCTCTGCTTCACTGCAAACTGCAGACAGGCAACTCTGTGCAGTGTTGGTGGACCCCAGAGCTGCATGTTGGGACCAGCATTCCAGTAGACATATTTTCCCATTTCCTGCCATATAACAGACTGAAGAAGCGTTTTCTGGAGTCCTGGGCTGAGAAGTGAATTACTCAACCAGAAGGAGGCAGTGAGGGAGCTGGGAAGCTGCACACATGGGTGCAGTCCTGCAGAGCCTGTCAGGATGTGCTGCTGTGCCTCAGTTTCCCCTTCTGTGATGAGAGGACAGCTTTTTGCAGCTGTTTGCATGAGGCATTGCTGCCACATGGGCACCCAGAGCAGGGGCTGAGCTGAGCAGAGTAGATCACAGAGTGGTTTGGGTGGGAAGGGATCTTAAAGAGCACCCAGTTCCACACCCCTGCCATGGACAGGGACACCTCCCACTAGACCAGGTTGCTCCAAGTCCCATTGTACCTGGCCTTGAACACTTCCAGGAATGGGGCAGCCACAACATCTCTGAGCAAGTTGTATAAGAGTAAATGGGTGATTTTAGCTCCTGAACTCCTCAATGGAGGCCTCTGAACCACACTGGGAAATGCATTTATTTTTCTGCATCCCCGTTCCAGATGGGACATAGCTCGTGTGGGAGCAGAGAGGAGCACCAGTGCTCCTGCTGCAGAGACCCTGTCCCAGCACTGAGCCTTGCTCTGGGGACACAGGAGGGCTCCAGGGGGCACACAGGGGCTGCTGTGAGTTTGGATGGCAGCTGGGGACTGTGGCTGCTGGAGATGGGTGTGCTTCAGATTGAGAAATGGCAAGAATGGGATCAAGCTGCTAAAAGATGGCCTGTTACACAGAAAGCAGAGCCTGCAGCTCCCTCAGAAGGACCTCAGGCACCTGAAGCCTGTTTGCTGACAGCAGGGTCAGATGTCCTTGGTTGGGTTTTACTTTGCAAATAGTATTTTGGGTTTCATCCCTCTGCTTTGGTGAGGAACTTGGAGGCCTCAGCATTACCCCATTACCCAGCTGCCTGGGCAAGGGGCTGTCCTGCCACCCCTTTTCCTTCCCCTCTTAAGTCATCCTTCCCTTTCCCCTCTTAGTGTCCCCTGGGACTCTTCTGTGCTGCACCACACCAGTAACCTCGTGGGGAAAAAACAAGCCAAACAAAACATTCTGTGATTCTCTGAAATAGGTATCCCTGGGCAGCAGCAGCTGACTGGAAACCTTCCAGTCCAAAAGGAGCTTTTCCACAGTGCCTGGTTGATGTGGGGCCCATTGGAGGAACAGGAACCAATTATCCTGAAATCTGCCTCTGTGCGCAGGGGGACCAGAACAAAACACATACCCTTCTACCAAGGGCATCTGTGTCTGGATGAGGTGGGTCCAGCTCCACAACAAAAGTCCAGCTGGCTCCACAGTAGGTTTTTGCCAGGCTTATCCAACTGAGGTGTAGCCACCTCCAAAAAAAGCCCCATGAAGACACAGTGAGAGTTTAGGCAGATGGACTGTGTCTCTCCAGACCTATGGACAGCTGACTGGGAAGAGCCTCTGGTCTCTTCACATGCTGCCGTGTTTAAAAATTTAGCAGCTCTAATTTCAGGCACAGTAAGTGAGTCCATGAAGGTATTGGAGTGGTCCAATTGAATTCCACTCCTGAGAAAACAGTAGGACCTGGGCTGGACTTTTGAGATCCCACACCCCTGTGGATCCCCTGGAATAGTCAGGTTGGAGAAGCCCAGGAGGTCAGAGGTTGAAAACTGGAGTGACACTGGTCCCCCACCAGTCCCAGTGGCAAACATGGCCAGGTTCCCTGCATTGATCTGCATCCCTTGGCATGGGGCTTTCCCTGCAGCTACAGCTGGCTGCCAGCAGTGCTGAATGTAGGGCACAATTTGTGGAACCAGGGAGTGGGATTCTGGCATGTAGTGAGCTCCAAAAGGATTTAGGGATAAAGGTAAAGAAGCATTAACTGTGGGATCCCAGCAAGGCCAATCCTAAGGGAGCACAGTCAGCCTGCACATTCCGAAGATGCCTAGCTTGTTTGAAAGAATGAAAGAAAGAGGATGCAGCAGCTATTGGGTAAACATGAGGGTGGAGAAGAAAGAGCTCAGCTAAAGGACACCAGAACTGGTGCAATGTTTGGGGATGTTCAGGCTGGAAACTCACGTTTTGATTTTTTAGATTTTTTGAGGAACTCACCTGCCAAAGTAAGCAAGTCAAAATCCAGGTTTTCTTAAGTCAAAATGCTTTTTTTCAACACTTCCCTCCAGGATGCCTCAGCAGCATCGTCAGAGTTCCTTCCATTTTATCTAATTTTATGATTCTTCTAAAATTCCATCAACACTGGAACTGGAAGCAGTCTGTCTGTCTGTGGGGATGACAAGGCTCATAATCTTCCTCCCGTTCTCCTCTAGTTTTCTGCTCCAGTCCCTTCTATGCTCTCCACCCCACCTCCTCCATGGCTGTCCCCCCTCCATCCTGCAGGTACACAGATGATTCCCAGCACATCCCCTGCCTTCCCAGCCCTGCCACGTGCAGGAGGAAGAGCAGAGGAAGTGTCATGACCTGCCAATTTTGCTTGTTTGGTGTCTCCTAGCCTGACCATCCTTTGTGTTTATCAGGTGTCTAGAATAAGAGCCATGTCAATGTGTCTCTTCCTTCCAGGAGTGTTCAGAGGATTAATTAGTTAATGTTTGCACAGTGCCAAGCGGGATGATGGTAGAAGCAGAACTGGATTCCTTCATCCTGTCTCCTTCCTTTCCTCACATGAGCTGATGCTGGCAGCCAGTGTGTCCATCCTGTTCCAGGTCACCTCTGGGTGCAAACTATGGTGAGGGAACAGCATGGGAGAAAAATCATTAATGGGGAGAAAATCAAAAAGCAGAGAACTATAGAATCATGGAATGGTTTGGATTGGAAGAGACCTTAAAGATCATCTCATTCCAGCCCCCTTCCACACCTTCCACTAGACCAGGGTGCTCCAAGTCCCATTGTACCTGCCCTTGGACACTTCCAGGGATGGGGCAGCCACAGCTTCTCTGGGCAACCTGTGCCAGGGCCTCACCACCCTCACATTATGATACTTCTTCCCAATATCCCATCCAGCCGTGTCCTCTGGCAGTGGGAAGCCACTCCTCCTTGTCCTGTCAGTCCAGACTCTTGTTCAAAGTGACTCTCCAACTCTCTTGGAGCCTGTTTAGGCACTGGAAGGGTCTCTCAGGTGTCCCTGGAGCCTTCTCTCCTTCAGGCTGAACAAGCCCAGCTCTCTCAGCATTTCCTTGTCGGAGAGGTGTTCCATTCCTTAAATATTTCACCCACAGGACCTTTTTATCTTTATTCCCAAAAATGCAAAAGGAAAACAAATTCCATTTGTTTCACCAAATTTATTTCTGTGGTTTGTTCCAGCTGCTCAAATGCAGCTGGTTCTGGGGGAGATCTCAGCCACTCTCCCCATCCTGGAGCAATACAAGGGAAACTGAGACACAGCTTCCCTCTCTGAGCAAGACAAGTCCAGCAGGTTAGACAGCATGGCCTGAATTTCCAGCTGGAGAATTCCCAGGAGCTGTGCCCCAGCCCCAGCTCCATCTCGCTGTACATCAATAGTCACTGCACCCAACTGTGTCTGGGCTGGAGAGTATGTGTCGTAGCTGGTGATGTTAATTAAGAGGTAACGAGACTGATGGAGATTTATTTTCAGGCTGCCTGCTAGGAACTGGTTACACACAACTGGGAAATGGAAAATTGACCTCCTGCTCCTTTCCTGTCTTCTCCACAGCAACAGTGAATTATTGTGGCAGGCAGTGGGAGCCATGGGATGGGCTCCTCCAGCAGCACTCCCTGGGCAGGCGTGGGAGCAGCTCTCCAGCCTGCCTCTGGAGCCTGGTTCTCATCTCCCCCCATCCATCCCAGATCCTGATCCTCTGAAGCCTGGTCCTCATCTCTTCCCATCCCTGATCCTGATCCTCTGGAGCCTGGTTCTCATCTCCCTCCATCCATCCCAGATCCTGATCCTCTGGAGCCTGGTTCTCATCTCCTCCCATCCATCCCAGATCCTGATCCACTGCAGCCTGGTCCTCATCTCTTCCCATCCCTGGTCCTGACCCAGGCAATCTGCCCCTTCCTCGTCTTTTCCCCACTTGCAGCCTGTGCAGCCTCAGGGAGAGGGAGGCTGATCATGAATGTGGAGATCTTTAAGCCTGGAAAAGCAGGGATGTGGTCAGCAGGGGGGAGTGGTGGGCAGTCAGACTGGGCAGCTCTGGGCTCAGCTCTGGACTCAGGATGTGAGTCACTACATCCCTGGGAAATCCTTCCACAGTGAGGACCACATGAACCAGCACTGGGCAGAGTTCAACAGACTGGAGGTCTGCCCCATTCCCCATGGCTGACCTGCCTCATCCTGTACCTCGGTTCCCCTGAGTGAGAGTGATAGTCTGAACAAGGGTGATGGTTTTTGCACTTACCAGGATTCATCCCTGGACTGCAGCAGTCTCCAGAACCAGTGGCTCCAGTGGTACAGGATGCTCTGGTTTTCCACACTTGTGCAACGTGAATTAGTCCTTGATGTGTTTTCCTCCATCTGGCCATATGTGCAGCCTTGCTTTCCATCCCTTCATTATGCAGCAGCCTGGAGCCACTGGCTCCTTCCTGCCTGGATCCAACTGGACTGTGCTGTGCCACCCTGAAGAACTCCCCTGGGCTGGGTGGTCTGGGAGTCCATGGGTGAGGACCCCCCTCTCTTCTCTGTTTGCAAGGAGACAGATGGTGCCAGAGGGGTCCAGGCTTGGGGAGAAGCAGCAGTTGCCTGGAAAAGCACAGAAAGGCTCTCCAGCCTGTGCAGGCTCCAGGCTCCCTCTGTGCCCTGCCTCTGCCAGCAGCAGAGAGAAGGGAGAATGGGCAGCATTTTGGTGTTGGGTGCCTTTAACCCTTCAGTTCCAGGTGCCCTGCAAACACAGCTCACAGCCCTCACAGCCCCTGGGTAGTGCCAAAGCCCAGCACAGCGGTCACCCATAATCACTTTTATAATCTCTTTCTTGTACATGATTGTTCCCTGAGGAAAAGGAGGGGGAGGCATGATTAATTTTCATTAGTCTTATAAATAATAAGCTTGTTTCTGCTAGTCTTGCTCTGTAATTAGGGCTCTGGTGCCAGGGCCCTGCAGAATAAAGCTGGGATTTGCTGGTGACTCACGGGATGCTGGACCAGCCTGGACATCCCATCCTGGGCAGGAGAGAAAATGAGCAAGGGACAATGGTCCTCTGGGGGCAGTAGGCAAAGGCCTCTGGTGAGAGGGAAGAGCCTATCCAGGGAGAGGAAAAGCCCACCAAAAGGAAGTGTAGGCTGATACTATTCAAAGGGAGATGAAAGCTAACCTTTTGGTGCAATAGCTGGATGTTGATATATGGATGTAGGATCATCTAAGGGGGAGTTCAGCAACATGGAGGTGAGGTAGGAAAGGAGCACCTGGGTCTTTGCTTTGAATCTAGGGCTGAGTGACCTACAACCACCAGTGGCTGGGCACACAGCTGGTGTCCAGAGCACGGGGAAACACCTGCACCATGAACAGCCCTCTACAGCTGAGGACACCTGTATCTGTGAGAGGGGCCACATGGGATCTGAGGAGCAGAGCCTGTCCCAACACAGGGAACAGAGGCTTTGGTGACTGTGTTCCCTAACATGGGGACAAAGTAGCCAGAAAGGGATCAAAGTAGGGTTCTTTTCCATAGGCAAAACTCACCTGTGAAACTCCCTGCCCTGAGGTATCAGAATCATAAGGCTAAGGAAGTCTCAAAGGAGAAATTAAAGAGGCTGAAAGGGATGCGGGTAAGGAGGATGACCATGCCTACAGGATGGGAAAGCCAGTCTTTGGGTCCTCTGGAAAATGCAATGTTCAGGGTGCCACCAGCCTGATGCACCTCCAGGAATGCCTCCATCTCAGCAGCAAGGATCTTCCCTCCTGGGTGTGGGCCAGGACAAGCTGTGCTATGCTCCACACGTGTGCCCAGTCCTACAGCCTCCACAGGAGCAGTCTCCTGCTGAAGAACTAACACACAGCCCCATCAGAGAACAGTTTTTTCCCAACAGAGCAGATGCAGCAAAAACCCTTCTTGAAAGAGCTGTTTGCTAAGGAAAAAACAATTGGCACACTAATTAAAAGTGCCTGATTAAAGAACTGAAAGGGAATTACTCATAGTAATCATTATAGGCAGCACCTGCAGAGCTCTCCGTGCATCCTCCGCTCCACCATGGTGACACGGCTGCTCCGTGGTGACAGGAGCGTGGAGCAGACCCACTGCCATGGCAGGGCCCCTCCTCCAGCACAGCCCTGTGGCCACCAGCCCAATCCTGTGGCCACCAACACAATGCTGTGGCCACCAACACAATGCTGTGGCCATCAGCACGACCCTGTGGCCATCAGCACATCCTGTGGCCACCAGCCCAGCCCCATAGACACCAGTCCCACGCATCCTGAGCAGCTGCCATGAATTGATCTGCTGCAAGGCAGGGACAATCAGTGTGACAGCAGGCAGAACAGAGCAACACAGCAACACAACACAGCTCAGCACCGCTCAGCAGGGTCTGCCCTTACCTGGCTCTGCCACAGATGGCTTCTCCATGTGCTTCATCCTTTCCATCCCTTGCCAAGATGCAGCTGTGATCAGCACAGAGCAGGGACCTGCCCCAGGGAGGTCCAGGTATTCCTGCCTCTCTGGCACCGCGTGGGTGATGCTGGTTATCCCAAGTGTCATGCCAGCAGCTTTGGAGCACTCACCAGCACAGAGCTGCTGGAGCCAGGGAAGAGGCAAGGCTAAGGGCTTCTTAGCGAGACTATGTGAGTGTGGCTCCTTCTGACATGGGTGGTGGTATGAGGCACCTGGTTTAGGCAATTTTTGCTGAGATTTTGGGTGGCCATGTCAGGTTGTGCACACCCCCAGTGAGAGATGCTGCTCTTTATCCCTTGTCAGCCTGAGCAGACAGGCAGTGTTAGGGAGGAGGAGCAAGGAGCAGTGGAATGGACAGATCCTTCAGGTGTTCCTGCCACAGGAGAGCAGGCTGGGTCTCAGCGTGGTCAGGACATGGCACTTTGCAGCCCACCATGCTCCAGATCCCAAGCAGGAGCAGAATCCTGGGTTCCCTGGGGAAGGAGAGTGGCAAGAACAGAGAGTTCTGAGCTGCAGGCTGGGGACAGGCTAGGCAGCACAGGAGGCAGCTCCGAGCCAGTGCCTCTGGCTTTCTCCTTACTCCACAGTGACATTCCAGCTCTGGCTGGCTATCCCACCTCGGCAATCCAACCCTGTGTGCTCTGGCTTTGCTAATCAGCCAAGGCTTAGAATAAGAGCCAGCAGAGACAGTGCAAGTGAACCAGTCCATGTAAGTCCATGTATTCCTGAGCAGAATGTAAGTGCATCTGTAGGACTGGAAATACGCTTTTCTTTAGGTTTGGGTCAATGTGCTTCCATCCTTTTCCACAGTCATTCATATTAGATTGGATATTAGGGACAATTTCTTTGCAGAAAGGGTGGTCAGGTGTAGGAACAGGCTGCCCAGGGCAGTGGTGGAGCCACTGTCCCTGGAAGTGTTCAAAAACCGTGTGGATATGGCACTTGTGGACTTAGTGGTGGGCTTGGCAGGGCTGGGTTAATGGTTAAACTTGATGATCTTTTCCAGCTTCAAAGGTTCCATGATTTTATGAACATCCTCCCAGATACAGAGCTGACAGAAATGGACCCTCTTTTCTAGGAAGACACTGTTGGTGCCACACAGGCTCTGTTTGTGTGGCCATTTCCTTCACTGATCAAGGCAGGGTCTCACTTTAACCATCATTCTGTACAGATATGTCCTGCCATTGATGCACCATGTTCCTCATGTCCATCTTGGGGTCACACTGGGATCAATTGTCAGCACAAGTCTCTCAAGCTCCTCACAACAGGGGAACCTTGTTTTCCTGTGGATCACAAAGCTACTGGCAGAGCAGGCTATCAGGCTCTTTGGGATGAGCTGGTGGGTTGGGCAAGGCCCTATACATTCTCTACCTTCTGCTTCCTCTGCAAGGACACAGATCTGTGACCTTTGCAGGTGGGTATGACTTAAAATGTTGAACTTGCCTGCCATGACATTTGATGTCACTTTGTACCTTCATTCCTCCCAAAAGTTGTAGATTTTAACATTTGCTGGTTTTAGTGCTCCAATTGTGTGATGCTCCCAGCCAGATTTTGGGACCATAACTAGGTCAAATTTGTGTCCATATGTGAGCAGAGTGTGTTATCCAGGCTCCCTGGGATCAGCGTGAAGGCACTTAAAGAATTACTCCTCTTCAAGTCTCTTGCTGTCTGCGCCAATTGTATCTCAATGTCATGATGTCACGCTGATGAAGGCTCCTACTTGCCTTTATCCTTCACTGTTCCATGTTCTTCTGTGTCTGTCCCACACCACCAGGCCCTCAGAGGAAGGTCTTCCATCACGATCAGCATCTCCTGGGTCCCTGCCCCAGCAGAGCCTCAGGGGTGCCCTGCCTCTCCCTGCCCTCCACGTGCCCAGGTCCTCCTGTCCCTGGAGTTAGTGTAGAATCCCTCCTTAGCAATCCCAGGCTGCCCAGCCTGATGGACACCCCATGATGAGCCCTGAGGAGGGGATGGGCCACCCCACTGGGATCCCTCAGTGGGAACATCCCACCTTCCTGACAGGGAGCACAGTGGGCACAGTTATCTCACTGCCTGGATGGAGAGGCTCTGTTCTTGTTCTGCTGCCCTGGCTCCTTCCCCCATTCCACCACTGGGAACCTCAGAGTTGTTTGCCATTATCCCCTGCCAAGAACTGGTAACCAGTACCCATGGGGAATTGAGTCCCCTCCTCTGGTCTCCAGTGCTGCTGGCCTGCCCACACTCCCATCTCAGACACAGAATCATCAAGGTTGGAAGAGTCACACCCTGACTCCAGCACTACCATAATCACCTCTAGACCATGTCCCCAAGTGCCACATCAAGACACCTCTTGAACACTTCGAGAGATGGTGACTCCACCACCTCCCTGGGAAACTTATTCCTGTGCCTGACCACTTTTTCAGTGAAAAATTTTTTTCTGATATCTAATCTGAATCAGTCAGAGAAAGCAGACCCTCATTGTGTGTTTATTTAGTAAATTGATTTCACCAAATTTAATATAAGATCTTACCAGAAGGAAGGGTGATATTTCTTTCCAATGAAACAGATTTCAGTCACTCAAATTTATTCTCTTCTAAAGTCTCTACTTTAGGAGAGGTGTTCAAGGCTTATGCCCAGGAGGTGTGGGAAGGTTCCCCTGTGTACAGAATTAAAGAAGCACCACTGTCGAGTCCCCACTCTATCCTTGAAGTTCCTCTTAGTTGACAGTGATGTGGGATTGGGGTGAGTCTTTACACTTCTGGGAGTCCTGATGGTGAATCTTTTGACTCAGCCTCTTGCTGGCTCCAGCTTCCATAAATCTTAGGTAGAATAAGTGCGCATTTTCCTTGGGTTCAGGGCACCTTCCTGTTGGAAGAGCAGGAAGAGGAACAGCCCCTGCTGTGTGCTGTAACCTCCTTTCCCTGCTCCCATGACCCAGACAACTCCTCTGCTGACAAGGCATCTTGTCCAGGAACCTTCTGGGCTCCAAGAGAGGGACTGCCTTCCTCACAGCTCATCAGGACTTGCCACTCTTCCAACCTTTGCTCAGTTGTTCCCTCTGGTGTTTTCACACATGTATTTTTCCTTTCATGCCTCCTCAGAAGCATCTTAATCCTGTCTACAAATCTCTTCCCTTATGCACAGTCATATTTCACCTGTGCTCTCCACTCTCTTTACAGCATCCTCTTGTCCTTTCCTTGATGTGAGACAGTGATTCTCTCAGCTTATTCCCAAGCATCCTTCATACAAAGTGTAATTCTTTCTGTGAGGTCCAAGTAAGCTAAATGCATTTGTTTTATCCAGAGAAATGGTGAAGAGATTAGAGGTGCAAGAACACACATATATTTATATTCATTAGTTCTGTTGCTGAATTTCCACACAGTGATGCTATGGCCTGTTTCAGAATGGTTTGCAATATCTATACCTGATCTTGTAGTCTGCAAATCCAAGTGTTAGAGGGAACTCAGGCTAGGGATGATGGCAGGAGGGGATGATAGCAGGAGAGGGGAACACTGCATTCAGTAGCCCTGACCATCACTGGGGGCCTGTGCTCTCCTCTTCACCCATTTCTCACTGCCCCTGTGCCAGACCCATCCATTCCCCTGTCCCTGCAACTTCACTGCCATGCTCATGGCATCTCCATGGGAACTCAAAGCCTTTTCCTGTACCAGAGCTCTGAATCCAACATCAGGCTGGCTGCCAAGTCACTTTGTTTGTTCCCTGACAAGAGGGCTTCCCCTCAGGTTTACCAAAAGCAGCCATAGGCAGTTTGCAGAGGCTCTTCCAAGCCTGGAAGGGCAGCAGAAAGCAGCAGGAGGGGAGGGCTTGGCCAGGGAGGGACCTTCCTTCCCACACAGGCCCATCCAAAATGCTGCTTTTTGAACCTGTAACATTTCATGGTACTTTTGCCAAAATTAGATCCCAGCATCACCTTGCACCTTCCCAGGAACACCGACCACGTCTGCTCTGCTTGCTCTGCTCTGGTTGTGGCCACACCAGTATGACCCTGGAGTGGAATTGGGAGTGGACCCTGCCCTTCTCATTGTGCTACTGTGCGAGCAGGTCATGCTTCCCACTGCTCAGTTATGGCTGAAACCTCATTGACTTCATCTGGAGGCCCCAGCAGGCAACTGGATCCTTCACTCTCCATCACTGAGCTGCAGCCATCTCTGAGATGGCAATAGCAAGGATCAGGAATGCCAGGTCAGTCACTTCAGGGTCTTTTCCAGCCACACGTCAAGTGCAACAGAAACACACAGGCTACAGCAGGGTAGGCTGTGGTCCTCCTCTCCTAGACCAAGGCTCAGAGGGACAATGATCACGAGCTGATTCTTCAGTGAGGCTTTGCTGCAGAGTATCTGAGACCCTAGTTCACCAAAACTGTCTTGGATCACATGGGGAAGGGTCATCAGTACATCAGCAGAGCAACCCTGAGCAAACAACAGTATGGGAGTGGGCACACCACTCTGGATGGACCCTTCGCTGCTTCCTCCATCATCCTGTGCCTTCATTGCCTGAAAACTCAGTGACCCCAGCTTGCCCCCTGCTTCCCACCATTCCCTTGCTCTGCAGTCCACTTGTCTGAGCTTACAGCACCCCTCATGTCCTTCTATGTCTTCAGTCCCACCCCATCATTCAGCAGCCATGACCATCCCACTCCCAGAATGAGAGGAAGAGGGGGATGATGGAGGGAGAAAGAAGGATGATGGAGGTGGATGGCTGGTCAGCAATGTAATGTCGTTCTGCTGGTGGCACAATTGTTCATTTGCATTTCCTTGGGGCATTGATGCTGATATTAATTTTAAACAATTATAGTGCTGCTTTCTCAGTGCAAGAGCAGCATGCAAAGGGAAAAGCAGTGTTACACACCAACATGCTTCTTCCTCCAGAGCTTCAATGGCATCGTTTAGTTTGAGGAACCTGTTGGGTGACAGGAGGCCTGGCACTCAGGCAGTGCTCCTCCCACCCATCAGATGTGCCAAGAAGTGCCTGGATTGGCACTGTTCTTGGAGGTCTGGGGTACCCTGACAGTGCTGGTGACAGGCACAGATGTGATGGGTAATGTCAGCATTGAACAGATATTTCCATCCCAGTAGTTACTGGTGGTGATACAGGACACTGGGCACTCATGGTGGATATCTCTGCACCCACGAGGGGTGAAAGTATTCCTAGCAGATGCTGATGGCTTCCATGACGGACATGAGTAGCTCTAGTGGTACATAGTGCTACCCTCCATCACAGCATTAGAGCACGACAGCAATAGCAGGTGACAGCAATTGGTGGTGCTAATGCTGTGGGTGGCTGGAGGCAGCATGATAATGGCTGTGCTGGTGGCTATCACAGGCTCTACACATCTCAAACCTAACACAGCTCACTAGTAGCTTGAATTCACTTTTCCCACAGAAAGAGCTATAAAAGGGCTGGATGGTGTCAGTGCAGTGACTGCTGATAGCTGTATGTGGGACCCGGACTTGTCACACCTAGTACTGTCACAGTCACACAGTGCTGCATCCACACAGTGGTGGGAGCACTGGGCAGCTGGTAGTGACCTGCCACCTCTCTGACATCCCTGAGCTCAGGAATGTCTGGGTCTGGGGTGGGGAGTTGTTCCCTGCCTTCAAGAGCTGATGTCTCCACAACAGAGGACTGCAGGTTAGGAGGAGGCACATGAGCTGCACTTTCTGAATCAACATCTGTCTCTGCTTTCACAGCCCAGACCCAGCAGCAGGAAACCCAAGAAACAGGTGTTTTGATGTAGAAGACAGATGAGCTCTGGTGACAGATGTGACTGCCCTGCCTCCTGCTTGGCTGTCTCAGGCCATGTGCCTTTCCTTTAACCATTCTCTCTGCAGTGCTGGGATTCAAGGGGTATGGAGCTAGTGAGAAGGTGATGAGGATTTGTACCAGATTTAGGAGGGTGGTCTTCTGATCTTCCCAGGCTTTCCGTTCTTCTGTCTGTTGGGATATCTACCATGAGAGCCTCTGAGTGGGCACAAAGTCCTCTTATTCTCTACTTGTGCTGTACCTATCCATCTATCTGGTCTTTGCTTCCTTGGGACACATTCTAAGGAGGGCTGTTGAGCATGTTTGAAGGAAACACAGAAACACGGTGTCTCTGCCATAATCCAAGCATAAATGGGATGTCTGTAATCCCTCCTGGCATGAGTTAACCTGGGAATAAAACCCCTGTTGCTGGGTGGTAGCAGATGACAGAGCAGGATCTCATGAGCACTGTAGTGCCCATCTCTCTGTTCTGAGTACAAAGAGCTACTGGCTCATCTCTGGCACTTAGGGCACCAGTTTAGTCATCTTCTGCATCATCAGAGAGGCAGTCAAACCCATCACTCAGATCCAGCTTTCCTAGAAAAATTGCCAAGGTTCATATCCTTGTCTCAGCTGCGCATGCATCCTCCCAGCCCAGAAACTGGGGTTCATGTATTTTAATCCCTCCTTGAGCTCTAGGCAGGCCTTCTCAAACCCAGATGGCCTCCTCTCTTCAATAAGGAATGAAAAAGCTGTCCTAGAAAGGCTGACTGCTCTTTTGAGTTCCCATGCCATTCCCATCTCTTGCTTCCCAGCAGCAAGAGGCTGAGTTCCCCAGTTTGCCCCAGAACCTCACAGTGCAGGACAGAAAGGCTGTGTGTGCACACACAAGCCAACCTCGGATATTCGTGCATGTAAATCCCAAATAGTATTTAATCTCACTGATTAAGTAACTCAGGCTGTGTTCACTGTGTGGTGCGTAGGATTTTAAGGACACTAAGAATCATTGTGGGGGGGTTCTGTATTTATTTATGCGATTTTTCCTACAGGGAGTATTTTTCTCGTTGTTTGCAGTGTGGCTGATGGTGGATGGCAGGGAAGGAGGAAGCACAAGTCTTTAGCTGCAGCACAGTAGCACCTAGTGACCAGATGGGAGAGGTTTACAGGGTTTCCAGTGTGAGCTGCTCGAGCAGGGGTTCAATGAGCAGCATTGGTAGGTGAGAGTCAGATGCAGGTTTTGGCAGGTGCACAGCTGGGACACACCGAAGGGAACACCAAAGGCTGTCATCTGCCACCCCTGCCAGGTGTTCATACCCAGGACTCTGCCTCTCCAGTCTCTCCCAGGGCTCAGCACGAAGGGGACAGCCCAGAGGATGAGGCACAGGGGTTACAGGATCCCTGCTGCCCAGGGCAGCAGGGCTCCTGGCATGGCCACAGACTGCAAAGGGAGTCCTTAGGGGGTTATTCCATGACAAAGAAACAAGGACAGGAAAGTTAAAGACCACTTTCCTGTAAAGGGGCTCACTCCAGCCCTGAACCCAGACAAGGAGCATTTTTGATGTTCTCCTCCCCACTTGGCTGATTTCCAGTCCATCCTCTCAGTCCACGTGACACACAGAGGGACATGGGACCCACTTCCACATCTCCCCCTGCTCCCATGGGCATTGCCTTTGCTTCCTCACATAGGGTGCTGTCTCCTTTTTGCCCTGTGCTTTGGCTGGGGCTGAACCAGCATCGCTTCAGTGTCAGGCAGAGCTGTCCTGCGTTCACAGCATCGGGATTTTGGCCTGGGATGTTCATCAGGAAGATGCCGCTGTGATCTCTGTGACCTGAGGATATTTTTCCTTTTCTGTCTGCCCAGCAGGTCTTCATGAGGGACAGCCCTGGAGCCCAGAGGGACACACAGTGCACAGGATGCTGAATCTGGCCTAGTCCTTGAGCCTAGCAAGCTGTGAGAGGTACAGTATGGCCCAGGGGTGACCTTGGGACTGGAGAAACAGGGATGGGGGGACAGACCGGGCTGTGTGTTTGTGGACAAGGGCAGAGGAGCGGGAGGGAGGAGGAGACTGGGGAAGGGGAGCTGGGAGGGTGATTCAACTCTCCATCCATCTAGTAGTGAATCCTGCAACACCCCCTTGCAAAATAAAGTTATGAAATCTCATCCTGATTGCTATAGTAACGTCACGCCTCCGTGCTGACCCACTTTAAGACAAAGGATGTGTTCCCGAGCTCCAAGCATGCCGGAGGCTGCGGACAGTCCCAGTCTGTGCTCTGAAGGAATGGCAGAGGGAGCTGCTGACTTTTCCCTCCTGCGCCTCTTTGCCCCTGGACCCCCAGGCAACAGGATCTGCTTTGTTTAAGACACTGAGCAAATCCATTGCCAAAGAACATCTCCATCCTGCATCCCAAATGCAGGGAGGGCTCTGCCTAGCTTCATCTAGATCTGCCTAGCTTCATCTGGACATTTAGGCAATGGGAGCATCTGTCCTGGAGCAAAGCAACATCTTTGCACAGCAGCAGAGACCTGATGATGAAACAGTGATAGCCCTTGTCATTTGGAGCATCCTGTAACTACTCTGGCACAAACACTGAGGGCAAGGAGATACAGAATCATAGAATCATGGAATATCCTGAGTGGGAAGGGACCCACAAGAACCATCAAGTGCAACTCCTGGCCCTGCACAGACACCCCAGCAATCCCACCCTGTCTCTGAGAGCGTTGTCCAAACCCTCCTGCAGCTCTGGCAGCCTTGGGGCTGTGCCCACTGCCCTGGGGAGCCTGGGCAGTGCCCACCACCCTCTGGGGAGAACCTTTTCCTGAGATCCAACCTAACCCTGCCCTGACACAGCTCCAGCTGTTCCCTCAGGTTCTGTCACTGGTCACAGGGAGCAGAGATTGGTGCTGCCCATGCTCTACCCCTCATGAGGAAGCTCCAGGCCCTTATGAGGTCTGACCTCAGTCTCCCCTTCTCCAGACTGGACCTCCTCCTCCTCAGCATGGTCCTTGATGCCTTCAGTTCTGGGACTGCTTCTTGCTCTGGCAGCATAGCGAGGCAGGAAGACTGAGATGGGGCTTGAGCAGGGTGGTAGCACAAAAGGCCAGCCAGTCTCTGCCTTCCTCTGTGTCACAAGTTTTCTGTCCAAATGTGGACTCCCTAGGAGTCATGGCATAGGTGAGGTCAAGGGTAGCTGTGGTAAGGGATTTCCATCTCATGTTTGCTCCATGGAGGTCTTTGCAAACACTCCCTCACCCCCTCCAGGAACCTTGAACAGCACTGACCAGAAGAGGTCAGTTTTGGTTCAGAATGTTCTCATTAGCTGCTTTTCCACATGAGCAGGAATGTGCCCCTTGTGGTCCTCAGCATGTGCCTCAAGTACCCTGTAAGGGAGCAAGGGCTGTGGGTGGGTTTCACAGATGACACATGTTTGTTGCCCTGGTCCTTCCACTCCATCCCGCTCTCCTGGAGCTCTCCTGATGGAGCAGCTCTCCTGCTCTCTTCCTGAAAACTCCCTTTCTTATCTGTCTCATTTGACCTACTTAATGCTTTGCATTTCTTGCTTCAGAGCACATCCCGTATCATGGAGAACTTTGAGAAACTTCTATTTATGGACAGATAAATAGGTTGCGAAGTTTCTGGGGTTTTGCTCCCTTAAGAGTTGATTATATTACTAGTGACATCGGCATGGAAATAAGTTCTCTGTGTCTCTCAGGAGTTCATCTGTTCCTCCAGCTTAGCCAACACCTGAAGTCAAAAATCTCTTTCATACCACAACCTTTGACTTTCACAATATTTGGTTGTATTGATACAAAAAAAAAAAAAGGTATTGAGAGCATTTAAGGTAGATAAATTATTCCTGATCTGGTTTGGGATGACACCAGTCAGACCCCATCCCTCCTCGTCATGCCAGTGGGCACCAGTGGGCAGTCCCAGCAGAGATACCCCTTGGCCTGAAGAACAAACAGGAGACCACAGGTGTGGGGGGCAATAGGGCAATATTCAGAAAGCATGAGGCCTCAGGAGCCGTGAGCCGATCCCACATTCTAAAGGCACAAGTCTTTTATTCACACATGGGAATAAATTCAGATGTGAGGAGATCCTTCCACCAGGACACAGCAGTGCTGAGCAATCAGCACCACACAGTCCATGGAGCTCACCTGCCAATGTGGCCAACACTTGGGTTTGCTCCACCTGGTGAGAGCTGCCTGGCAGGGGATTGAGAATGGGCTGGGTGAGCCCCTCAGACACCCTCAGGCAATGGGCAGACTAGTCCTCTAAAGTGATTCCCCATCTCCCAAGGAGGGAACCCTAATAGGTGAGACATATGGCTTTCTGGAAGCCACTGTCTCCCCACCACTGCTGTGCCAAAGTGCCTGGTTCTGGTGATACTGTCGCAGTGGGAACATCCATATGATATTAACTCCTCCTTAGGAGCCCCTGGCTCTATCCCAGGATGGGCAGTGCTGCTGCTCAGCCCTGATATTCTCTCTGCCCTGGGACAGAGCTTCCCGGGCAGCAGTGGAAAACATCCCAGGAAGCAAGCAGCAGCAGGAGGCTGGAGGAAGGTCTGTTGTATAATGAATTGTTCTAAGCAGAAGCTGGCTATTTTTATCCCCCACGATCAGATTCTGAACTCTGAATCATCATTAATGCAGGGCTCTGGCAGCTGGCAGCCCCCCTTGCTGAATGCCACATCAAGTGTTCCTGCTAATTCAGGGAATGTTTGACTCTATGTATGTGGGCAGACCCACGTCACCTACACCACAGTATCCAATCTTTTAAGCTTCTTGCAGCAGGGTGAGGGGAGGCATTTTTCTCCTACAGGTTGCAAATCCTCTATCCCTTCTCCAGCCAGTTATTAGCATGCTGCTTGTTTCTATATATAAAAGCCACCTCTGTGTTTGCAGCCAGCTTGGATGGCTGGGCTGGAGTTTACATGGGGGATTGTGGTATGTGGAGCTCTGGAGGAGCTGACTGGCAGAGGGCAGGACTAGCTGACTCCAAAGGGTACCTGTAGCCCTGTCAGTCAGGGGTGTCTTCTGGAGGATGTGTGCCCTGAACAGTCCCATTTTACAGGCTACTGCTTCTCCTGATGCTTCCGCCTGTCTCTCATGAGCAACACTCAAATGGCCTCTGGTCTTTCACAGCCAGCCCTGCCACAGGATTACTTAGAATCAGAGATCCAGAGAGTTATCAAACAGTTTTGGTTGGAAGGGACCTTAGAAACCATCTCATTTCTCCTACCCTCCTACCATGGGCAGGGATGCCTTCTACTAGACCAGGGTGCTCCAAGGCCCATCCAACCTGGCCTTGGACACTTCCAGGGATGGGGCAGCCACAGCTTCTCTGCCCAACCTGTGC
>JAWWEE010000051.1:915740-931533 GCA_035221455.1 Xenops minutus | reverse complement strand
AAGGGACAAGGGGGAGGACGGGAGGACAAGGGGGGGGCACAAGAGGGGGGGACCAGGGGGAGGACAAGAAGGGGGAATAAGGGGGAGGGAGGGGGGAAGATGGGGGAAAAAGAGGGGCGCGGGGGGGGGAAAGAGTGGGGAATAACGGGGGTCTGGGACGTCTAGCGGGGCAGCACCGGGGCCGGTCTGGGGGGGCAGCACGGGGGTCTGGGGGCAGCACGGGGGTCTGGGGGCAGCACCGGGGCCGGTCTGGGGGCAGCACCGGGGTCTGGGGGGGCAGCACCGGGGTCTGGGGGCAGCACCGGGGTCTGGGGGCAGCAGGCAATGCCCCCCTTCCCCCGCTCACCGTTGAGCCGCACGGTGAACTGGCGGCGCTTGCGGTCGTGCTCCACCTGGATGGGGCAGCCCTGCTCCAGGAGGCCGAGCGGCGCCGAGTGCGCCATGGCCGGGGCCGGTGTCGGTGTCGGTACCGCTGCCGGTGCCGGTGATGGTGTCAGTGCCGGGGTCAGTGCCGGTACCGCTGTCGGTGTTGGGTCCGGGGCCGGTGTCACTGTCGGGTCCGGGCGGTACCGGGTCCGGTGATGGTGATGGTGCCGGTGTCGGTGTCAGTGCCGGTACCGGTGGCGGTTTCTGTGCCAATGTCGGGTCCGGTACCGGTACCGGTTTCTGTGCCAACGTCGGGTCCGGTACCGGTGCCGGTGTCAGTGTCGGGTCCGGTACCGGTGCCGGTGTCAGTGCCGGTACCGGTGGCGGTGTCAGTGTCGGGTCCGGTACCGGTGCCGGTTTCTGTGCCAATGTCGGGTCTGGTACCGGTACCGGTTTCTGTGCCAACGTCGGGTCCGGTGCCGGTGCTGGGTCCGGTGCCGGTGCCGGTGTCAGTGTCGGGTCCGGGCGGTACCGGGGCCGATGTCAGTGCCGATGCCGGTGCCGGGTCCGGGTCCGGGGTCCGGGCCGGGTCCGGGCCCGGGTCAGCAGCACCACCAGCCCCAGCAGCAGCAGCGGCGGCCGCAGGAAGCCAGCTGTGCGGCACGTGCCCGCCCGCCCGCCAATGGCCGCGCCGCGCTTTTGTTTTGGTACGGCCGCGCGCCCCTTAAAGCGGCGACGCCCCGTAACGCGGTGGGGACCGCACGGGGGGGCGCCCCCGCGCGGGCGGGCACGGGCAACAGTGCGGCACTGGTCCTGCACTGGTGCTGTGCTGGTCCTGTACCGGTGCGGCACTGGTTCTGCACTGGTCCTGTACTGGTCCTGTACTGGTCCTGTACCGGTGCGGCACTGGTGGGACACTGGTCATGTACGGGTATTGTACTGGTCCTGTACTGGTCCTGTACTGGTCCTGTACTGGTCCTGTACCGGTGCGGCACTGGTGGGACACTGGTCATGTACTGGTCTTGTACTGGTCCTGTACTGGTTCTGTACCGGTGCGGCACTGGTGAGACACTGGTCATGCAGGGGTCCTGTACTGGTCCTGTACTGGTGCGGCACTGGTGACACACTGGTCATGCAGGGGTCCTATACTGGTCCTGTACTGGTGCGGCACTGGTGACACACTGGTCATTCAGGGGTCCTGTACTGGTCCTGTCCCGGTGCGGCACTGGTGAGACACTGGTCACGCAGGGGTCCTGTACTGGTGCGGCACTGGTGAGACACTGGTCATGCACGGGTATTGTACTGGTCTTGTACTGGTCATGCACGGGTATTGTACTGGTCTTGTACTGGTCATGCAGTGGTCAGGCACTGGTCCTGGACTGATCCTGTACTGGTCATGCACTGGTGAGACACTGGTTATGCACGGATCCTGTACTGGTCTTGTATTGGTCATGCACTGGTCTGGCACTGGTCCTGGACTGATCCTGTACTGGTCCAGCACTGGTCATGCAGGGGTTCCAGACTGATCCTGTACTGGTCCTGCACTGGTCATACACAGGTCAAGCACTAGTCCTGTTTTGGTTCTGTACTGGTCCTGCACTGGTCTGACATGGGTCCTGTACTGGTCGAGCACAGGTCCAGTACTGCTTCAGCATGAGTCCTGTACTGGTTTGGCACTGGTGATGTACTGGTACTGGTCTGGCATTGGTCTGGCACTGGGTTCCTGGGGCTGTGCTGAGGAGCAGCCATCCCATAGTGCCATCTTCTCTGCAGTAGTTCCTGTGCTGTGTTCTGTACCCCACTTGTACTGGTGCACTGATCCTGCCTGGCTGTGCTGCTGCTCTGCTGTACTGGTGCTGAACCAGCACATGAGACTGGTGTCCCAGTGCTGTGCTGGTGCCCCTGGTCACAGCCCCATGTGATGCTCTGACCAGGTTGTTCCAAGCCCTGTCCAACCTGGCCTTGGACACTCCCAGGGATGGGGCAGCTTTTCTGTGCACCCTGTGCCAGGGCCTGCCCACTCTCCCAGGGAGGAATTTATTCCCAATATCCCACCTAACTCTGCCCTCTCTCAGTTTGAAGCCATTCCCTCTTGTCCTGTCATTCCAGGCCTTTGTCCCAAGTCCCTCTCCAGCTCTCCTGGAGCCCCTTTAGGCACTGGAAGGGGCTCTCAGGTCTCCCCAGAGCTTTCTCTTCTCCAGGCGGAACACCCCAAGCTCTCCCAGCCTGGCTCCAGAGCAGAGGGGCGCCAGCACTTGGAGCATCTCTGTGGCCTCCTCTGGACTCGCTCCAACAGTTCCACATCCTTCTGATGTTGGGGCCCCAG
This sequence comes from Xenops minutus, assembly GCA_035221455.1. Classification (NCBI taxonomy): domain Eukaryota; kingdom Metazoa; phylum Chordata; class Aves; order Passeriformes; family Furnariidae; genus Xenops; species Xenops minutus. The sequence goes on along the minus strand of JAWWEE010000051.1, from coordinate 928,841 downwards.
AGCTGAAGGTGGCACTGCAGGTGAGGTCTCACCTGAGTGGAGCAGAGGAGCAGAATTCCCATTCACCTGCTTCCCACACTGTGGAATGAGCCCAGGATAGTTGACTTTCACCAATCCATCCCCTGTCCTGTTCAGACATGTTTTGTTATACATACTCTGTTCACACATGTCCCTCCCCAACCAGTTCTCTCCAGGTGAACTCCTCTCTGGGGGCTGTGAGCTCAAGAAATGCTCCCAACCCACACAGGTCAGTGGTTGTTATATCAATGCCAGCCAAGGAGCCTGACAAGAGGGTCTCTGGCTTCCAGCTGGCACCACCTGGACCCAGATCTGGCTGTGTCTGGTGCCTGGTGTTGTGTACAGGTGCAGTGATTTTGTGGTGTGTTACGTCCTTTAGATGGGATGTGACAGATAGGGATGAGAAAGCCCAGCTCTCCCAAGGCGTGATAGATCCTTCCTACCATTTAGCATGGATGCAGTGTGGGGGCAGCAACTTTGGTGTTTCCACATGGAATAAACTTAGAAGCTGTTGGAAAGCTCTGCTGGTGGGAATAGTGGGAGATCTACGGCAGAGCTGTGAGGGGGAGGCAGAGACAAGAGGGAAGAAAGGGGAGGGAAAATTATGCTTTTTGCTGTGGTTTTGGGGAGAAAAAAGAATCAGGCACAGAATGGTTTGGGTTGGAAAGGACCTTAAAGGTCATCCAGTTCCACTCTTCCTCCATGGAGAGGGCAGGGACACCTTCCACTAGCCCAGGTTGCTCCAAGACCTGTCCAACCTGGCCTTGGACAATTCCAGGGCTGGGGCAGCCACAGCTTGTCTGGGCCACCTGTGCCAGGGCCTCGGCACCATTGGAAGAGCTCTTCCAGTGCCCATTTCTGTGTCAAGGCATCCCTGAGCTTTGGCAGCTGTGGCTGTGTCAGCAGAGGAGGACAGCCAGGGAGAGGACAAGGAGGCTTGCTAAGAGGGAGCAGCCCTGCCTGGTGATCCACAGCACCCCCAGGACCTCTCTGTTACTCTTCAGGCTGTCAAACACCTGCCAACTGCAAAGTGAGGTCCTGGAAATGGATGGAATTAGAGAGCACTGAGGTGTTGTGAGGCTGGCAGGATGAGAGGCTGCCCTTGCTGAGAGGGTCTGCCCTGTCCTCTGCCCTGTCTTCTCCATGCCCTCAGGATAAGCCGGTTTAAGGTGGGTTGGTAGAATTTAAGACAATAGAATAAGGGCAGCATCTCCTAAAACCCATCTCCACCTCAAAAGTTCAAATGGAGGGGGCATGGTAGGCAGTGGCATAGGTTTGCCCAAGTCCCTTGTCATTCAGAGTCCCAGCACAGAAGCTGATCACAACTGGTGGTCCCTATCATGGTTGGGGATCCATGCCTGAAAGTGTCCAAGGCCACGTTGGATGGGGCTTGGAGCAATCTGGGCTAGTGGAAGATGTCCCTGCCCATGACAGGGCTTTGGCAGGATATGAGCTTTAAGGCCCTTTCCAATCTAAAACATTCCATGAGTCTCTGATGTGATTCCATCCCCTGCACAGTGTCTGGAGCTGCTGGAGATGCTGCTGGAGGTGAATTGGGTACAGCCCATCCAAGCCTGCAGGCAGACAGTTCCAGAGCTGCTGCTGTGACCTGTGCCAAAGAGGAGGCTGCCTTCAGCTGGGGTTTGGGACATACAAAAGTGCCATAAGTCAGGTCAGGTCAGGTCAGTTCACGTGTTTTGCCTCAAAGACTTCGGATCATCAGCAAAGTCACTGGGAAGAGGAAGGGCAACCTGAGAAAACAGGCTGAGGGGAAAGGAGGTAATGGGGCAAGACCAGCCCCTTTCCGTGGGCTCAGGAGTTCTGTCCTCACCCTGGCAGCCCCTGCTGTGACTATCTGCTAGTCACGTCTTGTCTTGACCCTGGGTGTCCCCTCTGTGGTGGAAGACAGCCCTTGCCCACTCTGTGAGCTGAAGGATCATGGATTTGGGAGATTTAGTTTCAAGCTTTTTCATCCTTCTAAATTAAAAAGATGGCAGGGAAGAAGCTAGTTGGACTTTTCCCTTCCCTGACCCCACATCTCAAAAAAGTGTCAAGGATTGCAGAGAGTAATTGAAATGCAAGAAAACAATTTAATCCATCTTAAAGGGAAATCAGCTGACAGAGGAGGCAGCAAATGCAGCATGGTGGGCACCAGGAGCTGGGGGAGCCCCAGCCCTGTCCCAACACATGCCCAGCAGCAGACACATCTCTGACCAGAAAGGGAAGGGATGCCAGAGCAGGAAGGACAGGCAGGAGAATCAGGACCTGTGGCAGCCCTGCAGGAGTCCACAGGGGGAGGAGGAAGCAATGAACTCTCTACCACATACAAGCGAGTGTCTACCCTTGGCAAGGGCACACCAGTCTGGGAGAGAGGGAGCTCCCTACCCTCCCCTGCTCCCACATTCTCGTCCTTTCTGCTCCTGCCCCTCCAAAAATTTCTTTTTCCCTCCTTTCCTGCTCATCCCCAGCTCCTCAGTCTTTTCTCCCTGCCCCTCTGTCTCTTGAGAACTCAAAGCCAGCCCAAGCCCTGACTCCACTCCTCCTTCCATGCACGCCAGGCCTTCATTGCATGGCACTGATTTACATTTCTTTAATTTTACTTCATTTCCCTATTTCCTTCTAATAGCCCAGGTTGTTCCAGCCCCAAAAGGTTTGCCATTTTTCCCTGTATAACCCAGTGCAGATGAGGATCCCTCCAAGCCAAGCAGGATGGGGTAAGACCACCGGAGAGACCTTCAGCGAGGATCTCCCCTGCCCTCAGGGGATCCACTCTGTCCAGTTGCCCCTCTGTCACCCTGCAGGGATCCTGTACCTGCCAAATGGGCCACGGGTGGCCAACCCCGGCCCCTTGCTGTGGCAGAGAGGACAGTATCAGGGACAGACAGGCAGGATTAGAGGTGACGCAGCTCCCCAGGAGTGATGCAGCACAGCAGGAATCATCATCTGAGCAGCAAACAGCTTCTTAGGTCAGGTGCTGAGTGCTCAGAAAAACCTCTGCTCTCACAGAGCTACTGACACACAGTGCTCCAGGGTAAAACATGCCACAAGCCCAGCTGGCTGGAGAGGAGACATTTGCCATCATGTCGCATTAGCGCAGCTGCACAAGCACAGGCTGCCAGCCCTGAGGTTCCATCACCACAGAAACACCAGGCAGAGGATGGGGTGTTTGGCTCGGGGCTACCTGGGCTCAGTAAGGACCTGTGCAGTGTCTGACAGCAGGTTTTTCTCCAGCCCCCTGACCAAATGGGACAGAGCAGGGATCTGCTGGCAGTGTCCTGCCAGCCTTTGTCACACTGCTGGGGAAGGTACTTAAATAACCATGTGCAGCATCAGAACACCAGCAGCAGTGTTGTTAAGCAGCCTGTGATTGAGCACAGAGGCACACAGGCACTGCAACTGCAGAGAGAGAGAGAGAGAGTGAATCCTACCTCTCCTCCTCTGCTGTGCCCTGTTCTCTCCAGCATCTTCTCCTCCCCTCCTGCCATGCCAGCTATCTCCCATCCTGCTTCTCTCCGTTGTCCCATAACCATGGTGGCATTTGCTTTCAGAGCTGGGACAGCCTTCACTGGGCTGCCAGAGGGGTTCCTGGCTGGCTCTCAGCATCTGTCCTCTTCCTCCAGGTGCAGGGAGGTCTGCGGGGGAGCAGGGCCAGTGCTCCTGCAAGGGCTCTGCCACACCGTCCTTGAGTAATGGTCTAGGAAGCACTGGGACCATGAAGGGCTTAGGAGATAACAGAAGCCGCCACCTCTCTGAAAACCTGGACTCCCCTCAAGACTCTCTTTATGCCCCCCAGGACAGGAACCCTTATCTCCTCAGCCCCACCGACTCCTTCACCATGGATCCCCGATTCCCAGCCCAGAACACCCTCCATGGTGACTGTCTCCTTCCACTCAACAACCAGATCTCCAACAGCAGCACTTTCCCCCGCATCCATTACAACTCCCACTTCGAGGTCCCGGATGACAACCCTTTTCCAAGCCATGCCCAAGCTACAAAGATCAACCGCCTGCCTGCAAACCTCCTTGACCAGTTTGAGAAGCAGCTGCCCATCCACAGGGATGGCTTCAGCACCCTCCAGTTCCAGCGGAGTGATGCGAAGCACCGGAGTGAGAGCCCTGGGCGTATCCGGCACCTTGTCCACTCTGTGCAGAAGCTGTTTGCCAAGTCACAGTCTCTGGAGGGCCCCACCAAGGGCAACGTGAACGGGAAGAAGGGGGCGGATGACACCAAGCAAAACCGGAGGAGCAAGAGCAAAGACCGAGCAAAGACCTCCGAGCCCAAGCGCAGGACCAGGTCCAACATCTCCGGCTGGTGGAGCTCAGATGACAACTTGGACAGTGATACCTGCAGCTACCGCAACCCCATGGGGCTCATGACGTTGGGCCGGCAGCCCGACCACAGCCAGCCAAAGTACTTCATGCACGCCTACAACACCATCAGCGAGCACATGCTAAAATCCTCCAAGAGCAATAACGACCTCAAAGTCACCCCTTGCACCAATATCCCCATCAACAACGACTCCAACTACATCAAGCGGGGCTCCTGGTCCACTCTGACACTCAGCCATGCCCGGGAGGTGTGCCAGAAGGCCTCTGCCACCATAGACAAAGCCTTGCTCAAATCCAAGTCCTGCCACCAGGACTTGGCCTACCACTACCTGCAGGTGGGTGCCGTGGTGGGGTGTGGCATGCTCCATGCAGGGAGAGCACAGGAGTTCAGGGTACATCCTCTCACTGGGCACCCTATTGCCCGTGTGACCTTATCAAACATCTCCAGATGGTTCACCTGCCACCTAAGGTCACATTGCCAGGAGAGGGCCAGGAGGGGCCCCAGAGACAGACCCCCACTCCTCCTGCGAGGACACTGGTGTGGATGGGGTCCATCTCCCACAGCTGCAGCATTGTCCCAGCACCCCCCAGCCCCTGTGCTGGATCGTGGCAGCGTGGGGACGAGGGGCTGTGTCACACCACACCCTCTGCTGTGATCCTCATTTGCTGCAGGCCCCACACATGCCCCCACTGCCTGCCCAGACTCTGCAGATGCTGGGGGGACACTTCTAGGCAGGTGGGTATGTAGCTGCCCATGTATGGTTGTTCCCCAGTGGGTGACCTTGCAGCCACACATGCCGAGGGGCTGTATCTTACAGCTCACCCAGCACAGCTGCCCAGGCTCCAGCGCCACTCCTGTGAAGACCCCTGCTCCACCACCCCACAGGATGAAGGTCCCCAGCAATAACTAACACTTACCCCTTATATCCACGCATCACAAGGATGTGTCGGCGTGCCCAGTAAGCCCCACTCTGCCCAGCTTCCCTGGAGCACTGGTAGGACCAGCAGCTGCCTTGCTTGCCCACGCGGAGCAGGGCTGGGGGCAAGGGGGCAATGCCAGCCCCTGACTTGCATGACCGTGGCCTGCATGGCTAATGCGGGTTGGAAATCCCCATTCCCAACAGCTCCAGGTCACTGTGGCAGATTCCAAAAGCAGCACCTGAACGACATGAACCTGTTTGTGCCCTAGGGAGAGGAATGAAGACAAATAAGCCAGGCCTGGATGGGGGGAGGAGGGGACCACTCTGTGTATGTAAATCTCCAGCATCCCTTTACTGCAGAGGTGCCATGGGCTCTCCGGGTTCTGTCCAGCAAGCTTAGAGGCTTTAAAGAGCAATGACTTCTTAAAGCACACTCTGTTTCCAATACCTTTCTGGCCACAGCTGCAAATCCAAGGGACTGAACTCATCAAGGATCATCATCAGGAAAAACGGTCTTGGCCTGGTTTCTTTTTCTTTGCCCCCCTCCTTCCAGTTAAGTGTTTGAGGTTAAAGAGTTGCAGCCAAACTCTCCACGGGCCCTGTTGCCCTCCGGCTGCAGCTCAGAGCCCTTCAGGCAGCTCCAACAGCCCTTCGCCTCTCAGGGTCTGTCCCTTGGCTGGAGGTGCAAGACTTCCCCAGCCATCATTCCCCCCCATGTAATGAGCCTCCGTCTCTCGACAGCCTGACGCAGGGCTGTGGGCACAGCTGGGTGGCACGAGCCCGGCCAGCAGCTGGGCAGCCCCATCGCTCGGCTGGGAGGACACAGGTGCCCCGCTGCAGCCGAGCGAGCCCGCGCGGAGGTGGGACCAGCCCCTCAGCCCCGGGCCGACCGACGCAGGCAGCACCCAGGTAGGGATCTTGTATTGAGGGGAAGCTTTTGCCGAGCTCCCTCCCACCCTGACCCTCCTGGGACCATTGGACAGGGGCAGTAGCGTGCACCACCAGACTTGGACTGGGTAGGGAGCAGCTGACAGCCACTGCTGGCATGACTGGAGGGGCATTGGGGGACACTGGGGTGCAACTAACATCCTGAGTGCCTGGGGCAGCCCCTGCAGCCAACAGCATCTCACCAGAAAAGCCAAGACCCCCATCACCCAGAAAACAGTGTTCTGTGCCCCTGCAAGCTGACAGGTCACAGGTGCTCAGGCTGACCGTGTACCCATGTGAGTCCCAGAGATCAGGGCACAGGGCTCAGGAACCTCATGGTAGGATGGGCTGATTGTATCCGGACCCCTCCTCAGCCCAGGAAAGGGACTACACGGGTAATGGAGAAGTCATCTCTCCATGATGGTGTGTGAAAAACATACTTTTACAAGGCTATGTGTCCCCTGTCACACACTCCACCTGGGGACAGGATGAGCCCACTCCCTGCATGTGCCATGGGGAGGAACCACAGGGATCTGCCTACCTGGTGCCTGGGGGCCACAAGGGCGCTGCCCTGCTGTGGATGGCGCTGCTGCCAGGCAGAAATGCCCAGTGGGTCCCAGAGGTGAAGGAACATGAGGGAGGGCAGGAGAAGTGGGATGGGAACAAACAGAACACCCCAGCCTCCAGGTTGCACAAGCCCCTCAGGCTATTTGCCTCTCCTACTGCATTTGCAGACTCTGGGTAGTCTTGGGATTCACTGAGGACTATTGGGGGTCCGTGTGACGTTTCCAGGCCCATCCCCATCCCCAGACATTGGAGCTGGTAATCACTCAGTTCCAGGTCCAGCCCTGTCCCATCGGCATCGGAAGTTTCTCAGGATCGCTCCCCAAAGTGACATGCTCCATCCTTAGAGCAGAGTCCCCAAGGAGGGAGGTTGTGCTCCTCATGCCCTGTTCCACTATCCCAATGAGCCCCACATGCAGCTGGCAGCAAAAGGAAAGAGGCTGAGGGGCCAGGATCCCTATGGCTAGGAAGCTTCTTGGAGTGGGAGGTGTTCCAGGCATGAGTGAGCAGGAGCCATGGATCCCAGCACTGTACCAAAGGGATGGGCAGTGTGGGGGCTCCCTGAGGACAGTCACCATTAACCTCATGCATCATCTAGATTAGCCTCCCCAACACCACTTACAGTCAGACCACATCAGAACTTCCTTAGCCCCCAAGACCCCCCAAAATAGTTCATAATCCATGGGTGGCCTATTCAGTGCCAGCCACTCAGTGGATGCTCACTGCCTCACACCAGCCCCACTGAGCTGCCATGGAGCAGGAATCCAGCCCAGGTCCTTCCTAGAGGATGCCCTGCCAGAAGGACAGCCAGGGCCCATGGGCAGCCTGGGCTCCAGTTTGCTTTTCTCCATGGCTGAGCAGCCCACAGCTGACCACGAGGGACGCGGCCCCTGAGGGAGCATCAGTGTGCCCGCATCAGTGTGCCCGCATCAGTGGAGCCTGTGCATGGCACGTGCATCCCTGCCTGCTGCATCTGGCCCTGAGGGAGCTCTGCAGGGCGTTTCTGTGTGGTGCATGTCTGTGTGTGCTGGGGCTGGGCTGCATGTCAGAGCTGGCACGTGTGAATGGAAACCCTGTTTGCTCTGCGAGTTTCTTCTTCCAGACCTCCCCAAAGCTGTGGGAGCAGTGCAGCTTCTGCACCCCTGTCCAGAGCCCAGGAGTGGAGCTTCCCTCTTCCCTCCACTTCCCCTTCCATTAGTGCTCTGGGGGACCAGGAGATGCCTCCAGGGCAGTCTCTGTGTGGCCCCTTCCCTTTTCCCTCCACACCTTGCTCATGGCAGGAGAGCAGCAGAACCAGACAGTGCTGCTGGTTTGTGACATGCAGCATTGTGGCAGCAGAGCCCCAGGGATGGACACATGCCTGAATCCCACACCCCTACACCGCATGGCACCACATGGACCATGACTGGGCAGATGCAAGATCCACATCCTGCTGCCTGGAAGATCACCTCTGCTACCCACTCCTCACCTCTATACAGCCTCAGGGCAGGTGTCTCCCCAAGCCCTACAAACACTGTCAACTTGGGGGTGCTCTTCCTCCCACCCCTTCCACACCAACCAGAACTCCACGGGCAGAACCAAGCCCACACCTGGGAGAGCAGCAAGAAGGGCAGCAGAGTCCTACTGTCAGTGATGAGCCTCTGGAGCTGCTCTGTGCCAGGCCTGGGTGCCCTCGGGTCCACGTGGTCCTGTCTGTGATACACGGGCTATGCTCAGAGCCAGGTGTCTCACCTGCCAGGAATGCTGCTGCCATCGAGGTGTCTCACTGACCCCTGTCAGGGTCTGTCCTTGACCACAGGAGCTGCTTTGGGCTCATCAACCCCATCACAGAGCTTCAGACTGTGGGACAGGCTCCTCACGTCCTCAGAGGCCTGATGGTGCAGAGAAGCACCCCAGAGGACCCTGAACAGCACCCCAAGTTCCTGTACTGCTTTTGCAGATCCTGAAGGGACCCAAGGGTCTTTTCAGGTGTGACACTTACGAAACACTTGTCCTGCAGTCTGTCCCACAGCAGCAAGAGCTCCCCATGGACTCTGTGTGCAGATAGAGGTAGGACACAATCCAAACTGGGACAGCGGATTCAGAGGGTGTCCTGCCAAGCATCTTCCTTCTCCCTACTGAACTTGAACGTGGAGCAGCTTGAGAGCTGTGTCTTCCTGTCTTGCCAAAGTGAAAAGCAGAGGAGAGGCAGGGAAATGAGAAATAAGGCAGTGTGGTGAGGACCAGTGAGCTGTCCCAGTGCCATGAAGAAGCTGTCCCTAGGAGAGGGCCAGGGTCTGTACAGGGCAGGCAGTGCTGGGGCTGCCTGGCCCACAGGCTGCACCAGCAGAGACACACCGAAACTCTGTGCAGCTTCGCCCACAGCTGAGAGAGCCAGAGGCCAAGAGGCAAATGCACCAGCCCTGGCAGCCCCCAGCCCCTGCCCTTGAGCAGTGGCACTAGGGCAGCTACAGCAGTCTCACCAACCCCACTGTCCTGGGCTGAGCCCAGCAGCCCTCACTGCCTCACACCATCCAGCATTTGCCCCTGCACAGGGCACAGCCATGCAGTCCCTGGACTGCTGGGCAACCTGGCTGCTTGCAGACTCTGCCCTCCTCAGGCAGGAGCTGCAGCCAGCCCTACCTGTCCTCTTCCCAGCCTTGCCTGATCCCTTCCCAGCCCTGCCTGCCCCGCACCAGCCCTGTGGTAGCCCATGACCTTCAGAGGCAGGAGTTGCAGCTCACCCTGAGAAGGCAAGCAGCAAAATGCAGTCTCCAGTCAGACCTGACACCAAGCCGATGGGTGTAAAAGTGCTTCTCAAGGCCCTTGTCTCCTTTAGAAACAGTCGGACATCTCAGTGACCTGTGGGTTCCCTCCCGTGGCAGGACTGAGTTGGAGCCAGTGGGGTCCCTCCTGGCTGGCCTTGAGGCCACCAGTATGGACAGAGGCTGGGGCAGAGGCAGTGCTCACACCCAGCAGGGAAAGGGCTCTCGGCTCTTATATTTGTAGGAACGTGATGGAAACACCCGCAGCCCCTGAGCTGGACAGTCATGCAAGCAGCCAGCCTGGGAGCCATGGCCAAGCATGAAGACTGCAGGAGGCAGGGCAGAAAGAACTGGGGAAACCCAAACCAGCAGCAAGTGGGGCCAGGGAGGCCTGGCCAGGAGTGTGTCTCACATGGAAGACTCGCTTCCCGTTAGTCCTCATCTGGACCTCACACACCTATATCAGCCCTGGCTTTGTGTTCCACATCCCCCAGTAATGCTGGGTCGTGGGCACACTCCTGACAGAAGCCCTATCACCCACAGGCTGTTTGGGGTTTGTTCCACACAGCACTGGGATCACCCCTTGCCTTCTCTCAGACACATGGATGCGGCAGCAGGATGGCCGGACACACAATGAGCTCCTGCTCCTTTGGGCAGAAGAAAACCCTTGGGGTGAGCTGAGCTGTTGTGTGTGGATTGAGCCTGCCCTTGGACAAAGCCCAGGCCTTCTCAGGACCACAAGCAGCCACTACCTGAGGATCTAAACCTCACTTGAAGATGCTGCACCCCAGCAGCATCGGTTACACCCTCAGATTGGCTCTGGCTCCCACAGAACATACCTGCTATGAATAGGGGTGGGAAAGGGCACCATGCAGCTCTTAGCTCATTGCAACTGCAGCACAGCTGTGCATCCCCAGAGCACTGTATGAACACTGGTTCATGGCTGGTTAATTCCATGGCTCCCTGGGGATCTGGCCAGATCCAGCAGCTCCATCCAGCACAGCCAACATGGATGTTCTCAGTAGCACAAGCTGAGCTCAGCACAAAACCCATTGCTGCTCCCCGTGGCACCTACTCACCTGCTGCTCCCTAGGGCAGACTGGGTAGCCTTAGGCCGCCCAGGGATCAGCATGGCATGGACATTGCTGCATCCTCACATGTGTCCTTGCTTCTCCTTGGCCACATCTCTCAAGGGCAGGACAAAGGCCAGCTGCAATCTGAGCGAGCCACTTGGCAACTTGGGCTTCCCCATCTCTCTCCTGACCACACCATGCGTGGCTCTTGTCCTGATTAGTTCTGGGCACCTTTGCTCTGCCTCTGGTCCCCCACACAAGCCCTTCGCAGGATGGGCAGGTGGGGTGTTGGCTACTGTGGTTGCTCAGTGCTTCAAGCCTTCAGTGGCACTATCAGCTCACCCACCTCTAGTGAGGGAACAAGAGACTGCGTCTGCCTTAATTTAATTGTGGAGTTGTCATCTTGGTAGAGTTAGAAGTGATTCTCTTTCTGGAGGTGCTGCTCATCTTTGTGCAGAGGCCTGCACAAGATCTGTGTGCCCAAGCTGCTCCAGAGGGACTTTTGAGAGCCTGACTTGGCTTCAGAAATGAATATCAGCCATTCAGAGTCACATTCAACTCAGAAACCTTAAAGGGTATGTTAGATCTCATTTGGGCTCTGACTCACAAGTCCTGCTCTACAACAGCACTTTATGTTCAATGACTACTCCTGTCCCAGTGCCCCACACAGGCCTGGTGAGACTCCCTCCTTCCTCCCCATTATGTCTGGCTTTGTGCAGCTTGTATTGGCTGTGTGAGCATGTCCGGGGTGGAGGTGGTCTGCAGCGGTGCGGGGAATGGCTATGATGTGCTGAAACAGAGCCCACCAAACCTGGGCTGCCTGGAATGAACTGGTAAGGGAGGGTTATAAAGGAATTGTATTGCCCGTTCCCACTGCACTCCAGTGGGATGTCAGCAATTTCCCCAAGTCCCCATGATCCCATTGGTCCTAGAGGTGCTGTCCCTCACACCTGCTCATGCTCTCCTTCCTCTCATAGGTGCCTCAGGGGGAGTGGAACAACACGCTGTCCAGGGACAAGGACAGCGAGATCCCGTGCCGGCGCATGCGGAGCGGGAGTTACATCAAAGCCATGGGGGATGATGATAGTGAAGATTCAGAAACCAGCCCCAAACCATCGCCGAAAACTGCAGCTCGGAGGCAGAGTTACCTCAAGGCCACCCAACAGTCCCTGAGTGAGCAGAGCACCACACAAAGGTAATGCTGGAGCTGCTCTGGGAGCTCCACACAGGTCCCCAGGGCCACCCCTAGAGCAGCCCTTGGGATCTGGGCAGAAGCAGCACCCTGCAGAGGCCCCAGGTGGGGATCAGAGCCCAACAGGGCTCCTGCACCCCAGCTCAGGCTGCCCTCAGGGCAGAGATACGAGGCGACAAGTGGGACAGGAGGCGACGTGTCAAAGGAATTGAGAGAGCTCCCCATCCTGGTGATTCCAGATAGCTCTGGCATTAGGAGCTGTTCCAGATCCCTGTCCCCTCAGTGATGGGGAGAGCACTCTTCTTATGGAGCTGTGGGGATTTCCTCCCCAAGCATCTTCCCTGCTGCAGAGATCCCAACCCCCTGGCCCCACCTGGATGTGGAAGCTGCTGACCCAGCGTGGCCCACAGCCCAAGGCTTGCTGAAATTGTGACAACTGCTTTCCTTCACAGGTGTCTCAGGGGCCCTGTGACCAGCCAGAAAGCTGGCACACTGGGCTGGGTGATCTCCTGAGGCCAGGAGAGAGGAGCTGAGAGGTTTCACACCAGGTGTAGAGGGAGGAAGACCCACAGTGGTTTGAGCCAGCCACACGCGAGAGCCAGGGGCAGGCTGGTCCTGCAGGACAGGGGTGGTGAGACCCATGACCAGCGATGAGTGTCCTCACCAGCTGCTCCACTTCCCAGGACAAGGCACCTGGGACTGTCAGTGTTCCAGATGCTGCAGCTTGGGAGGGTATGAGCTGGAGGGGCAGGAGGAAGCAGGAGCCATCGTGGATGAACTGCTGAGTGTCAGCAAGCAGAGGGAAGAGGGGTGCAGCCAGAGTGCAGACCCCTCTGAGGCTTCACACTGAGATCAGGTGCTGCTTTCTTCTGGGAGATGGTGACAAAATCAGCTGTGTGGAGCCCTGGAAATGCCTGCTATGGATTCATCCCTGTTCCCGGCCCTCACACCCACCTCCGGGGAGCAGAGAGGGTCTCGGGGTCTCTGGTGCGCAATACCTACCCAGAGAGGCAGGGGTTCCTCCTGCTCTGGGCACTGCCCACCCAGACCGTGTCCGTCGGGGTCTGAGCTGCCTTGGGTACCGGGCAGTGCTGGGAAAGGTCTGGGGAGCGGCGGGGCCGGGGCCGCAGGGACGAGGGGGGCTCCGATCGGGGCCCGTCCCGACTGGAGTCCTGGCGGGGACAGGACCCTGCGGGGCGAAGGGGGCTCTGCAGAGGGGCTGGGGGGCTGGGGGCAGGGGGCAGGGCCGGGGGCAGGGGCAGGGCCGGGGGGCCGGGGGGCCGGGGGCAGGGAAAGGGGCAGGGACAGGGGCAGGGGCAGGGGCAGGGGCAGGGC
>JAWWEE010000051.1:900258-915640 GCA_035221455.1 Xenops minutus | reverse complement strand
GCCGGGGGCAGGGGCAGGGCGGGGGCAGGGCAGGGGCAGGGGCCGGGGGCAGGGTCGGGGCCGGGGGCAGGGCCGGGGTCGCCACCTGGTGAGCGGCCCCGGGCTGAGCCGGGAGCGGCCGCAGCGCCAGCCGGAGCTAGGCCAAGGTACCGAGCGAGGGGGCACCACCCGGCCCTCTGCCCCTCTGCCCCTGCAGGGTGTGCTGGCCGCTCTGCCCCTCTGCCCCTGCAGGGTGTGCTGGCCGCTCTGCCCCTCTGCCCCTGCAGGGTGTGCTGGCCCCTCTGCCCCTCTGCCCCTGCAGGGTGTGCTGGCCTCTCTGCCCCTCTGCCCCTGCAGGGTGTGCTGGCCCCTCTGCCCCTCTGCCCCTGCAGGGTGTGCTGGCCGCTCTGCGTGCCTCCCCGAGCAGGCTGCGGGGACAGGGCAGGCTGAAGGCCAGTGGGATGGCACAAGAAGGGGATGCTGCCTGCTCCAGGACAGCGCTGGGTTGTGGTGTGAGCTCACAGACGAGCCCTGTCAGCACGAGGGAAAGCTGTCAGTCTGTGGAGAGCACAAGGCTTGTAGCTTTACAGGGCCTTTTGGCCACTCAGTGCATCACGGAGGGCTGGGGGTGTCCTCCGTCTCTCCTGGCAGAAGGGACCGCTCCCCACTCTCGTCCCACCCCAGGGTGCAGGCTCCAGAGGTGCCGTGTGAGGCCCAGAGGCTGCACAGGGCTCTACCCTGCCCTCAGCTCTGCTGTCCCCCAGGCAGGTGACAGGCAGGCCTCTGCACCCACAGCCCTGACAGAGGTGGGGGAAGCAGCACCACAGGGGCCTCTGTCAGGACCAGAGGCTGCTCTGGACGATTCCAGCTGCAGAGTGCCCACAGCTCTCCTCGGTTGGTGTGGCTGGCTGTGTCCTACACCGTGTCCACCCAACCTGTGACAAGGACTCCTTCTCAGAGGGTTTCTTGGTAGAACAGAAAAACAAGAGGAGCCAATCCCACCCACATCCCTCCTCTTCCTCCCCTATCCCTCCATCCTTCCACATTCCTCCAGCCCCTGTGTGCCTGCATCTCAGCTGAGGCCGTAGCAGAGGTCTATGTTAGGTTCAAGGACAGCCCTGTTTTCCTCCTGAACAGAGGTTGCTGATAAGCCCCTGGACATGGGGACAGTTTCTCCCAGAGCTGGCAGCAAAGCTGCTGTAGAAATACTGCCCCCCTGCTCCTGCAGCACTGTCATTACAGGCTGGCTCCCCTTGGACTTCTTCCAGATAATCTTTTGGGTTCCTCTACACAAATTTTTATATATCTATATATCCATGTATCTATATATATATATGTATATATATATCTTGCAGGTGCTTCCAATTGCAAAATCCAGAAAATACCATATAAAAGTCATTTCTCACCCCACATCTCAGCCCCTTCCCACCAGTCCAGGCAGTGCTGTGACTCTGGAGACTAGCACAGATCCCATGTGCTCCTTGGAGTTCAGCTGGACTAACCTGGCATCTGCAGTGCAGTCCTGGGGGCAGTGGGGCCCAAAATCTTGTCCCCTATCCTTCTGCTGCACCCAACAACCCCTCACCTATGTGCCAGGCTATTCCAGGGGCTGACAAGCTGAGGAAGTGCTTCCTTCTACTCCAGGGGCCAAGCAGCGGATGCGGTGCCTGGCATTGTCTCCATGCTGCCAGTGCCTGTGCCTGGCAGAGGGGCCATGGGCAGGGGTGGTCTGGCTCTGATCCAGCATGGCCCCCACTGTGGGGACACCCCTCACATCCTTCCTCTCTGTTGTCAGGAGCCTGGACCGCCTGGACTCTGTCGAGATCCTCCTACCTCCGAAGTTCCCAACCTGGGAGGAAGAATATAACCAGATCTCTGACAGCGTCAATGAGTCCAGCTGCATCAACCAGGTGAGGTGGTAAAGTGCTGACCAGTTCTGCCAGCACAGCCTGGCAAGAGAGGAGGCCAGCTCAGGGCAGAGGGAGCATCATCTTGTTCCCCCTTCAAAACAGGCAGTGGCTGCACTCCAGGAACTGCACAGGCTGTTCCCTGGCAGATGCACCAAAGTGTTAAGGCCAGCTCCTTAATCATGATTCATATTAGACCTCCTTCCTCCAGCTTTGCCTCCTCTCACACTGCTGGTGCTGACAGAGTTGTTCTGGCACAGTTGTTCTGTATCCCAGAGCGGTGCTCCACAGTGCTGGGTGAAGCTCAGGGCTTCTCCAGGTGGAGGGTCCCACCATGTCAACCCCCAGAAGCCACCTGCAAGGCTGTTCAACCCTGCTGAAAACTCCTCATGCCTGGTGGGTGGGTACAGAGCCTGGGCCAACCTCACCTGCTGGTGCCCAGCCTGGGATGCTGCAGCACTGGGTCACCAACCAAGAATGCCTGTGAGGTGCTGACGGTGGGTGGCAAACCCCTTGCCACAGGGTGGATTCACACCCTGACCCCAGTGTCTGGGACGCAGTTCATGCAAACCGGGTTTAACTCCCTACACAATGGTCTTGAGATTACTCTGGTGTTCTTCTGGGCTCAGGTGGCTCTAAACCAGCTGCCTCACAGGCCAGGAGATAACCTGTACCAGGATGAGCCTTTGCAGAGGTCCTGTGTGCTTATCTCAGCCTTTTCAGCATGCAGGTGAAGGTTCCCAGGGCAGCAATGGCTCCACAGGCTTCATGCAGCAGGTCCACTATAGCTTTGGGCCTCTGCCATGTCTCGTCTCTGTTCATGCATGTCTGCGTGGGAACACATGTCCACACAGGGCCAGCTCCTGTCTGTGGGCAGTGACTATGGGTGGCAGCACGAGGAATTGTTACAGCAGTGGGGTGGGCACCAGGAACCCAGGGATTAGTGGGGGGGTGAGCAGTGTGTGTCCTGCCAGTGTTTCCGTCCAAGCGTGTGGAGCTTTGAGCCCTCTTCTGGCCCGGCCCAGCCCCTCTGGCCCCATGGCTTGTACCTCCTGCTGTCCCAGATCAATCAGAGCCCTTGGAGGAGAGCTCGGGAGGAGCACAGGGCATTGCTGGGCAAACCGGTTCCCTGCAGTCAGTCTCATCCCTTGTGCAGCAGCAGCAATTACTGGGTATATCAGTGGAGAGAGCATATGGGGACCATTGTTACCTTGTCCTTTATGTGTCAATCCATGCCTGAAGCCAGGTCTCTGTAGAAGACAATGGGTCTATGCTCTATCCATGTCTAGAGCTTCCATTCATTAGCTGAGTGCAGCATCCCCATAGAGTCATCAAAAGGGTCTTGGAGCTGAAGGGTCTGAGGAGCCCATGACATGCCGGGAGCTGCCCAGACAGCCACTCCAGAGCCAGACTGGTGCCACTGGGATGCTGGGAGCACACCAACTACCACAGCACTTGCTCAGACATGGGGCTGCTGCCATCACGTTCACTTTGCCACTGTCCTCCAAATCCTAGAGAGTTCAGCTGCAGCTGGTTGGGATTGAGAGACCTCCCATGAACTGCATGTCTTTTGATCCAGGATGGAGCTGATTCAGCCACTCATGTCAGTGCCAGAGGCAGTTCCTCACCTACCCTCACTTTTTTGTGACCTTCAACACCTTTCTTGTGTGTCCAACCAGACCCCAGTGTCCTCCCACACAGAAGCATCCCCTGCTCTGACAGACAAGTCCCCTCTGCTTGGTTTTGTCCCTATTCAGCTCCACCCTGCAGGGTTCACCTGTCCTCCACCCTGTCTAGGGTTCACCAAGTGTGCATGTCAGCATCCCACTGTCACACCAAGGTGGCCAGAGAGAGCCAGCTGGTGACCCAAACACTGTCAAGCCCCTCTGTGAGGCCTGTACAGACCATCCCCCAGAGCCAAGCCACTTCCCACAGGTACAGTTTGAACCTGGATTCTTCCCAAGATGGGTCACCTTGGGCATGCACAGGGTGGGTCATGCAGGGCAGAGCCCAGAGGGTGGATGTGCTCTGCAGACTGGGGAAGCAGAGGAGAAGAAAGTGTCATTTCTCTCCACAGGCAGCACATTGTCTCTTCAGGGTCTGTCCATGTGCCAAATGTGTGCCGTGGCTTTGCTGTGGTGGGAAGGCAGTACAGCTTCTGTGTGGCTTTTTCTGTCTCAGGGACAACAGGGACAGCAGAGACAGCAGTGAGGTGGCCAGCCCAGCCCCACCAGGGTGAAGGACAGTTTTCCCAACACAGAGCACTCAGATTGCCCTCTCCCCTGGCTCTGTGGGCTGCAGAGGCCCATTGCTGCTCCTGGCCATGCTGTAGGGTGCTGGCCAATGCTGGGGACTTCCCAGAGGTGCTCACTGGGAGCCACACCAGCTTTGTCCAGCTGTCTCTGTGTGCCAAGGAGTGTCCCAGCACTGTATGTCCCCAGTGTTCCCTGTGTACATATATGGATATATGGTGCATACAATAGGCTGAAGGTGTCAGCAGCTTCTCCTATGGTTGAGGTGTCCTGTGGAGCTTTGCTGTTCTGTGTAAGTGGCACTGTTTGAGGGGCCTGTGTGACACCTCATTTGGCATCTTATGAGCTCTGAGGTTTGTACTCAAGTGTCAGCAATGGTGGCCTCAGGGGATGAACCACCCACTCCCCTTGTCCTTAGTCCCTGTGCAGTGACTGTGTGAGGGGCTCCCCTGTTCTTGGCCTTTAACCTTCTCCAACTCTTTCTTCCAGATCTTTGGACCCCCCTCACTTATCCCTCAGATATTTACCCATGGAGAGCAGGTATTGTCCCACTGGTGTTTCCCTCATCCTTCCTCACAGAGCTTTCTCGGGTCAGCCTGGACACCCACAGCAGGGTGTGAGGCAGGCTCTGGGTTCAGCCCCTGCCCAGGCCAGCAGCAGGAGAAGAAGAAAAGAGGAGGAGAAGGAGGCAGCACTCCTGACCCAGGCACTGCAGGGCAGATGGAGAGCTTGGTCCCAGACCCAGCAGGGGGTTGGGGACCATCAGTTTTAGGGGGAAAGTAGATGAACTTCTTGAGCCAAATTTCGTGGAGCTCAGATGCCAAAGCTGGGCAGGAACAATGTCCTTGACTATCAGGAGAAAGAAAGGGCCAGGAGAGCTAGAAGTGGGCAACAGGGCCAGTCTCAGCATCTCACCTGTGTTTCAGAACAATCTGCTCTGGGCTGGCTCTGGTTTGATCTGGCTGAGCCTCTCCCAAGCCCAAGTTTGCCCAGCTGCTGCCATGGGAGAGCAGGGCAGGTCTGGGGGAAAATGGGTAGGGAAGTGGGGGCAGTGACAGAACTGGTTCTGCCAAGCTCATACTGCAGTTGGCTGCCAAAGCCCCCTCCTGGCCCTCAGAGCAGATGGGGCTGGAATGGGTTTTGAGGTGCCACCCAGCCCCAGCCCAGGTAGCCTGTCTCTGGGCAAGCATGGTGGCTGCCCCCCAGCCCACACCTCCCCCTTTCTCTCTGCCCATCTCCCATCTTCAGGAGCTCACCTGCCCTGGCCGGCTCTCACTGAAACTGGGGTCTCCCACCTGTGCTGGGACAGGGAGACCTGGCAGAGGTTGGACTGGCATTTTAGCCCCATGTGCTCTCAGCCTCACCATCAGGGGCTGGGGCATGTTTCACAGGCACTGCAATGGTAAGTCTCTCCTATTCCACAAGCAGGGACCCTCTTGCCTCCAGGGAGGGTCTCCTCTTCCCTCTCGCAGCAGAGAGCCTGGGCACCGACCACTGCACCTCCTGTGTCACCTGCCGTGAGCAGGACCACGCAGGAGCGGTGCAGGGCGAGGAGAAAGAGGGAAGGGAAGGGAAGGGAAGGGCGGCCGCAGGCAGGGTTTGACTGGGGCTGCCCCTCTTCCCCTGCAGGCACCTGAGCCGGAGCTGGGGGAGCAGTACGAGGCGGTCTGCGACTCGACCTACAGCGAGGCCGAGTCGGCGGCTGCGGAGGTGCTGGACCTGCCTCTGCCCAGCTACTTCCGATCCCGGAGCCACAGCTACCTCCGTGCCATCCAGGCAGGCTGCTCCCAGGAGGAGGACACGGGCTCCGTGCGCTCCATCTCCCCGCCGCAGACGGGCAGCCTCAGCGGCAGCAGGACCCTTCCCACCAACAGCAGTGAGTGCGGGGCGCGCACGGGGCTGGGGGACACTGCTGGCAGCCACCTGGGAGCTGTCGAGCATGTGAGGCACTGGGCTCAGGCTCCTGCATCTCCAGCCATTACTTTTATGGGTTTATGGGAGCTTGCTCTGTTGCTGGAAGGGGTGGCCAACAGCCGGATGCAGGTCCTGGAATGACGATCAGGCTCTTGAGTGCTGCATCAAAAATGTAGGCAGCAGGTCAAGGGAGGGAGTTTTCCCCCCTCTATTCTGCTCTCACTGCAGCAGTGCTGCCCCCAGCTCTGGGGTCCTCAACACAAGAAAAACACAGAGCACTGTTGGAGCAAGTCCAGATGAGGCCACAGAGATGCTCCAAGGGCTGGAGCCCCTCTGATCTGGAGACATGTTGGGAGAGCTGGGGGTGTTCAGCCTGGGGAAGAGAAAGCTCTGGGGAGACTGAGAGCCCCTTCCAGTGCCTAAAGGAGCGCCAAGAGAGTTGGAGAGAGACTTTGGACAAGGGTCTGGAGTGACAGGAGAAGAGGAAAAGGCTTCCAGAGGGCAGGGTTAGATGGGATACTGGGAAGAAATATCACAGTGTCAGGGTAGTAAGGCCCTGGCAGAGGTTGCCCAGAGAAGCCATGTCTGCCCTGTCCTTGGAAGTGTTCAAGGCCAGGTTGGACAGGGTTTGGAGCAACCTGGTCTAGTGGAAGATGTTCCTTGCCCATGGCAGGACAATGGGACTGAATGGTCTCTAAGGTCCCTTCCAACCCAAACCATTCTGTGACTCCATGCTGGGATATGTCTGGCATGGCTGGCAAAGCCTGTAGAGGTCCAGGAGAGTTCTATGTCTGACCATTTGTTCAGTCAAGCCAAACTCGAGCCTGAGTGGACCTCCCTGGGACCCTCACCTTGCCCAGAAGCACTGGCCTCCCTCAGTGCCCGAACCCCTGCAGGGTTGTGGTGCAGGGGAACTTGCAGCAGAGGCAGCAGCCCTGCTACCCTGCACTAGAATTAGCTTCCATCCTCCTTTTTCTTACCACAAGGCATCTCTCATTACCTCAGTCCAGGCTGCTCTTGCTGGGTTTGACCTCTCTCTGAAACTCTGGGGAACAAAACTCCATCAGGGGTTGCACTGGCTTCTCCTGAGTCTGAGTGTATCCAGTCTCTGCAGCCCCATCAGCCAGAGGCAGGAATTGGGGCTGATGGGAAGAGGGAAGGCAGGAGGCATCTGCCTCTGTCCCTCAGTAATGGAGGTGTGACAAGGCTTTGGGGTTCACTGTGAACTTCTTTGCAGGTTCTTGCACAGGCAGGACTCCTGAAAACAAGTCTTGCTAATCAGACCTTGGGAAAATGACAAATGGTGAGAATTTGCCCCCTCCAGTTTCACAGGATTTGTGATTTTGCCCAGCAGAGCCGCAGGCAGGTCACGCTCTGCCCCAGAGCTCTGCCAGCCTGGATCTGAGCCAGTCGTGGTGCTCCTGTGCCATCCAGGTGACAGTCCAGCTCCATAACAAGGAGGAGGAGCAGTGCTGGGCTGGGTTCGAAGTCCAGTCCCTTCCCCTGCAGGCAGGGTGACAGGTGACAGGCAGACAGCATCACCCCAGTGCACCCAGCCCTGGGGCTGCTGCCTAGAGACTAGTCTTTCAAAATTTTCTACAGTGAGATCCTGGGAGTTCATCCCTTGTCTGTACTGACTCCAGCCGCTTTCTTTTCCAGTGACAGAATCACAGCAGCCATGTAGGTAGGTGTCTGACATTAAATAGACTCCTATTTTGCCCTCACCATCAATGGAGACTCCATTGCAGCCTTCCAGTATCTAAAGGGGCTTATTAAAAAAGAGATAGAAGAACTTTTTACACAGGCAGACAGCGATAGGACAAAAGGAAAAGGTTTTAAACTAAAAGAAGAGATTTGGATTGGATTTTAGGAAGAAGTTCTTTACTCAGAGGTTTGTGGGGCACTAGAACAGGTTGCCCAGAGAAGCTGTAGCTGCCCCATCCCTGGAAGTGTCCAAGGCCAGGTTGGACAGGGCTTGGAACAACATGATCTAGTGGAAGGTGTCCCTGTCCACATCAGGGGTTTGGAACTGGATAGGCTTTAAGGTCCCTTCCAACCCAAACCATTCTGTGACTCTATGATGACACATATTGAGACCCTAACATCCCTGGCTGTGGGGTAAGAACAGGTCTTCTGCTGAATTTCAAGGCACTAAGGCACCCCAGAGCCCAGAACCTCTGTGCTGAGCCATTGCAGAGTTATCCCTGTCTGCAGACACCCGCCAGGCACTGGAGGCCAGCATTATTCATCCCATCTCTTGATTAGGAATTACTATACTGGACAAAAGTCTAGCTTCTCCCTCCAATGCTAGTCGGAACTGACTCCATGTCCCAGGGTCAGCATGAGGCTGGATCTGCATTTTCACAGTAATTTTGACCCTGCTATGGGAATGTTGTTATTGCCCTGTCCTGCTGGTTTCTCTCCCTCTTGGCCATCTCTCCCAGGAGGCTGCTCCCAGCTCCGTACCAGCACGGGAATCTTCCCCAAACACCTGGGCAGAGATGGCTGTCCTGTGGGCCAAGCCCTCCCCTTCCCACATGGCCAGAGCACCCAGAACCTCTAGGATGCCTGAGGGCTGCCTGCACTCCCACTCTGGGACCACTCTGCCCTCCTGAGTGCTGCCCCAGGCACTCAGCACCCAGGTGGGAAGCAAGGAAGGCAAGTACTTTGCCCCAGGATATAATTTTGCCAGGATGCTGAGGTCACTGGCTCAAGACAGCAAGAAATGGCAAGAGCTGCTCAGACCTCACAGTGCTGGTATAGCCCAGAAGTGAAATGATGCAGAGCTGGGTTTCTGTCTCATCCAAAAATGAGCTGGCACTGGCTTCTGCTGCAGGGACCAGCACCGCCCTAGCCCGGGAATGTGTTTGGCCCATCCTGTGCCAAAGCAGGATCTGCAGCAGTGGCTTCAATCCTGGGTCCTTACCTCTCCTGGAAAATGTGTGCATGGGCTGCACATGAATATGCTGCCTCTGCACGTGGCTTCTGAAGGGCTGGGCAGAGCCAACAGGTGCAGCTGTGGGAGCTGCAGTATAGAAAGCCATTCTATTCTCTCTTCAGCATTTCAGCAGTTCTGGAGAGATGCTCGAGGAAGTTGCCAGGCCCTATTAGCTTTCCATGATGCTTCAAGTCACTTGATCTGCATCACTTTGCATCATTTTCTCCAAGGCAGTCTGTGTCCTTCTCGGCTCCAGCCAGCTGTAGTGCTCCAGGTGAGGCTTGGATGCACCACAAGGTGTGAGGCACTGAGGGGTCCCATCCCAGGAACAGTTTTGGGAACTGTTCAGAAAAGGTGATACCTTGGTGTTTCTGAACACTGTGGTGCCCTGGACACTGTGCAGATGCCAGAGCAGGTGGGAGGAATCCAGCACCTCATCAGAGACATACTGCGCTACTGGCAGCATGAAGGCAGCAAGCCCTGTCCCCACAGGGACACTGAGGTCAGGTCCAGAGGGGCTGGTGGCTCTTGGCACAAGCCCTGCCACTGACCACCAAGCATTCAGAGCAGCCTCAGCACACCTGCTGGGGGCAAAGCTGCCAGACCACCAGAGTGGGCTGTTGGTGGGAACCAGGCCAGAGCTCCATCCCAGCACTGGGCAGAAGGGAAGCAGGAAGGGGACACCACCAGCCTTCCTGCCTGGCTCCAGGCCTTCCCACCCAGAGATATCCCCATGCTCTCATTTTTCCCTTCCACAGTCTGTGCTGCAGGGTCATTACAGTTAACGTCCACAGGATGAGGCAGGAACTGCAACATATCTCCTGGGAGGGATGGGCTGCTTTCTCAGCCCTGTCCCTCCTTCCTGACACCCTCTCTGCTCTGCTTCTGTCCCATGCTCTTCCCACCTGGCTCCCCCAACTCCCACAGCCCAACTCTCTCCTTGCTGGCAGTACAGTGCTGCTGAGCTCTGTTCTGCTGCAATTCCAGGGTGATGCTGGGCAGCAGGAGCAGGTATAGCAGGTGCTTCCAAAACACCTGGGTGCCACCTCTCTCTCTGATGTGACCCAGCAGATATCTGCTGATTCACAGAACATCCTCCAGCCCTTTATTTTGGCTGCTGGGGCTTGGGGAGGGAAACAATTTTGATGGAGGGGAGGGGAGCAGAGAGGAGCATCTGTGGTTGTGTGTGTGCAGGACAGGGGAGGCAGGAGACATATCTGGACAGCAGTCATGCCTCTAATCAGCCACCTGGGCTCAGTTCCCCTGCAACTTAAGGAATGATTTTGGTTAGAAAAGCCCTTTAATATCAGAGTCCAGCTGTTAACCCAGCACTGCCAAGCCCACCCCCTAAACCATGTCCCCGAGTGCCACATCCACACATTTTTTGAATACTTGCTCACAGAATTTAAAGAGAGTTCACAGAATATTCTAAATTGAAAGGGACCCACATTTCTAGGAATAGTGACTCCACCACAGCCCTGGGCAGCCTGTTCCAATGCCTGACCACCCTTTCCATGGGTCCATTTTCCCTAATATCCAACCTAAACCCTGGTGCAACCTGAGGCCATTTCCAGTCATCCTGTCTGTGAGCAGAGTCCCACCCCCACCTGGCTCTACCCTGCTGTCAGAAAGTTGTAGAGAATGAGAAGGTCCTCCCTGGGCCTCCTCTTCTCCAGACTGAGCCACCCCCTCCAGCTGTCTCAGCTGCTCCTTATCAGACTTGTGCTCCAGACCCTTCCCCAGCTCTGTTCCCTTCTCTGGACATGCTCCAGTCCCTTGATGTCTTTCTTGCTGTGAAAGGCCTGAAAGTGACTCCAGGACTGAAGGCATAACCACAGTGCAGGGGGATGGTCACTGCCGTGGTCCTGCTGGCCACACTATGGCTGGTACAAGCCAGGATATCATTGGCCTTCTCTCTCACCTGGATGCATGCTGGCTCATGCTCAGCTGCTGGCAACCAGCACCCTCAGGTCCTTTTCCATGCATCTCTGTGTCAAAGTGGTTAGTGGTGTAGGAGAGGGGCCTTCCAGCAGCAGGCTGGTACCCCTCAGCTTGGCAGAATCAACCTGGACCAACAGGAAGAAGTGGGTGCACCATCATCTGCAGGTGCTCGTGGCCTCTGCTCCATGCAGGGCTCTGGGGTGAAATAACTGAGAGCCTGCACCTGTTTACATCCCACCCTCCTGCACCCAGAATCGGGCACCAACCCGGAGGAACAGGGAGCAGCAGGGGCCCAGATCCCAGAGAGGGCTTTTGGCTTTTGTCTCTGCAGGGACACATCCTTAAGAGGCACCAGCAACAGCAGTGCTGGGGCTGACACAGGCTTCTCGTTCCTTGAGGGTGATGTGGGGGTTGGATCATAAAGCAGAGGGACTCAGGCACCCTCGGAGGGCAGGATGGTGCAGGAGAGGCAGTGAGCTCCCTTTCAGGAGAGTGACAGTCCCGGGGTCTGTGTGGGGAACACGGCCCGGGGAGAGCCCTGACAGCTGCAAGCCTCTGCCACAGCTCCTCCCGTTAATGCCTGTGTCACCAGCACATACAAAGCAATTAGCTCCCATTTGACAGCCTGGGAGGCAGATGATGAGCTGCCCTTGATCAGCCTTAAACAAAGCTCTGTGCCTTGCATAGCCAGAGACTCAAAAGCCCCAGTGGAACCTATTCCTCTAATTGCCAGGCGTGTGGTGACAGCCGCGCTGGCTCCAGAGCATCACAAAGGGTTCCCCAGCCCCGGCTCCTGCTTATTAGAGGCAGCTTTGGGAATTGCTTGTTTAATAGACTACTTGCAATGCAGAGTGGAATATTTGATATCCAGGGGAAACAGGAAAGCAGAGGTGAGTAAAGCAAAGACAGCAGGGAAAACTCACAGGAAGCCAGCTCCTACGTGAGCTCTCCCCAGTCCCCCCATGCCATCTGGTAACACCACCCTTGCTCAGAGCATCCTGCCCTGGGATTCGGCAGCCTGTTCCCAAAAAGCCCAGGTGCCCAGCTCCTTATCCTCTGTCCAGATCTCTTCCAGGGAGGCTAGGGCTGCACACACCTTCTGGCCCATCCATATGCCAGAACTTTGCCAAGCCCAGGCTGGGCATGAGAGCTCTATCCAGGAGAGATACTCCCAAGGTCTGGACAGAACAGCTGCCTTCTGCCTCCCACCTGCTTCCTGTCTTCTTTGTGTTGCTTTTGTTTCCCTTTTTATCACTAAATTAGAGAGCTGGCTCCCAGGCCTATGGCTGTGCTGGGAACCCTGCCCTGCCCCAGGAGAAGACAGGTGCCAGCCAAGTCCCCTGGCACTGATGCTCTTGCAGGAGCAGTGGGGCTGTGCTTAGTGGAGGAAGGACAAAGTGCCTGCACACACCTGTGCAGTGTCACAGCATTGTGCTGGCCCAGTCCCCAAGGGCTGGCACACTGTGCAATGAGTTTCCAAAGCTTTTGAGAAAGCCGTGTGGCTTCTAGAGAAGTCGTGTAGTTCTTCCTCCTCCTTCTCCTCCTCTGCACAGTGAACCTGCTTTATGTGTAGGAAGGTGATTGCTGTTCCTCTCCTCTTAGCTGTCATGGCCTTCTCTGTTGTGTGGGGAAGAAGCAGCAGGCAAGGAGCAGAAGGCAAAGGGAATTCACACCAGGCCAGGAGCCATTGCTCAGCCTGCACATGAGCATCCCCAGCTGAGGGTCTTTACTAATCACATCGGCCCACACTGACCCCGCACGGCCTTTGGGAGGGACTGTTATCGTTCCCTTCAGAGTCTCTCCTTTTTGACCTAGATTTCATGTTCCAGAAATAGCTTTTTCTGACATACAAGCAGGAAAGGGATTAGAAGGAGAGTGTGCGTGTATATGTGTATGTGTGTGCGTGACAGGGAAAGATTTCTATTGCATGTTCCGTCAGTGTTTGCAAAGGAAAAAAAGGGCGCATACACATGTTGGTGATGTATTCCTGTGTGTGTGAGAGACAAAGAGATTTATGACAGCTGTTTCTCTCCACATTTGCCAGTTTATTTTTCAACTCTGATCTTTTCCATTTTTTTACGGAAACTCCACTACTGCCCTGTGCCCAGCCAGTGCTCCCTTTTCCCCAGGAAGCTGTACTGTGGCCACAACCTCACTCTCCGCTCCACCCTCAAACCCAAACCATCTCTGTCTTTCCGTGTTTGGTGCTCTTTGCTTCCAGATTTCAGCTCTCCCACAGGCAGCAGGCTCACTGCCTGCTGCAGGCACATGTCTGGCATCCAAAACCAGCTGCAATGGGATTGAGTCCCACAGAAATGTCACTCGCCTAGGTCCCCAGGAAGGGGGTAGCTGTAGCCACACATGATGCTGTGCTGGCACAAATAGATGCAGTGGAGGTGAGCACAGCTGCAAGGTCCTGGCTAAGCCTGCCTTCTCCCAGCAGGAACCATCTACAAAGGAGTAGAAACAGAGGCAGCTGCCAGCATTTCCCTTTGCTGATATGGTCAGAAAGCCAAGTCCTTCATGTTGCTTGCTTTTATCAGCCTTGATAGCAGGAAAGGGAGTCAGTAGTGCTGACCTTGTGGGAGAGGAGAAACCAAGGCACCAAGGGGTGCCTTGGCTCCTTTGGGGCCTCTGTAAGGGCAGCAGCAGGAATCCATGCACGCTGCAGTGCTCTGCCCATGAGGAGAGCAGGGTGGGGGGCAATGTGCCATGTATACAGACACCTGAGGTCCCTCCTCAGGCCAAGGGGTCTGGTGCCATCCCCATATACTGGCCATCCAGTGTGAGCCAAGGGAGCATAGAACTGCCTTGACACCAGACAGGTACTGCTTTGTGTCCCAGCTGTCAGCGATGCTCAGCCCCCTCTGTGCAGCTCCCTGGGGCCATGGGGCTCGTGCCATCACTGGGGCAGCCCAGCAGCAACCAGTGGTCTTAGCTGAGGCACACACGTGTGCCAGCAGAGCTGGACTGGGTGGGGTTGAGTGAGGCTGTGAAAACAGCCTGAAGCATTTGCAGGATGTCAGACAGCACAGGCAAATGAGGGTTTCTTTGTACGTGTTTCTTTTGTTTGGGTTTGCTTTTCCTCTCTTTCATGCTCTTCCATTATTTTTTCCATCTGCTGAGCCATGACATGGGTATTCCTGAGGATTCAGGAGGAGATTGGCTCAGGGCTCCACAGTCCATGTGGATGAGGGGCTCTCTGTCCAGAGCTGCTCCCCACTCCTCACCTGGGAGCCCCTGAATTGAAAACAAGTTTCCTTGCTTGCCTTCGTAGGCAGTGGAGGGGGAGGCCCTGGGCTGTTGGTCCCAAGGGTCAGGGCTCTTTGACCAAGTCCTCCTTCAGCCCCATTGTGTTTACGCTTCCAAGAGCAGAAGCAGCAAATCTGCAGCGATTCTGTCACTGAACGCCGAGGGTGGCGACGGCTCGGCTTGTGAGCTCGGTGTGGTGTTTGCCACAGCGCTCTGATCGCTCCTTGCTGCAGATCAGCCCTTCTCTGAGCACTGGGAACCGAGAGAGTCATCAATAAATCCCAGTATCCAAGGGGTGATGGTAGCAGCGAGGAGCCGGGGCAGCACAGGTGCTGCTGGCAGGAGCCACGGGCAGCACCGCTGCCTGCACAGCGACAAGCCCTGCGTGGGGGACACTGCTGGGCTGTGTCCACGCCACGATGGGCTGGCAGGCACCCACTGCCCATCTCAGCCAGACAACACACAGCGTGGCTCTGGTTTCACAGAGCTAACACCAGCCTCACGTCCAGGCCAGGTTTGTGCTCAGTTCCATGTGTCTCGGAACAGGATCGGAAGGATGGAGCTGGACACTGATCCAGCACGGCTGTGCCCAGGGTGCCAACAAGGGCTGTGTCTGCCCAGGCAGGTTCTTCCCGCAGCCTGCACGCCGTGCCAGCCCTGCTCCCCTGCACGCCATCCTCCATCAGCTCTGCCCAGGCAGCCCAAGGGGAGGCACAAGGCACAGCCCCACGCACAGCACCCGCACCCAGTGAGGTCCCACTGCCCCTGCCCGTGCCCGTGGGGGCAGAACTCCACCGGCTTATCTCTGGGACCAGGGAAAAACGCCCTCAAGGGAGAGCTCCCCGTGCCGCTCCTTCCTTCCCGTGTATTTCCCCCTGCAGCAGAGGGCTCCTCCCGGCGGTCCGTGGCGGGTGGGGAATGGGCAATGCCCGCAGCCCACGCGGGTCCGGCCCGCAGCCCGTGCCGGGGGCAGGAGGGCTGGAGCAGGGGGGGACACCGGGGCTCTTCCATCCGAGCCCACGTTCGCGCGTGGGTGGGGCCGGGGCCGCGCTGGGGAAGATGTCATCGCGACAGGGAGACAAAGCGTCCGTGCGGGGTGGGAGCGGCGCCCGCCTTGTTCGGCACCGCGCGGCCGCCCCCGCTGCAGCGCCCGTGCGGGGCGGGGCGGGGCGGGGCGGGCAGGGTGGGGCGGGCCGAGT
>JAWWEE010000051.1:856717-894099 GCA_035221455.1 Xenops minutus | reverse complement strand
GGCTCTGCAAGTCCCTGCCAGGAGGGGGGAGCTGGGGAGGGTCGGGCTCTGCTCCAGGGAACAGGGACAGGAGGAGAGGGAACAGCCTCAGGCTGGGACAGGGCAGGGGCAGGGGGGACAGGAGGAGGAATTCCTTCACAGAAAGGGTGATTAGACATCGGGATGAACTGCCCAGGGAGGTGGTGCAGTCACTGTCCCTGGAGGTGTTTAAGGAAACACAGGGCCCGGCACTGATTGACACGGTGGTGTTGGGCCACAGGTGGGACTCAGGCTCGGAGGCCTTTCCAGCCCCACTGATGCCGTGATAACACCTGCAGTACCGAGGGGCTGGAGCTGCTGCCCGTCCTTTCCCCGGTGCCACAGCAGTGACTGCCCGGCTGGCACCGTCCCGCTGTGCCCCTGCCCTGTGTGGCTCAGCTGCCCTGGGCAAAGCAGAGACCAGGTACTGAGGACACAACTGGGCCACTGCTGCTGCACTAGTGGCAGCAGTGACTTTAAAGCACTGTCTTGCTTTTTTCTGGCACTGCTGTTTGTGTGCTTACCTTTGATTTTTGTCCCCCCCCCAACATCTCTGAATATCTTTGGTGTTGGGGGAGGCAGCTCTAAAAATAACTTCAGAGGCTGGTTATTTCTGCCTCTGCCTAGTTTCTTTCCATTCTGTAGCTAATGGCTTTTTCTACTGCTGCAAGGCCTGGTTCATACAGAAAATCATGTTTTCTGCTCTGTTCTAGTTCTTGCTCTGCTAGCAAACGTGTCGTGGTGTGGGTGATGGTGTGTTCAGGTAGCAGGTGAATATGATTGCAGTTCTGGGTGAATGACCAGGTAAACCAGGAACACTGCGGCCAGAATTAACTAAAAAATGAACTAAAGCCTTTTGAAGGGTTGAACTCCAGGGTGTGAAAGCGGGAGCCACTTGGGTGCTGCTTGGCTGAAGCTGTGTGTGGGAAGCTGGGCTTGCTGTTTGAACCAGCTGTGTTCACTGGTGACAGAGGCTTGAGAAAGTCCTATTGTCCCATCTCTCAGATGTGTGCCAGAGGATGGCTTGTTTTTAATGGCAGGGTGAATCCCAGCAGGAACCCCAGCGACTGCTAATGCCTTACCTCAAGTCCTGCTTCTGTGTGTGAAATAACTGCACCTGACTGAGATGTAGGGGCTGGTAGAAGTGTTGTGTACAAAGACTCACTTGAATTAATTATGACTGAGAACTGCTTCTGCTGCAGTTGAGAAGATACCTGTAAAAACTTTTATCCTAATTCTTATGGTGTGGTGCTTTTCAGCATTTTTTTTAAGGTGGTTCAGTTTTAGCCAGCTGTGCCTCTTATCACAAAGCAGCTGTTAACCAGGTTGCTGTCCAGTCTCCACATGCCATGAGTGTGCCAGGACTAGGAACCTGTGTGCTCTGTCTCCCCTCCCAGCAGTGAATGCTTCATTTTGCCATGGGACTGGAGGAGAGAAGCACAGCAGGTCTGCTCACAGGAGCTGTGGGAAGCAGGGTTACCCATGAGGGTTTAATCTCCAGCCAGAGCATGTGCTGTGTCGCTGTGCTTGAGTTTCTGTGTTGGGTGCAGCTCTCCTCACTCCAGGTACCCTGGTTAAGTGTGCTGCAGGATGGAGCGTGGAGATCAGCCAGAGTCATGTTTGCCTTAATGTGCCCCCAACTGCACTGTCACAACTTAACTGATGCCGAGATTACTTCTGTGTGCCTCTGATTTGGAGATTGAAAACAAAACAATATGCATACTTAGAGGGTTCAAATCTTGTCCATATCATCTATTCCAAACCCTGAATGTGTTTCGTCCTTGAAGGTGGAGACTTAGCTGGCATGAGTCGCTCTGAATTGGTCGCCTGGGTTGGTTTCTTTTGTGTGCCCTCACTCACACACGTCTGTGCTGGTTGTAGCAGGCTGAAAGGTACTTCAGCTCGGGGGCTTTCCTTGGCTCTGATGGGCTGAGCAGCCTCCAGAGCATGTGGGCAGGTTCCCAGGAGGGGAGAACTTGGTGTGAGGGGAGGTGAAAAATGATCTCTCAGATCCAGGCTGTGCTCAGCGTTTTGTTGAGCTGCGAATGCAGCTAATGATATCATGGGATTTCCAATCCAGAAGGACTTTTTTATATTTAGTTGTGGTTTGGGGGGGTTAGGTTCACCTAGCAAGTCAAAAGCAAGGTTTTTGATGTTGGAACTAGTGCTTTCTATAACAGCTTCTCTTATTTCTGTTAATTACTATGGTTCCAACCACAAAAGAGTTTTCTTGTTCTAATTGGCCTCCTCCTGTTTCAATTCAGTTATGTTGCTGTGTCACCATGGAGACAGTCGTGATGTCACAAGCTGTGGCATCACTGAGAAGTGGTTGAGAGCCAGTTACTCCTACTCCCATCATCCCAGGTATTGATTACTAGGGTGAATAGGAGCAGAAAACAGAGCAGCTTGATAGGTTTCAGTGAAGATCTGAAGCTTTTAAATGAGCCTGAATTACAGCTATGATTTTAAGGCTATTACTCCACTAGTGATGGCAGAAAAGATGTCATATACCCACCTTCTCAAAACTGTTTTCATCACCATGTTTGTTGTTGAGCTCACTTAAATAAATGTAAGGAAGCCCCAAATCTCCAGCAATTGCTGTGCTGCTGCATTTGAGCCCTATTGGCAAACATGTGGTGCTAAAAACCCAGATACCCAGTGGGTCTTATCCCAGGCACACTGCTGGGCTTGGTGCTGCCTGAGCTGGGGAACAGGTACAGTGAGGTGGATTTGTCAGCTCTGATATTAGTCAGAAAAGCTGATTAATCACCAGGGTGACACTTGGAAGAACGTTTTGGGGTCCCTTGCATTTCCAGCACTTCTGAGACAGCTGTTTCCACTGTGGAAATACTTAAGCACCCAGTGGGATTAGCTGGGCTGCTGAGGGCCAGCATGGTTTGTGTGAGCTCAGTGGAGATGGTGAAGTAGCAGAGAACTGGGCTCACTTCATGGTTTAATTCTGCTTCTTGCCAAAATGGTGGGGACTTCCTATTTCCTGAAATGCCATGCCTTGTCATCAAAGGACTATGAGATGTGTTCTGCTCCGTACAGTCTTTTTTTTTGTGCATTTGTCTTCAGCTTTATTATTTTTTTGTAAGGGATCTAGTTGAGAGTATGGCACAGATATCCTCTGTCTTGAGCTGTAACAGCCTACTCAAATATTTACTAACCTTCTTCTGATTAATGGGGAGCAGGATGGTGTCAGTGCCTGGCCTAGCAAACAAGTAATATTTTCCAGGTATTTATCATTTTTGATAAGGGGCTTTGTCATACCTGTCACAGAAGCATGTTATCTGTAACTATTCTGTTTGTAATATTTGATGATGGGGAAGGGACATGCAGTTTTCCCCTGTATGTGTGGTGTGTCTGGGTGAGGTTGGGGTGCTCTCACAGTGCTGTGTGCTGGTCCCCTCTGCTCAGCAGAGACGCTGTACACAGCACCTGCACAGTTCGGCTTGAACTGCTCTGAATTACTGTCTCTCAGGGCTGGCACTTGCTTGGCAAGCACAGCAGTACATCATCTCCCTTGTCTGTGTTTTAAGCAACCTTGTATTTAGACAAAAAGGACAAAACTTCATGTAATGTGGAAGCTGAAACAAGTTGACTTTTTCAGTGTGAGAAAAATTTTTGGCTGTTTTCCTGAAAGGAACAAAACTTTTTCAGCAGTCCTGCTGACAAGACTTAATTTATTTTTTTTTTTGTAATTTATCTTCTGACTTGCAGGGTCTTTAAGAGAGAAGGCTAGAATAGCTCATAGCATGAAGACAAAGTGGTTTTTTTCACCTTGTCTTTTTCCTTGGAATGTTTGATAGGTGTCCTGTTTAGGGGAAAAATGTGACTGAAAGGCCAATTGCATTTGCATCACTAGAATTTTTAGTGCTGCTGTTCTGAAAATAATATCTGTAGCCAGCAGCAGCTAAAACCTGGGTTTTAACCAATATTAGTTAAAAACCATGGGGGGTAGGAATTTGTTTTCATTCTTTTCTGACGCTGGACACATCTGTCCTGGTGGCTATGAGGGCTGTGGAGCAACCTATTCCAAGCTACTTGACTTGACTTCCAGCACTCGTTACTGTAGAGGAGAAAATGAATGCATGAAGGTCTGAGACTGATATCATTTCCAACTGCAGCAAGCACAGACGCTGTTCAGCAAAGGAGTTAAAAGCTCATCTGCAAACTGTACGTGGTAAGTTTAGCTATATTTTAGCATGTTTTCTATTTTCAGTGTGTATAGAAAACTACCTCATCTGTGGGAAGGGTAAGATGAAGTTTCCCTTAATACAGCAAAGCAGCTAGTTCCCAAGGATTTGGAGATTTCCATTAAAGGCTATGAATAGATTGCTTCCTGGAAGGAAACTAGTTCTGTCCTTACTCATGTACTTGTCTAAACAGCCCCATCAAATTCCTTTAATACATGAGCTAGTCACTGTGAAGTGGTTTATTCTTTCAGAATAAGACTGCAGCATAGAGTTCCTTATCTCCCAAATTTGTGCCCTAGGGGGTTAACTGGGGATAATTCAGTGTATGAGTCTGTGATCAGATAGCCTCAGTCACTCTGTTTTTAGGCCAGCGATGACTTTTGGCAATGCCAGGTGTACATCAGATAACCTGACCACTATACCATCTCCACTGCTGGGCTCTGAATAACCCAGTGTATACTGCAAGTCTGTTGGCAGGTACTGTGTAGGCTGCTTTTGTACCCATCTTTCAAAAATGTGGAGAACCTGACTGAATTAATGGTCCTCTCTGGGGGAGCCTGGAAGCTCATCTCCTTTCCCTGTTGCTTCTAGCAGGTGAGAAGTGGGGTTATCCAGCTCTGGAATGGGCTGGATGAGTGGTTTATCACTGGGTGTTGCTTTCTCCTTGGATCTTCCATGGTTGCTGCTACAAAGCCAAAGGAAAATGATGTCAGTGTTGTACTGCTTTGGGGAGCAGGAGATCAGGAGAGGTGGAGACTGCTCCTCTGCCACAGCTGTGCAAGTGCCAGTGCACCAGCTTTCCTAGCTCCTGGTCTGCAGCCTCTTACTTGTTTGCACTGACCACCTTGGACTGCAGTGCAGGTGTTACAACCTTGTGATCTTTTCCCCTCTGCTAAACTCCTTCCCTCAGTACCTGCAGGTTTCTTGAACCTCTCAGGTTGGCTCAGCTGGCCTCTGAAAAACGAAAAGAAGCAAAAGCTGAGGTGCTATCCAAGGTAGGATGAGTGTTTGAGGATGGGAACAGAAACATAAAACCTAAAATTCTACAAGTTAATGTGGTGGTCTGCTGAGTTCTCTGAAATTCAAACCTGTCATTCAATCAAGTTTTAAAAGCTATCTTTGTAGAAGGTGGTTACCTATCCACCTAGGATGGTGAGGAGTGTCCAGACTTAAAAGTGAGTGGGCACTGACAATTTTTGTAGAATAATTGTGCAAAACATATTTGAGAGGGAAGTGGCATTTCTGCCTGAAAGATCAAGTGAAAATTGCTATAAATCTGTCTGGACATCTCCCCAGCACTGAAGTTTCAGGCATTCTTGCAGCAGGAGCTGGTTCAGGGTTGTGACACTTGAGTGCTTGTTCAGATTGTAAATCAGCAGATTACCTGCTGCAAGCCAGGACGTGGTGAGAAGATCACGTTGTTGTTGTTGGGTGTGATCTCTGATAAGGGCTGTGAAACCAGAGCTGCCTGATCCTGTTGCAGCCATGGCTGTGTGTACCTGTGTACAGGTAACAGTTCCTGCAAGCTTCACCCAGAGATGGAGGTTAACAAATACAGATTTGTGCTCAAAGCACTTGTATGGAGAAGAGATGCTGCAGAGCTGGCAGGTGCTCTTAAGCAGATGACTAAAGGTGAAGTTACTTAATGTCTGGAAGCCTTTGGTTCCCACCTGGCTAAGCTGCCATGCTTCAGAATTACACAGCAGGGCACTTTTTTTGGTGTCTCTTCATCTCTTGGTAACTTCTGGTCAGAGAGTGGCAAAAGACAAGAGTTTTTCCTGGTGCTTTGAAGAGAAATGCATTTGCTTGGTCTTGTCCGTGCTTTTCTAACCCTTCAGCAGAAGGAAAATGCTTGAGTGAGCCGAGGTCTGCCTGGGCTCTTCACACTCCCTCTGAGCACTCTGTGCTGATGTGGTGCCACATGTGGGGCAAGCATAGAGTGGACAAGGGTGGCACTTGGCTGCTCTCAATCTTAAAGATCTTGTTTAGCCAGTGACACACTTCAAGTCTGTGAATCACTTCTGTATCAGTAGCATTTGCATGTTTTAGGCAGACTCGGTACACTGTGGGTTGTGCAACACTGTGAGAAACTTTAAAGCTTGGAGGGGAGCACAAGTCATAGTGCTGTCAGCCCTTGCATGTTCTGTGTTCTGAAAGCTGAGTGGGCAGTTTAACTGTGTTAAGGCTGGCTGGTGCTTAATCCTGTTTGCACCTGGTCCCAGAGGCAGGGCAGCCTTGGGCTAGTGGGGGGGGTCCCTGCCCATGGCTGGTGCCTTCCAAACCATTATGGGATTCTGAGTAACCTCCAGCACTGTCCCCAAAAGCTGTAACTTAAGCCCATGACTAGGTTTTCAAAGTCCTTGAAGGTTTTCATGGAGAGTGAATGTTTTCAGGAGGAAGATGGTCTGTGCTGGTTTAAGAAATAACTGTGCATGCTGGGCTGGGAAATGGGCACACCTGTAGTTCTGCATGTTCTCTCTGTGCAGTTGGCTTCAGGTTGCCAGCAGCCTTTCCTATTTGATGGGTGAGTGGCTGCTGTTCAATTGGCTGTTGGTACTGAGATTCTCCAAGCCCCTCCTTGTGTGCCACGGCTGATTCCTGCCAAATGTGGCCATGCTCTTGGAGTGCGGTGCTTATGGCTGCCTTGATTTGGAGTTTGCCTTGTGCAACGTGTCAAGATCCAGTGAACAGGCTTGGAAGCTTGCCAGTGAAGTCTCTCTTGTTGGGAAGCACTGACTGCAACTCTGAACTCCATGAGCAAATCCTTTGGTTGCTGCTCTTCTGCATCTCTTAAGTGGTGAAGATCAGAGTTGGGGTTTTCACCTAGTTACAGTCAGAAATGTGAGAAGGAAATAGTCAGCAGTGTCTGACTCTGCATGTTCTACAGCAGAACTTGTGCATACGAGGACTCTGGTCTCTGCACAGTTTCTGCATGTTCCAATATCTAAAAACTAAATGTAGGGTTCCTTTTTCCTCTTACAGGTGAGATTTATGAATTAGTTTCTTAGCTGGCTTTATGGTGAAGTTGCATTGATAAAACATGCAAATTAATTTCTGTAGCCAGGAGTTTCTGATTAGGCCTGATTTTTTTTTTAGCATTGATTAAGCAGAGTGCTTACAACATATCTGAGTTGCTGCCTGGTATCCTGTTGGGTACCAGGGCATGAAAATCTGGGCTACTGTTCTCAAACATACTGGACATTACTCTGTCCAAGTGGTGTCAGTCCAGCTCTGTACCTGCTCCTCATAGTGCAGTTGTATTGCTGTGTGTGCCGAGGCTGTGGTTGTGTTTTTGGCCTTGAGAGGCAGCAAGTGCTCATTGTTCACCTTGGGCTGCCAAGTGCCCTGCACTGCTCACTGGTGGTAAGTGGGACAGGGATGGGAAGGGGGACATCTGGGTTATCTTAATGTAGGGAAACTTGTACTTAAGGGCTTGGGGATTTTTGAAGTGTGGTCTCCCTCCAGAGTTTCAGGTTGTGCCTTGTTCCCTGACACCTTCAGGGAACCAACAGGTCAACATCCCTCTCTGTCCAGGGGTGCACAATCACAATGCCAGTGGGGCATGGCAGGATGGAGTCTGACTTACGTCTACCACAGTCAGACTGAGAGCTTTCCAACTTGAGAAACAATTACTAATCCATTGCAATGCTCTTTGCACTGTACTGCTCTCACACACACACCCCTGAACTATGGACTGTTCTGATGCTAATGCACAGACGATATACATTATGTATGGGAAACCTAAAGCAAGTATCAAATAATTTCAGTGTTTTGAAACTCCTGACATCTCATGTGCAGGAAACAAAGCTTAAGGCACGTTTGTTCTGGCAGGGGCTGCTGAATAAAACCATAAAGCAATTCTCTCCTTAGACTCCTGAGAGCATTGTCTTATCCAGGATAAGGAACTGCGGGATCATTTACTCAGGGGAGCTTTAAGAAGTGCTGTTGTGCTTTTCTCTGTTGAGTGCTATGGGTGGTGATAAGGAGGGCTACTGCTGCAGTCTGCCTGGATAGGCAAAGGACAGGCATCCTGCAATGTAAGTGATGGAAGAAAAGGTAGTCTGGAAAGGCGAGACTTCCAGTGATTGTGTGAATTCGTACTCTGTTAAAATTTCCTTTAAATCATGTTCATACTTTAAGATCACTGAAGAAGTGAGCAAAGAGAAAGCTCAGACTGGAGTCCTTGAGACAAAACACTGCAGGGTGGCTTTAGTTTGGATGTGGGTACTCAGCTTCCTAATGCATTCTTGACTGCTCACTGAAACTGTGTGTGCACACATCTCTACCTGCAGAATTGGGGTGCAGTGGTGCTTCTGGTCAAAACTCACTACTTATCCAAAACTCCCAAAATAGTTGTATCAAGGCATTTGCTTCTGCAGTTGCTATAGCAGTGAACTCTGTCCTTGAATTCTGAACAGGGAAACTGAAACTCTCAATCTGAAAAGTCCTGAGGGAGACACTGCTGTGCCAGGCACATGTCCAGACAGACAGCAGCTTTGGGGGATGTTCTGTATTTCACATCTCTGGCTGTGACACTCGTGTGGCAGTGGAGAGAGTGAGCACAGTGAGACTGATTGGATATTCTGTATTATGCCACCCATCTAATTGTGGGCTTATCTTTCAGCCTTGCCTTTGATCTCACTGGTATTGATTGTGGTCCTCTGTGGCTGCATCTCATCACACTAATACTGGCTATATTGACTTGTGCAGAAGACCTACCTTTAATGTTGCTCCCTGTTTTCATGTTCTACTTCATGGTGTCTGAGTGAGTGGTATGCAGCTTTTCAAAGCACTCCCAGTAATGACTGCCTGGTATGAAGCTGCCAGGGCAGGCAGATCATACTGCTCTCTGTAGGCTTTCATCATGTAAATCCTGTCCAAGGGGTGGCCTGCTGTGTCTGGAAGCTAACTCACTGCTGTTGTTACACCCTTTCCCCATGGATAAGGCATTCCTGCTACAGGGAGTAGGAGGCCCAGCTTCCACTGGGCTCTATAGCAGCTGAGTCAGATCTCTTGTCAATTAATGTAATTAACAATTAGCTGAAGAAATACCTCCTGTAACTGTCTTCGTGGTTGTGTCTGTTAGAGGCTGGAATAGGAGGGGACAGTCTTGTGGTACCCAAGGGAAATGGCACCTCACGGATTCTCCCAGGTGTATTGCAGCACAAGCTGCTGACATTGCACTCCATGGAAATTTCCTGATGGAGATGTTGCAAGAAGCTCTGAGTGAGATAACACTGCGAGTGCTCTGCTGCTCCAAGCCTACTCACATTAATGTTCCCACAATTAGATAACTGGCCACGCATCTGTTTACAAAGCAGTATCCAAAATAACGTGTTACTGTTTGGTTTCCTCAGCTGTGCTGTGTGTCATGGCTACAGCTAAAGAAATAGAACTGAATCTGTTGCTGAAAGGGGGTTGAATGTTTTTTTTATATAGCTGCTCTTAATACAAAGTTGTTTTCACAATCTCAGATCTTCGGCTTCTAGGTATGAAGCTTGTCTGCTGTCATCTCATAGGCATCCTGTGTTTGCTCGATGTCTGGAACAGGAATAGAAACATCCCTGAGTACTGGATTCATTCTTGGTGTGATGATGGTGCTGGAGATACCAGCCCCAGTATGTGGAGCGTGGCACTGTGTGGGAAGGGCTGTCCTAGCCACTCTGCCTGCCTGGAAGGCCACAAGAGGCTAATCCTGGTGCAGCTGGCACCTCCAGCAGGTGCTGGGATGCTGCTGGAGCAGTGGAGCCCCATCCCTACTAGCAGTATGAGGGCTCTGTGGGGGTGGCTGCAGAGCAGGAAGCCTTTTGGGCTCTGTGTGGTTCTGGGGGTAAAGTGAACCAGTTCAGACACAGAAGAGCTGCCAGCTCTTCATCAGTTTTGTGCTAATGGAAGACAATAGAAATCAGAGATGAAAATTCAAGGCACATATTTGGTGTTGTCCCACCCCAGTGTCCCACAGGACCATTAATTTAGCTTCAAAAGCATTTGAGGTTTGTTTGGGCTTTGTAAAGGCTGTTGGGGGATAAAGGAGATTTTTCTTTTGCTGGCATACAGCAACAGAGCTGAGAACAGTCTTTATGTATGTTGAGGAGGAAAACTATCTCTGCAGCATATGCTCTAGGTCTCTGTTAACCTAGGCTACAAGTGGGAGTTCCAGCACTCCCTGTGTACAGCACCATGGCAGCCCTTCTCTCTGCTGTATCAGTGTCTTGCTGACAGCACATTCACAGTGTTCCTCCTGCCTGGCTGCCAGACCTGTACAGAGGAGACCTCTGGTAGAGTCATTCTGTTCCAGACCTTCATCTTCAGTCAGCATCCAGTGTCTCTGTCTTAAGTCTTCTGACATGTCCACATCCAAGAAACATGACTGGGCAGTGCTTGCTCTGAAGCCGTGCCTCTGGTACATAAACAACCTGAATGTTTTCTTGAAAATGCTTTCCAGGAAAATGTAGAAAGAGGGATCAGGTGGGTTTGTTTTCCAGTGTGGTATCATAGACATCAGGAATGACTCTGAGCCCACGAGTGCATTGTCCCCTTACAGGTGATGCTGGGACCACTGTATATTTTGAGAGTCTGTGCTTGGGTGTGTTCTGTGCTTCCTGCTGGAGTGACAAGAGCAGAGCAGTGTCCAGCCTGTGATGTTCCTCTCAGAGGCACCATGTCCTGGTGTACTGCACCATACTCTGACTGGTAGAGGGTCCTCGTGGCAAACAAACCCCTTGTATGGATAGTTGGAGACGTACTCCTTGACCACCCCCTTGCTGTGCCCCCCAAGTTCAGTGCTGCTGTGGGTCTGTCTGTGATCACAGTTGGATTATTTTTGGCTAGTGGTTCATGTTTCACAAGGCCACCTCAGGTGAAAGCCCTTGCTGGACTAACCCTGAGTAGCAGAGTAGTCAGTAGGGTAGTGTAGCTGTTCTCAGCAATCCCATTGAAATGAATGAGGCAGAGGCTGAGCTGGTGACTGCCCTGGAAGGCACTGCATCCAAAGATTGGCATTTTGCTGTTGTAGGAATTCCATCCTAAAGCAGGTCTGAGGGTTGGATAACTGACATGACAAGGAGTGGCTGCTTGAATGCAGTAATGCATTCCAAGCCTAAAATTGTTCTCAGGCCAAGTGTGGGGAGATGGCCAAGTGGAGGAATAACTCCAGCTTTGGGCAGTCTTCAGAGTGTCTGGTTCGGCTGGGATTTTCAGAGAAATGTAGAGGTGGGATTTTTCACAGAGAGCTGGTGGCAGCATGCTCACCTTGGTGTATTGTGGGAGCATGGTCAGTTCTGACTGCTGGGAGCTGTTCAGAAACTCCAAGCTGGTTTTGTCCAAAACCATTTTGTCCTTGATTGTGTGAGTAGATCGCTGCAAGGAGCAGTTTGGTTTGTTCACTCCATCCTGCCCTGCAGGAAGACTGTGGCCTGTTTGCTTCAAAGCTGTCCTTACCTCTGTGCTGTTAACAGGGCTGGAGGAGAGGGGAAGAGATGGGTATGGACATGGTTAGCAACAGCCCAAGCACCTGCTTGCTTAACCTCCTGAGTGTGTTCTCCACAGGCTGGTAGCACAGCTCTGGGGCAGGGTTGTGACTCTGAAGACCTGTAGCAAGAGCCCCATAAGTTCCTATCTGGAACTTCAGTTGGACTGATGTTTTCTGTCAGATTAAATAGTCCAGCAGATCCTGTAATTTTGCTGTGACCCTACTGTAGTTCCTGGTTAGGCTACTTTGGAACTGTTAGAAGGCTTCTGTGCTTGTCTGGATCAGGGGCTTTGCATTCCTAAAAACCCCACTGCTCTTTGTGGTGCTTGCCATGAGAGCAGGTGCCTGAGAGCCCTGTGGAACTGTTGTATGTGCTGGGAGGGAGAACTGAAAATGAGCAGAAAAAGGGCACATTGTGGATAGGCTTCTTTCAAGGCTGCTGTGATGTCTTCTTGCAGGCTCTGGAGGCCCTTCTGGCTCTGAGGAACAAGTAAACGCTGTTTTTCAGGACATTCAGATAGCTGTGCTTCAACAAGGAGTAGCTTCTTCCAAAAACACTTTCCGTAAACTCTCTTGCACGAATACCTTCAGAACAGTCTGACTGAGTCATTCTCATCACCTTCTTTAAGCTACTCTAAGTCACTCATTTCCTGCTTCCTACCCTGCTGCTGACCCCCTGCCATTTAGTGTCATGAGGCAAATGAGGAAAAGCAAAAATGCCAGTGCTGAAAGCTCTGCTTCATCTGCTTAGTACTTAGTGTTTACAGGTGAAGTCCTGGGAGGAAGCTTTTTGGAATATCCTGCAGAACAACCTGAGATTTCTCAATTTGATGTGGGTGGTGTTTATTTTGTAGCTGGGGCTATACAACTGGCCAGTTGAAAGGAGTTGAGGAAGAGGGGATCACTCATTTGCAAACAGAAATAAATACAAGCAAGATGGGAAATTAAGCCAAGAAGTCTTTTGGCACATAGCTTCCAAGGCAGAAAAGTGCTCTGTTCTATGGTGAGCAGGTTCCTGAAAGCAGCAGAGGATGCTCTGGTGACATCTAATGCTTTTGCTGGAGGTTTACTGTTAACCCTCCTTGGAAGGCCAGGGAGTCATTGTCACATACTGAATTCCAGACAGCAGCACAGAAAGGAGTAGGGCCTGAATGTCGTAGCACACAATGGCGTGGGAACAGCATGACTAAGCCAGTGCTTAGTTCAGCTTTGTTGTCTGAAACTGAGTCTGTCCACTGGTTGTGGCTCTGCACTCACCTCTCCCTTGTGTCCCTTTTCCAGTTAGTCTCAGATCCTCAGAGTATGTTCATGGCAGGTTCTGCAGGCTAGAGGGACCAGGAGAGCATGGGCAAACAGGTACTGCACCTGTGAATCCAGACCTTGCTACCTGTATTTGTGGCTGGCTTATGGGGACTCTTCAGGCCTGTAAATCAGGCATGTGGTGGTTTGGAGCCTCCAGTAAAAGCAAATTTAGCTGTGAAGATGAAGACTTGGTGGTGGCTGGAATCTATGTAGGTCACAGATACTGGAGCCTCAGATGTGCTTGGAGAAGGTTCTGAGATTTGTGCTCTTTTATTTCAGAGCTGAAGATGGCACAATGGCTCCTTTGTCAAATAGCCTGCTCAGTTCCTGAAATGAAGTGTTCCAGAAAGTGCTGGGTTTCACCCGGATACCCCCTCCCTTGGGGTATCCATTGTTCTGGGGGAGTGCTTGTGATATTTGAAATTCTTAAGGAATCAAAGCTGGGGACTCTTGGCCTCCGGGAGAATAGTGTGAGCAGTGATTCTAGGGATGCATGGCACTGTTCCCCTGTACCCCTGCTTGGCTGGGGAGCAAAGTCAGCTGGGCTCAGCAGTATGCATGGCTTAGCTCATGTGGGAGCATCCAGAAATCCAAGCCACGGTCACAGCTGTGCTTTCCAAAGCTCCCTAGCACCCTACCCAAAGGATTAGAAGGTTGGAATATTTGCTTAATTGCCTGCTCTGACTCTGAGAACTTCTCTTCCTCTCCAGATCAGACCAGAATCTGGTGCAACAGCTGAACCACTGTCAAATTTAATGCTAATGGAGAGGGAGCCACCTGCTACAGCCTTTTCTGTATTTGTTTCGTGTGATATTTTTTAATCTCATAACTAATGTCATGTTAAACAGTGAATTAGAATATAGAGTAGCTTTCTCTAACATGCAATATTTGTCTTGTGCCTCAGCCAACAGAAATTTCCCTGCAATTTTGACTTTGATTCTTCAGTATTAACATAATGTTGCCACATCATGCTTTGTACATACTTAGAGGAGGAAACAGCTTCAATTGAATCTGACTTTTAAAACCTCTTGATGATTGTAGCTTTGAAGATGTAAATCTCGGGTGCTGGCTGTCTGACAGCCAATGTCTAAGTGGAAAGAGTGTTGACTAAGGGCTGGAATTTTTCATAGGAAGATGAGTCCATCATGATGCCTTCCCATCTCTCTGGTGCAGAGGCTGCGTTCTTTGTTGTGTCCTCAGCTGCTGACACATGTGCTTTCCCTGGCCCTATGGGTACAGGGTGGGGTTTGTTTTCAGTTTGCAAAGAATTCCCAGTCATCTGGGTGTGGGGAGGGTTTTTCATAATGCTCTGGGAAAACCACCTCTGCTGGTCCTGGTGCCATCACTGCATGCTTCCCTTGCCTAAAATGGCTGGAATACCTTCCCGTGAGCAAGGGACAATAGCAGATTCCCTGCATCAGGTAAAATTTGGGATATAGTAAATGAAAACTGATGCAAATCCTGATGCTGAACAAAGTGATGGAGAAATTAGTTGTTCTTGCCTTGAGATTTTTCTTGCACCAACAGTTGCAATCTCTGGATCTTTTATGTAAGCTTGGGAATTGCTAGCTGCTTCTGTTCTTGGGGATGGAGCAAACCCCTAGAAGCCCCATTTGTTCTAGGGGGAACTCAGCAATGTCTGACAGTGCAGGCCTGCTCCTGTTATCACACTCTGTGTTGACAAGCTGCTGGCTGCCATCGGTGTTTTCAGCACCCTCTTGGCCAGCTCTTCTGTGAACAGTGTTTAGTGGCACACTTAAAATGATGGTAACCCATCCATCCTGTTTTCAGGACTGTCCATCAACGGGAATATGCCAATATTGCCTTGGCAACCGGGCCATTTTTGTAAAACTTTCCATGAACTGCATCAGTGTCTGTGGGCTTGATTGCCCAAAACCTTTAGGTGTGATTAGGAGGTGACAGGAGCAATTTGTGTTCCTTCATCTGCTAAAAGATCCTGGACAAAGTGGTTCCTGGTGGGCTGGGAGGACGGTCACTGGGCTGAAAGAGGCATGTGGAAACTCCCACAGAGTAACTGTGCTTTTTGCACCATGTGGGACTGACACATTTGCCTCTCTGAGAGGGCAAGACTTTGGTTATTGCACGCACTTTGTGCTCAAGATTCAGCCACTGCCTGTACGTTGAGAACTTGCAATGTGTCTCCTTTGACACGTGAGCAGATGCTTGGGAATTACTTGATTTGGGGCTTTAGCAATCACCATATCCTAAAATAGCATGTTTGAGCTGCTGAGCTTTGACATAGACAAGAACAGGCTTGGTTTACCATGTTTTCTAGCCATATGGATTTTGACTGGCTGTGACTTTGAGGAGGTGTGTTGAGATTCCCTGGACTTCTGCAGTGGCAGAGAAGCAAGTTAAAAGCATCCACATATGCCATCCTCTGAGTGATGTGGCAGTGCGTGAAGTGATGGTGAAGGGAGAGGATATTTTATGAAGTGCATAATTAGCTAGTGGAACTTACTTCTGCAGGATATTCTAGAAACTGCTAGCTTGAAGAAAAACTAACAAGACCTGCCTATTACACTAGCTTTCTTAAACACTTTGATGATTAATGCTAATACCCCTGGTGCACTTAGAAGTGGCTGTAGTAGTGGGTACATGGAGGATTTGCAGTTGTCCCTTAGGTGGGTGTCTCCTTTAAAGGCCTCCCCTGCTATGTGCAGTTTGCTGCTTTGCAGAGCAGCAGGATAACATCCCATGATGAGGAAGGGAGAGAGGGAGCAGCCTGCAGTCTTGGGGCACTGGCTAATTGACATCTGGTTCTCTTTTATGGCCTAATTTCATGTCTGTGCTGCCATAACCTTGAGCAAACCTTGCAGAAAGGGCAGCATTAAACAGGGAGACTGGTCACTGCTGTGTGACGGGAATTCTGTGGTACCCAGTTCAGCCCAGTGCTCCCTTC
Source organism: Xenops minutus (assembly GCA_035221455.1). Lineage (NCBI taxonomy): Eukaryota > Metazoa > Chordata > Aves > Passeriformes > Furnariidae > Xenops > Xenops minutus. The sequence continues at coordinate 878,186 of JAWWEE010000051.1, read as the reverse complement.
CTGTGTTATCCATGGTCTTGGAGGTCCTATGTGGTTCTTGGTCTGTATGAGGCCTCTCTTGTATAGATACTTGGGGCTGCAGAGTTGCCCAAACTAGCCCAGGCAAAAAGCTTTAGTGTGCAGTTGGCAGCCACAGAGTCTGAAGTCCCAGAGTGAGGGAATCAGTGTTTCAGTACTGCCACAGTATGTGTTTAAAAGCAAGGAGGAATGCAGCCTGCAATAAGTGCTATTCTCAAAAATACTCTCTGGAATGCAAATCTCTAGATATCTTCAGTTGCTTTTTCTCTCTCCTGTTCGATTAGCTGGGTCGCTCTTGTCTCCAGTCTTCTGGCTGATGGTGTTGGAGCTGCCCTGAGCACTGCGTGGTTGTGCTGCTGCACTGACAACCTGTTCGTGGTTGAGTCCAGTGGACAGTTCCTTGTGCTACTCCTGAGCCTTGTTTGCCACATGTGGGTGAGATGCTGCAGGCACAGTTCTCTGGATTTGGGAGGATGGAGTGGATGATGTTTCAGTGTATTAGCAGAAAGAGTTGTTGCTTTTGTTGTGGCAGCACCTTTCAGTGCAGGCTGATCTATGTTCACTAAGCTGTGGTCCTTGTGTCTCTTGGAGCCCTGTGGGTAGTGGGGTGCTGAGCTGCTGACCAGCTGCACCTACCCTTGATGGGCTCTGTGGGCTGGGGTGTGCTCCAGTCTGTCATGTGTAACTTTCTCTTATCTGGCACTGGCTGCAGTGACCTGTTCCAATGGCAGGCTTTGATGAAAGCATCTGCTCTCTCTAGGAATCCTCTGTGATATGAAAGTTCAACCCCTTACTGATGACGCTCTGGAAAGGACTAGCCATTGTGTGGCCCAGATGTGTAGACAGGGTATCAACCTTCTCCAGGCTCAGGAAAAGCAGCAGCAGGAGTTCCCAGTGACTGTTGCTGTGTGCACAGAAAGGCTTCAGCCCCCCAGGATCCCCACTCTGCAGGGAGGGACCTGTTTCCTTCCCCCGTGCCTGGTGAGCCTCAGACCAGGGTCAGAGCTGGCATGGAGCTGTGAGTGAAGGGGTAAAACCTGCTGTGGGTTTGAATTCCGCTGGCACTTCTATAGCCTCTGCTCACTGTTCTGTGCCAGGAATCTGCCTGGGGAAAGGCTGTGTGTGGACATGAAGAGGGGGCAGCTTGAGCTTCTGGCCTGCCTGGATGAGCTCTTGGCTTGTTTGGCAGCTCTGCAGCCCTGGCTTGCTGGTGGGGGCAGGCAAGATTGGGCAGCAGGAGGAATCTATGGTGATTCCATCATGCCCAAGCTGGCAGGACAGTCTGTGTGCTGCTGGGAATTCTTCTCCTGCCATGGCTGAATTCCTAGAGTAGGGCCATGGGCTTGTTGGAGATTGCAGGAGCATGGCTGATGATCAGAGATCCCAGTGCTCTGCAGGCTTGAGCTCCCTTTAGCTGTGCTGCTTCACCTCTCTTGGTGTGTTAAGCTCCCAAAGCATCAGCCTGTGTTAGGGAAGGTACTGGAGGGATAAGCACAGCCTGAGCCCCAGCACAGAGCAAAGGAACACTGAACTGGTGGACCATCCCTTCACTTCACCCCTCTGGAAAAGTGCTTGTGCCAGCACTAAATGGGCAGTGACCTGGCAGGTGAGAGGTGAAGGGTCTGTCCCTGGGGCCCAGCCACCCCCACCCCATCAGAGATGGAGTTCTGCTTTCCTTGGCACCATGCTTATGGCTTTTCCCTTTTCAGTGACTTCTTGAGTTGGGATGGTTGGTTTGGGGGACCTTGGTTCTTTGTTAATGAATCAGCCCCTTGGGCAGAGACAGGCAGGGGATGCACCTTTAGACCACTGCCCTGTGCTGGCTGAGTTGGAGACCTGCCTGAGTCCCCCAGAAGAGATGAACTCTTACTGGATGCATTGCTGGAGCAGGGTGGAGTTCCTTACCAGTGCTGCAACTTGCTTTAAAACCTCTGCTGACAATCACTTTGGGGAGAGTGGGGAGAAATCTGTGTCTCTTCTCAAAAAAACAGCAGCACCAGTAACAGCTGCTGCAGGGTTTGGGAATGTCTGTGGCTGGTGTTCCCTGTAGCATCTGCTGAGTCCCTGCTGTCAGGCTAACTCTGCAGCAGGCTGTTCTGAAAGCAGGGGATGACCATATCTGTCAGAAGCCAGCAGTACTATATTTTTAACCCCCAGCATTCCTGGGGGTTGTTGTCTGCTGCTTCATGCCTCTTTTAAATTTATGACCTTCTACAAGAGGCTTTTAAAACAAAAAACAAGCTGCCTTGCCTTCCCTGTGTAATAGTTCTCAATGTATCCGTGCTTACAATCATTTCCTTGCTCAGGAATTCCAAATTGGAACATCTCTATGATGCTCGAACTTCTGGTATGTTGAAAAATCCCAGGTCCCTCGTGTAAAGATATCACAGTTTTTAGCTTTTCCTTCTGGGTAATGTTCCTGCTTCCCCTCCCAAAGTACAGGGACTGGGTCTCTAATCAGAACTGGCTGCTGAGGCTTGTGTGCCCCTGACAGGGGACTGCCACTTGTGCACCATGCCTGCCCTGGATACTCCCTGGGAGTCAGCCTGCCCAGTGACACTGCAGCTTTCCCTAAGGGCATCTCTGTCATGGGTGACCAGAGAATGGTTGTACAGAGTATGTTGTGGTGGATTTCTGGATGAGAGGTCTACCATTAGTCTACAAATGGACAGGTGATATTCAGAGAGGGCTTTTTCCTTCTGTATTTGCATTTGACTGCAGCATTTGAGAGATGCTCCCTTGAGTTTGAGGTCCTTTTCCTGCAGATATGTCTGGTTCTTTCATTTCAGAAATATGCAGGAGCTCGCTGTACTTGGCAGTCGTAGGGCATGTGCAGGGCAGGCCCTCATTTCCTAATGCCAGCTGGATACATAGATCCTGCCAGCAGGGCCTGTAGGATGTACAGAAGTGCTGTGACCAGGCTGGATGGTGGACCTGAACAGGAGCACTAGGTGACAGATATACCAGGTGTATGCTTGCTGGAGCAGCATTTGCAAGTGGTTTCCCTGCTGGGAAGAAAATACCTATTTGCACACGTCTGTTTAATCCTGTTCTCCTGCAAATATGGAAGGGCTTCCTGTGACAGCTTCTCTGGCTGCATTGGAGAGCTTTAAGGAAGTAGGTGTTTGCTTAAAGCTAAAAAGTTACTTCTTTCTGCAAGTAAATGCCAGATGGCTGAAATGCAGCCTGCAAACCTGGTAAAGGCTATGCCCATGTGGAGCTGGGTGGTGGGTCAGGCATGCGTGGGAGTTGGATGGTGGCTCCTCCTGGAGGAGCCTGTGTAGGAGGAGTGGTTCTCCTTAGTAAGGGCATCTCCCCCCTGTGCTTATCTCACAAGTGAGCTGATGCTGTTCAAGGGGAAATAGCCACTGGCCATAGCTGGCCAGCTTGGATCAGGAAAAGGGACAGAGTGACTGCCCTGAGTGAGGGCTGCTCCTCTTCCATAGCTGCTGGTAGGAACAGCTGCAGTAGTAGGAGTGACTCTCCTACCCTGGGGTGCCAGGGTGTGACCCCAGCCTGCTGCCCCTCATTGCTCCGTGGTTCCTACTGCAGAGCTACCTGCCCTCAATGTGGCCTTTTTGCTCTTGCCTCTGCCTGGACTCCAGGGGCTGATGTGATGCGTCCCATTGCCTGTGGGGAAGGAGGGGAGCAGAGAGCCTGAGGCCTGGTTGTCTGTCCTGGAAACAAGGGAACTGTAAGGTGGGAGAAGGGACAAGCCCATAGCAGTCCCCTTGTCCCCGCTGTCACTCCAGCCATACCTAAGCACTGCTGCTCTTCCTGCTGGGCAGTGTTGGGGCTGAAAGCTGAGGATGGGTAGGGCAATAACAAGGGAAATATTGAATATCTCCACCAACCACCTTCAGAACTACTCAAAGTGATTTGAATGCCTTGTTTACAAAGGGCCATAATGCACATGGGTGAGGGCTCTTCCCTGGTGCTGCTGTCTGGGAGGAGCTCCTGGGCAATACTCTGTCCTCTGACTTAAAGTGCAGCCTGGCTTGTGTATCAGCTTCATGATAAGCAAACAGCAGGTACAGTAAGAAAGCCAAGGGCTGTGGAAGCTGGCGAAGTGTTAATAGTGTTCCTTTGGGTTATCTGAAGAGTTCAAGGGCTCTGCTGGGCTGGTCACTCTGCAGGGCTCTGTAGGCACCATCGGCCCCCGTGGAGGTAGCACACAATTTGGTTAGTGATGTGGGGGAGCTTCTCACTCCAGGCTGCTGCTGAGGATCAGACTGCAGCACGGAGTGAGGGCTGGCAGGAGAGCACACAGCCCTTTCCTGGCTCCCCCAGCCTGCTCAGTCAGCAGCATTTCCACATCAGGTGCCTGTTACCTCTGTAGTATCGAGGTGAGATTTCTTTTTTTCCAAAGAGCAGTGCTACTAAGATTCATGAAGGGAAAACACTGATGCAAAAGGTATTTACAGCAGTTCTGTAAACTGCCACTGAACAAATGGCAGCTTCTTGACTTTGCTTTCCAGGAGTAGTTTTGTTTAACTAGCATAAGACTTCTTTTAAAACTTCTCTGGCACTCTAAAGGGAGTCATTCCATCAGGACATCTTCATGGGGATTTCCCATTGTGTTCAGATGAAGATATATGGAAGAGTGACTTTTTAAGTGGACAGACAGTGATCAGATAAAGAGAAGTGGTGTTAAACTTAAAAGAGGAGAGATTTAAATTAGATATTAGGAAAGAAATTCTTCCTTGTGAAAGTGGTGAGGCCCTAGCACAGGCTGCCTAGAGAAGCTGTGGCTGCTCCATCCCTGGAAGTGTTCAAGGCCAGATTGGACAGGGCTTGGAGCAACCTGGTCTAGTGGAAGGTGTCCTTGCCTGTGGCAGGGGAGTGGAATGAGATGAGCTTTTAGGTCCCTTCCAACACAAGCCTTTATAATTTCTCATTTCTATGATTTTCCTGTTGACTAAAAAAATTTGGGTAGGTTTCTCATCTGTGCTTCCAAATGGCGCAGGTATCTTGACCTTCAATCTGCAGAATACTCAAAATAACTTTTCTACAGCCCAAATACAGGTTTGAGAACACCTGTGTGCTGTGGCCATAGCTGTAAAGGCTAGAAACATCTTGTTTTATGAGAAAAATCAGGTCTGAAGAGATTGTTTTGAACCATAAAATCAATAAATGTCTGTTTTGTCTTCAGTAGTAACTGTAACTGGGGACCATCTTCACTTGGACTCTCTAAGAGTAAAGCATCCTGCAGTTCATTAAAGCTCCAACCTTGAAGTGTTCCTTGAGCTGATGAAAATCAGAGATCAGGCTGCTTGGAATGCAGCTGTTCCAGTTCTGTTTGCTATTGGGAGCTGCCTCCAAACACAGCTCCTTCCAGCTGGGAGACCCTGTGGCAAAGGCCAGCCCAAAGCCACTCGACTGGACTCCGAGGGGATAACGCCACTGATGCCATTTGCTGCAAGATGATTCTGTGGTTGTTTTATTTAAAAGGCAAATGAGCTTGTCTTGTAGGAGGGATTATTTCATGGTATTCTGCTTTATATGTGAGGAAATGCGGGGTCATTCCTTCAGCTCCTCCCATCGAGAAAGGGGGATTCACAGAGCAGGACAGGGATAGCAGTCAGCCCTGCTGATGTTTGGGGGCAGTGGAACTTGCCTGCACAGCTGACTGTGGCTGGACACCTTTGAGGTGATTTAACAAAAATGAGGATGGTTTGAATAGATCCTTGAAGTCCCTGGAATGATTAGAAGTGTCACCAGGTTGTATTGAATTAGTGATAGCAGTGGAACAACCAAGCACTTCATACAGTTACACTTGAGGGCAATTGTGATATTTAAATCTGAACCTAAATACCTTGTCTGTGATCCTGGTGATGCTGCCAGGTACTGAGCAGATAACAGCTTGGTGGGGTGTGAACAGGGGCCTCCTAAGTCAGGGCTGGATTTAACAGACTTTGCATTTAGTCTTCCGAGAAGCAAATGCCTGGCTCTCTGGAAGGACAGGGAGAGGATCCTAACATGGCCAGCTGCTTTTTGAGGGTCTGGAGGACTGTCCAATGTAAGGCTCTGCAAACACAGCTCCTCTGCCTTGGGCTGCAGCAGTGGGGATTGCCCATCTGAGGACAGGTGGAAGGTGCTGATTTGGAAACATGCTGCTTTCTAAACATAATTACAGAAAGAAGACTATAAGCAAACATCCCTCCCACCCAAATCAATCATCCACAGCACATTGTCAATTCCAGCAACTTGCTGCAATAAGCCTTAGAGGATCCTCTGAGCAGGAAGAGCCCAGTGCTGCAAAGCTGGAAGCTTAAGCACAACTTTCTTGTTGTTCTGCACCTTTTTGGGATGTGGCTGATGTTGCCAAGCAAACTGAGCTGATGGTCCTACAGAGGTGTGTGCCTGCTCCAGTGCCCACAGGGATTGTAGTTCCACATTCCAGCACAAGCTGATTTTAAAATACAACAGACTGTGACCTGCAGCAACTCCAGAGCAGATCCATGCCCTGATGAGCTGTAGCCCATTGGAGGAGTAAGTCAGTAACTGGGATGCTCCTGACTGGTGGAATTGGCCTCTGAGCCAGGAGGGTGTGCTGCCTGCACCTCCTGTGGAAACACTGGGATGCTGTTGGCTTTGCCAATATTTGTCTCTTCCCACAGATACAAGAAACACTGAACCTTAGTTCAGAGTTGTGTTGAGAGCCAAGGACAGACTGTTCTAGGTGGGCTTGCTCTGTCTTATACTTTTGAAAAGCATTTTAGGGAGGGGGTGTTTTCTGGGTTTGCTGGGCATTCAGAAGTTCTGTTCTGTAGTTGCAGAGGCTTTAGTGGGGTTAATTTGCAATTGCACTAATTAAAGTGTCCCTAGTTCTTCAGAGTTCCAGATGTTTTTGCATTGTTCATTTGCAATGTTTCTTAGAGCTTTAAACTTGGAGCTCACATAGTCAACCTTTTGACCACATGTACATGAGCAGAGGTGTATTTTATTGGTACTGTGTGTTTCCCCTCTAGCAAAGCCTGTGCTGCCCTTCTGCCAAGCAGGATGGCACAAGGGGATCCCCAGAAACAAGCCAGGGTGATGCTGCAGTTTCCTCCCAGTAAACAGAGCAGCACAAACAGTTCATGCTCTCTGTTGGTACGTGGGAGAATGAATTTGGGTCTAGTTACTGACCCTGGACACTACTGATCTCCCCCAGGAACTCCTGCCTTTCTGTGCTGCTGTGCCCTCCCCTTGTTTTGCCTCACTGTGCTGTTCAATATCAGATAGCCATGAATTTCCCCAGTTACAGCCCTGTTGGTGTCAGCAGCAGCTGGGAAACCTGAGCTGAGCTCCCACTGAAGGTGCCAGCCCAAGCCACCACAGTGCTGCCAGCTGTCCTGCCCTGAGCAAGTGGTGTCACAAAGGCCATGGGTAGCATGGGACCCTGGGCAGTTTGTGGGCTGGGTGCTGTCCCTGGGGAAGGACAGAGGCCATGTTGAGTTGGGAGGTACTTAACTGAACAGGCATGTGGACATGTTTTCAACAATTCAGGTGGCTGTGGCTTGCCCTGGCCAGTAGCTGCTGTATCCCTGATACAATAACACAAGGCAGCACTGTGTCAATGCTGTCAGGGCTGCTTAGCATCTCAGAGCACAGAAATGCTTTTGGAAACACTTCTGTAATCCTTCCCATTTGGTTCCTCCTTTGAAGTGGAACTTTAGTTGATAATATAATAAATACTGGGTTGTGGAAATACAGGCACATCTAAATACTGTCAATAAGGCACATAGTGCAGCTGTGCAGTTGCTCCACAGGGAATACAAGTCCCAGGGCCTGGCTCTGACCCCATTGGAAAGCATGAGGCAGCAGAGATCCCCCTCCTGGATGCCCCTCAAGTGTGTTGCTGCTCCACTGCAAGCACAGGCAGCTGTCTGGACAGGAACAGGACCTGCCAGGAGGGTCCTGTCACCTGAAGCATCCCTTTCCATACCTGTAATCCATTTGGATCAGGTTCATTTGGTACCTCTCTGTTAACTATCTTAAAACTGTCCACAGAACAGATTGTCTAATTGTCCTGAAACATCAAAACATCAGGTGCCCTGCTGGGAGCTCCCCGGGCATGCAGGAAACAGTTTGGGAGTGGAAGGTAATGTTGGGGAGCAGCAGGTACCTCTGCCTGCCTTTGCACTCCCAAATAGTCGAAGGATTCCTGACAGTGGACTGGCCTACTGTGGTTCTAAATTTGTTTATATGCCTGACAGTGGACTGGCCTACTGTGGTTCTAAATTTGTTTATATGCTGGTGGTTACTTCAGGAGTGGAAATGGTAAAATTAAGAGTATTGGTTAATGAAAATTACCTGTATTTGCATGTGTGTGTATATATATACATATATATATCCCTGTCTGCAGGTTTTGGGGAGGTTGTGTATGGGACCGGGAGGTAGGAGCTTGCAATTCAACGTGCAAAACTTTCCTGCTTCAATGCATATTCTCTGATATCAGTAAACCTAAGGGAATGAGGGCCCCTGCAGCCATCAGAACTATACTAGGAAAGCACTTAAAAACTGGGTCTAAGTATGTACAGCCCTTCTGTGGTCCTGGGTGACCTGGCAGGGTTAGTGCTGGTACCTGACAACATCTGCCTGTGAGGGGCTTGGGAAAAGGCATGTGTGGACCAAGATAGTGCGTGGGGGCTCAATTTGAAGGACAGAACCCCTTTGCTGGAGGCCAAGGACTATGGGTTGGGGCAAGGAACCAAGGAGAGTGACAGACCTGCCACCACTGGAGCTTCCCACATCATTTTTCTGCAGTGACTTAGGGGCACTTGGTTTGTCACTGATGTGGGAAAGGGGCTGTCCTGTAGCTGTGCCTCAGTGATGTGTTGCTGAACCACATTCAGGGGCAGGGATGCATTTCTTTTTCATGTGTAAGGTACAGCTCAGACTGACCTGGCTCTCTGTGACCCAGGGTGGTCATAGAGCTAATCTGTTCCCAGCATGGAGCAGCAAAGCTTCCTGCCCAACCTGCAGGACAAAGCCTGGCCATGCCCCAACCACCAAGACACTGAGGCAAGAGAAGGGTAGCCCTGGGCTGTCTGCTCAGGGATTCCCCCAAAACCTGCATCCACACAGTCCTTCAGCTCCCTGCCAGGGAAGTGGGACCAGAGGGCTCAGCATGCCACAGCCATACAGACCTGTAGGCCCCTGGGGAGGGATCTGGCACCAGCACCTCTTCCCTCTCTGAGAATGTGGCCGTCCCAGGAGGTGCAGCTCTGACTGAGTTGTGCTATGCAAGAAGAGAGAGTGATGGATCCTCCCAGGTGACACCCAGAAGCAGGGCAGTGTTAAATGTGACAAGAGCTCCTCTGCACACCCACAGAGGGTTTGGGCAACAGCAGAAGCTCAAATCATGCTCTGCTGGGCTCCTCCCAGGTCCATTCCAAAGGCCATCACAGGCCCATCTGCACAACCCCGGAGCAGGGACAGATGCTGGCAGGTGGGTCCCCAAGCCAAGAATCCCTGAGCACTGAACACCCTGCCTGGGCTCCTCCTGGGGTTGTCCCAGCAGAGTGTCAGCCTCAGTGTCCAGGTGTGACACCTGTCACTGTGAGCCGTGGGGAGAAACTGCAGGTCTTTCAGACTAAGGAGGCTACTGTCAAGGGCTGGGATGTGTTATGGGGTGCAGGGGAAAAGCGGTTTGGAATTGCACAGGACTTAATGGGAGATACCAAACAGAATAAGAAAGAGCATTTAGTGATTTGGGGAGGACCAAGAGTGGAGAGTACAGGGATAAGGGGAAAAAAGGAGTCAGTTGTGTGTGGTTATATGGCTGATCAGTGTGTTTGGCCATGCCCTGCCCATTGCAGCCTGTCCTGGCTGGGCAGCAGCTGGAGTGGGACTGTGGCTTTAGGGGCTTGTATATCCTTGGCAGATTGAGGGCCTAAACATGCCTGCTGCAGGATCCACCTTTTACATGTATTTTCATCAGTGGTGGTCCATCCTGTCAAGCCAGAGACATGAGCAGGCTGAGGCTGTCCTCCTGTCCAGGTTCATGCAAGTGCTCCTCTGATTCGTGTGGCCAGTCATACATGTGGTGGATACCTGTGCTCTGTGCCTGCTGGGCACTCACCTCAAGCTTCACTGCCACCTGGAAGTGGGGTCATGGAGTAGCCACTCCTGGGCTGTTGCATCCAGATGATGTCTTTAGGGTATAGCAGCCAGGCTTGTCAGGTCCTTCAAGTGTGTTCCTGCCATTAGCATCTAACAAACTTCTGGCTTCTTTCCATTTTTATAGGAAAAACCATCACCCTGATCCAGACACTGAAACTTGTCAACTGATTGGACAAAGAACTGAGACACTTGGCTGTTCTAGGACACTAAAACATAGGGTTTAGACAAAGAATATTTTCCCCCGTGGAGGCTTATACCTGCCAAACCCTGTAGCATTCTTGGGAGGCTTTTCTATCCCTCTTCTCCATTTCCAGATTTTCATACATCATGGTATTCCTTTTGACCTCTTTTGCAAGCTAGCTCTGGCTCTGCCTTCTGCTTCCCCTATGCTTTGGTTTGGGTCCCCAGTGTGAGCTGCTGCTGTGGGCTGGTTCTGCATCTCTGCCTCCAGCTGCTGCTTGGAGGCTCCTCTTGGATGTTGTGACTGACCTGCTTTTTCTTTCTCTTTCACTATATCTCTTTCTCTCCAATCTGTCTCTTGCATTCTCTGTTCTTCCCAACTCCATCGCTGCAGGTTCATCATGCCTAGTGGCATATAAAAAGACTCCACCTCCTGTCCCACCTCGGACCACATCAAAGCCGTTCATCTCTGTCACTGTGCAGAGCAGCACTGAATCGGCCCAGGACACCTACCTGGACAGCCAGGACCACAAGAGCGAGGTCACCAGCCAGTCGGGGCTCAGCAATTCCTCAGACAGCTTGGACAGCACCAGGACACCCAGCGTGACGAGGGGGAGCGTCGTGACTCCAGCCAGAGACACTCCAGAGTTACCTCAAAAAAATGCAACTTTGAAAAGTGACAAAGGGACTCTGACTAGTGAAGAGCCTAAAGTGGAGAATATCCCCAAAAGAAAGCTGTCGTCTATAGGAATACAAGTATGGAATAGTTTGTTCTCCTTTGTCCCAAGGAATGTCCTTACCCCATCCATTTAGCATGTGCCTTTTCTGTGACCAAGTGTGCATAGGAGCTCACTTAGAATAGCAAGAGACACTGCCTTGTCAGGCTAACTGCCTATGTTCCCAGAGTGGGGAACAGCAGCACCTTCCCATAACAGCCCAGAAAGGACTAAGTTCTTTTAGTAAAAATTTAGTGTTTTCTAGAGCAGTGGGACCGTGTTAACTGAGTGAGTACGTCTGAGGAGGCCTTTTGCTGCTGGTCTGCCTGTACTCTCTATTCCTTCCCATCAATCTGCTCCTCATCCACCATGGTCCTAGGGACAGTTTTGCCCTGAGAGGTGGTCCTTCTTCTTGACATCCATATGTGATGAGCTGCTGCAGTGCCAAATGATCCCAGAGCTGTAGGTAGGAGGAACCAATTCCATGCTGTCCACCATTCCCAGCAGGTTGCCATTTCTCTTGCTGGAAGCATTTAGCTCTGTGGAAATAAGTGGAAATGAGCTGTTGATTATATAGTCAAATGAGAACCCATTGAGTAATGTAAATCCATGCTTTAGTCAGCACAACTGCATCCTCTGGAGATGTACCCTCCTCTGGGGACAGGTTTCTCAGTTACAGGTGGCTGCCAGCTCTTGTTCTGTCCCAGGTGCTGATTCAGGCTGTTTCCTGCAGATGGGAACTTGGGCAGCTTCAAATGTAGGGTCTGAGCTTTGAGCCACTGTGTGTGTGTGTGCACGCACGCTGAACAAATTCTCCATCAGCTTTACAGCAAGACTACCTGGGCAGTTAGGTATAGGTGACAGTGAAGGCTTCTCTGCAGGGTTGCTGAGGCAAAACACCTGCTGAAAGGGCAGCAAGGTGAGAGAACACACACTGAGATGATGAGTGCTGCCTTCTCTTCTCTTAGCTGATTCCCAAGCCACCTAGATTTCTTTCGTGAAACCTTCTAACCCTCTTATCCAGAGCTGTGGAGGGTGTCAATCCCTGGGAGAGAGGAAGCAGGGCTTTGCTGTCAGTCTCAATCAGCTCTCTGTCCCCTCTTGAATCCCTTGGTTGTTGCCCATGTGGGATGGCACATGCACAGGGACACACAGCCCTGCCCATGCAGACACAGGTGGGTGGGCTCTTAGAGCAGGTACGTGGCAAGAACCTGGCAGGACACAGCCCTGATCCTCAGGTGGGAGCAGAGCTGAACAGTAGCCTCGTGCCTCTCCTTAGACAACCCTCCCGTTGGTGTGTGGTGTCAGCATTGCTCTGTGTGTGTGCAGCACCCCTGGTCTACTAATGTGAATTCCAGCAGCAAGTTCTTGTGTCTGTTTTTGTCTGTATTTTTTTTGTTTAATAAGGTTGACTGCCTTCAGCCAGTGGCAAAAGAGGAGCCTCCTCCACCAGCCACCAAATTCCAGTCCATCGGGGTACAGGTAGAGGACGAGTGGCGGTAAGTGAGACGCAGCCTTGTGTAGTTTTCTTTCTTTTAAATTGTGCTTCCCCCCACTTCTGCTTAGACCTTCTTCCCTGCTTTGTGCCAGTGAGTGGTGTTGAATGGGGCCCATGGAGAGCTCTTCCTCCACAGCACACACCCACTGCAAAAAGCACTTGTTCTGTAACAGCCAAATCAATGGGAGCTTGAAATTAAATAAAAAATGACAAGCTGTAATTATAGACGTGCGTCAGCCCTCTCGTCTGAACGGCCGATTGCAGTAAGCAGGCAACCTTATAATTCTGTCTGTCTGAGTGTGTGGTGTGTCTGTGTGTGAGGAGGGGCAGGGTGAGGCTCCACTGCAGGCATAAACCGAATGGATTTCGCTGTCGGTGCAGGAGGCTGGCCAGGTCTAGTCCTGCTATTGAATGCTTGCTTTTGATCTCTCTAGAAACAGCCACTCTCGCAGCATGTCCTCCAAACAGGACACAGACTCTGACACACAGGAGCCCAGTAACTCCAACTGTAAATCATCTGAGAGAAGCCTCGCTGAGTGCCCCCAGCACAACAACTCTGTTGGTGTTGATGCCACCACCAGGCAACCAGCCAAGCCCTCACAGATTAAGAGAAACCTCTCCTATGGAGAAAACAACGACCCAGCCCTGGAGCCTTCTTCCCTCCCTCCTCCTGACCCCTGGCTTGAGACCTCCACATCGCCATCGGAGCCTGCGCAGCCCGGGGCCTGCCGGCGGGACGGCTTCTGGTTCCTGAAACTGCTGCAGGCAGAGACAGAGCGCTTGGAGGGCTGGTGCCGTCAGATGGACCAGGAGACCAAAGAGAACAATCTCTCTGAGGAAGGTGGGTGTTGGCAGCCTCTGAACTGGAGCAGCCTGACAGCAGCGCCTGGAACTGAGTGTTGGGTCAGCGTTCTGCAATTAAATTGTGGCTGCCCCATCTCTAGAAGTGATCCAGGCCAGGTTGGATGGGCGTTGTTGGAGCAACCTGGCCTAGTGGAAGGTGTCTCTGCTCGTGGCAGGGAGGTGGATTGAGATGGTCTTTAAAGTCCCTTCCAACCCAAACCATTCCTTGATTCTCTGAAATTGCTGATAGCCCACAGAGCCAGAACATGGAGATGAGGATGGGATAAGGAACACTTTTTCCTTGGGATGGATAAGGCAATTTCCTCTGTTACATGGAATAAGAAATAAGGCTGTAATGCAGGATATAAGACATGCAGGGAATGATGCAGCTTCTGACCACTAAAACTACTAAAAGCTTAAATGGACTTAATCTTAAAACAGGTTTAATGGCAAAAGCTGTCAGGGAGACTGTGGGATCTCTCCCTACCTCACCCATTACATTCAAACAGGGAAAAGCTTAGCTGGCAGTGGGACAGAATGAACACAACTTTTGAGCTTGTTTGATACGTTCATTTGATGAACTTGTTTTTATAGCAGAGGAGGTTTCTTCATATAGGAAAGCCTCACTGAATTTGTCCTGAATACACCAAAGGCATATGCACAGCGAACACAAGGCCACTTGATATTATTGGGTTTGGCCCCAGCTGGGCTTTTTTTTGAGTTGGGAAAACTTGGGCTTTTTGAAGTGGGAATCATGCCTATGGTGCACATGAAATGACAAGAGTGTGTGACAGGGCTGCAGAGGGCAGGATCTTTGTGTGGAGTCTGGTTTTTATGTATTTAATACCTGAGAAAGGTGAAACAAAGGTGAGGCTCAGTTTTAGCTCACTGTCACTGCTGAGGCTCGGGAAGCTAATGCCTAATCCGATTGCCCTGTAGTGCTGCCCTGGCTGCCAAGGGGATAGGCCATGCCAGGGATCTCCCTGCCTTGGAGTGACCTGGTTTGACCCACAGCAGGAGTGCTCTGGCAAGGAAAGACACCAAGACCCATGTGGCATTATACCTGTGACCTCTAATAATGATCTGCTGGTAGATCCTGTAACCAAACCCTTGGTGGATGTGAGAGCCCTGCACACACTCGTCCCACTAAGATTTCCAGAAACTCAGCTGGCTCAGGTGCTGCAGCAGAGCAGGAGGAGAGCAGGGCTCAGTCTCTGTTGGTGATGCAGCTGCAGGCCCAGGGGATGGGGGCTCTGAATCTGCCTTTGGAAGGGAAAAGCCCAGACAGTGCATTTCCACTGATGAGCAGAGGAACATTGCCATGCCCAGAGGCTACTTGGGAAACCCATTAAAAGCAGCATGAAGTCCTGGATGTTAAAAGCCCTGTCCTCAGTGTGCTAATCCCTGCTGGTACATGGAGGTTAGAGACAGGTCTCCTGCCCTTTGCCACCTTCACCTCATGCAGGGATGGAAGAGCAGGATGTGTTCTTTGAGCAGGTGCCAGCAGACCTGCTCACTGAGGCAGTGCTGGTGGCTCCTGAGGGGCTGAGAGCAGTTTAAGGAATTTTCTGCCATCTCGGGTGTTGTAATGTCCTCAGTCTGGTCTGCTTTTGGCCTGCCAGAAGGAACATTAATAGATGGTAAAGGCAAATGTAGTTTCAAAACATCAACTTTCCTGAGAGCACTTAGTGCCTGAGGATTTCTGAAACTCCTTTTCTGATAACTTTCTTTACTCTAGAAACATTGGAGTTCATTGCTGCAACTAATACTCTGTTCAACTGAAGTATTTTTCTTTTTTCCTCATCCACAGTCTTAGGAAAAGTCCTGAGTGCAGTGGGCAGTGCACAGTTACTAATGTCACAGAAGTTCCAGCAATTCCACGGCCTCTGTGAACAAAACTTGGTGAGTCTGGATCTGTCTGTTCTGGTTTCTGAGAGGGGAATGTATCTGCTTCAACAGCACTACGGGAACATGGTGAGGTGTTAACAGGCTGCTGTCACTGAAAACAAGGCCAGTGTGCAGCTGTAGCCTAAGGGCAGTGTCGGTGATGAGGGCTGGGTTAACCTACTGCTTCTCAGGGGCTTTTTGAGGTGAACCATTGAGGTTTGACCAAAGAGGAGGGGCTGTTTGGAAAGACTGCTCTCGACCAAACATGCTTCCTTTGTGTGTAGATGATGTGGCTGCTAAAACTGTCTCTACAGCACTGTCACACTGGTCACACAGCATGGGAATCGATCTGTGCAAAGAGAATGCAGGGTTTTGCCCTTGTTCAGAGCTGAACAGGGCTAATGGGGATCAGTGGAATCTGTGGTTTGGTTTTCCCCTCAAGCTTTATGGATTTTGCCAGCTTTCTTGGAGGTGAATTCTCCTTTACACGTGAAATAATCCCAGAGAAACTTGAAAAGGAGGGGATAAAGTGTTGAATATTTGCCTGCTGATCTCTGGCTGATCACAGCTGAGCAGCAGCAACACCACAAGCTGGCAGGCTGTCAGCAGAGCTTTGTGCTGAGTTGCTCCAATCTGATCCCAGGTTTTCCAGGGCCTATGATGGTGGTTCAGCTGTCTGGGAACTGGGAAAATCCTGTTCCTGGAAGAAACTTAAGCTACTTAAAGTTTTTCACCCTAGCCCGAGAAGTACAGATGCTTTTGCATTTTTGGGGGGAGAATGTAGCAAAGTAATTTTGCTCATGAAAGCTCTGTCTGGCTCCTTGGAGTGCTGTACACCTGCATTTGAGTACTCCAGGCATCCAAGCTGTGTTTGTATCATGTCCATTTCCATTACTTCCCCCCCTGAAATCAGGATCTCTGTGTAAGAAACCAGTGTTCTGGCTCTGATTTCCGTGCTGGGGGACTCCAGTTGCAGGTTCCTGCTGTGGGATTAGTGCCAGCAGTGTCTGTTTCAGGGCTGTTCTTCAGGCTGCTATAGGAGCAGTGCAGGCAGTACCTCTGCTTCCTGAGCTTGGCAAAAATGGTTTTGGCTGTAAATGATGACTTTGTGCATCTACATGTTTAGGGCTGGTGTCTTCTGTGGGTTCTTGATGGTTTTGCTTGCAGGCAGATGTAAAAGTGGTGAACATGTAAAGTGTGCAGGCTGCTCTGCTTGCAGGAGGGTATGTTCATTCTCAAAGGGGTTTTTTAATGCTTTTCCTTCTAGAACCCTAATGCCAATCCCAGACCCACAGCCCAGGACTTGGCTGGATTTTGGGATCTCCTCCAGTTGTCCATTGAAGACATCAGCATGAAGTTTGACGAGCTGTACCACCTGAAAGCAAATAGCTGGCAATTGGCAGAGACACCGGAGAGAAAGGTGAGTGCGGGGCACTGGAGGGTGGCCAGAGTGCCTTGCAGACATTTTGAGTATCTATTTCTGTCTGCAAACAGATGCTCTCAAGGGCTTTTGCTATCCAGCACTTGTGCAATCACACAGCCTTGCAAGGTACTGAGGCCATTCCTCTTGAGTAGTAGTGGAAACAGTTTTGTACAGGGGGAAAAGGTGTTGGAATGGAAAGAGCCCAGAGTGCTGAGCAGTGCTGCAGGGTCCTTTAGTGTTTCCAGCAATGGGTGAATAGGTTTAACTATTCCTAGTGCCTGAGTAGCACAGAGAACAACTGAAACCTTTTGAAAATGCAGAAGAGGTGGTGTCCCTGGTTCTCCAGGTAAGGGAAGGAAGGACTGTGGCTCAGGGCAAGGTGGCATATTAAAATTTTGCAGATTCAGATTAAGTCATGTCTTCATGCTACCTGCGCTCTGCTCTGACCTACAGCTGGATCAGACACAATCTCTGAACTCCAGGCCACTTCAGAAGACCCCTGTATCATGGAAGTTGTGTGAGGGGAGGGTTAGGTTGGATATTAGGAGAAGGTTCTTCCCCCAGAGGGTGATCGGGCACTGAACAGGCTCTCCAGGGCAGTGGTCATGGCCCCAAGGCTGCCAGAGCTCCAGGAGGGTTTGGACAGAGCTCTCAGGGCCAGGGTGGGATTGTTGGGGTGTCTGTGCAGGGCCAGGGTTTCGACTTGATCCTGGCTGTGGATCATCAACCTCCAGGTTGTGGACTCCTCATCCATGGAAGTGTTTAAGGCCATGTTGGATGGGACTTGGAGAAACCTGATCTAGTGAAAGGTGTCCCTGCCCATCACAGGAGGGTGGAACTGAATTATCTTTTAACTGAAACAGTTCTGTGATTCCGTGATCCCTGTGGATCCCTTCTAACTCAAGACATTCTGTGAGCCTATGAAATGCAAAATGGCACAGCTCTATAAACAGGGGCAGCTGATTTGGAGGAGTGCTTTGCTCAAGAGCTGCTCGTGCTTCTCTCCCCTGACGCTGGATCTCACTGCTCCGTCTCTCACACCGTAAGGTCCCCACAAGGTCAGAGCAAGAGTCTGTCTGTGCATGTTTATTTTAGATCTGGGTTTTTCCTTACTGTTTCCCTAAAGGAAGAAAAGAAACCACCCCCTCCCGTGCCAAAGAAGCCAGCCAAGTCCAAATCGCAGCTGACCCGGGACAAAGGCTCTGACTCGGACAAGCAGCGGCAGGAGGCGCGGAAGCGGCTGATGGCGGCCAAGCGCGCGGCGTCGGTGCGGCAGAACTCGGCCACGGAGAGCGCCGACAGCATCGAGATCTACGTCCCCGAGGCCCAGACCCGCCTCTGAGCAGCGGGCCAGCACAGAACCGGGTGGGTTTTATAAGTCATTAAAAAGGAAAAAAAAAAGGTTCTCTTGAAACTAGCGTGATTTATTCAGTTTGGAGACAATGAGCCATCCTTGAAAAGGGCTCCTGAGTTGGCTTTTTTCTCTCAGCTTTAAGTAATGAAGATTTTAACAAAAAAAAAAAAGAAAAAAAAAAAAAGGAATATAAAAAAATGCCCCTCATTTTCTCCCCGGCTGTGGTGTCACTGAATGGACTGGACAGACTCCTGGGAACTCCAGCCCCTTGACTTGGAACTTCAGTCTTTTTACTTGTTCTATCTCATGAAAATTATTAGCTTGTTTACAAGAAGAGGACAAGAAAACATGAAGCCTTGAGCACTTGCCATGCTGTGTTCTTCCTCCTCCTCAGATCTGTTCTGCCCTTCTCATCCTTTATTTTTCCCTCCCCTTGCTCCCTCTCTCCCACCCTTTGCATGGCTTCAGTTCCCGTGTTCCAAACCCCTCTCCCTGCAGAGAACGCTCCTGCTGCACTCTGCCAGCCAGCAGCCTTCCTCGGGGTTTGTGTTCCTTGGAATGGGATATTGGGGTGGGCAAGGGTTGGGGGCAGGGGGCTGGGGGTTTGTATCCTGTTTACTGGAGGGACAAGATGCTGGGGCCTGTAGAATGTACAGAGGGGTTGAAACGCAGCCCAGAAGCAAATGTGCAATAACCTGGCACAGGGGAAGGGACAGTTAGGAACTGATGCTGAGAACTGGACCCTCCTCCGGACACAGGAGTGGAGCTGAAGGACCACAGAGCACGAGCCACATCACTTTGATTTTTCTCCTCTTCCCTTTCCCAAATTACTTCCCTTGAATTGCTTGTTGAAAAAGAAGTTGCTGCACTGGTGGACCTGTTTGAGAGGGCTGGGGCCGGGGGAGGACAGGGTGGCGTCCTGGTGTTGGGGGTTGGTCTGTATGTGTACAGAGAGGGGTTGGGGCGGCCACCGGCCTGTACGATGTGTACATATGCACATATACACTTAGTAGTACCTGTATAGTAATTCCTACACACGTATACCTGCCCATGCACACCGTGCAGGTGGGACACACCTGGGTGAGGGTGGGCAGATGTATAGCATATATTTTTACATGTACTATATCTAGATGTGTGTAAAAGTGTGTGTAAAAATATATACCCTGTGTGTAAGCAGATGACTATTTTTTCCTTATCTCCCTGCTCTCTGGGTAGAGGAAGGATTGCTAAATATTTTTTAGCCCATTTTTCCCTTTGTAGGTCTCCCTTCTGGCTTCTTGGAGCCAGAGCAGCCACTATCTGATTCTTTGCCACCCCCTCACACTGAAAGTTTTCGTCCCATCCTGAGGGATCTTGCTGGAGACTTTTTTTTTTCTTCACATGTTTGAACAAGTTGGGAGATTGTGTGCTAGTGTCATGGGGGTGGAATCCCAGAGGTTTCAGTGAGAGTGTTGGTGATCCAGAAGGCAAAAAATAAATAAAAGTGAAATCCTGAGTGATGTCTGACCATTGTGTGCTGTCCATCGTTGTCCATTAGATGTTTCTGCCTACACCCATAAATTCTCCAACGTGGGGCTGGAGTCCCATCAGAGCTTGGCTGTGATGTGATTCAAATTGAACATGGGGTTGAGGTGGGGCTTAGGCTCTTCTTACAGGGCACGAGGCACAGGACAAGGGGAAACAGCCTCCAGTTGTGCCAGGGAAGGTTCGGGTTGGTTATTAGGGAAAATCTCTTCAGGGAAAGGGGGGTCAGGCACTGGACCAGTCTGCCAAAGGCAGTGGGGGAGTCCCCATCCCTGGAGGTGTTCAAAAGGCCTGTGGATGTGGCCCCTGGGGACAGGGGTTAGTGAGCAGGGTGGGGTTTGGTTGAAGGCCTTTTCTAACTGCAATGATTCTGTGTGAAGTAAAACACTGGTGTGTTGCACTGTCAGGTTCTGGGGAGGATTTGTAAGGATGGGTTTAGGGAATAGCAGAGAACTGCTGGGGGTTTTTTGTTTTAAATTTCTTTAACGTCTTCTATCTCCTCTTCCCCAAGTGTCCGAGGCTGCTGCCGTGAGCTGTCCCGAGGAGCTGCCCCTGTGCAGGGCTGTGGGTCGGGGGGCTGTGGGTCGGGGGGCCGTGCCCACCTGGCTCATTGTGCCCAGCCCCGCAGGCAGAGGAGCTCCGGGCAGTGCAGGGAGGGGGTTCTTTACCCCAAACCACCCGGCGAGCACAGGGAGGGCAGAGCTGGGGCAGGGTGGGGTGGGGTGGGGTGGGGTGGGGGCACCTGGCCAGGTGTGCCCACGGGGGGAGGGGCTGGCCAAGGCCCCGCCCCCTGCGCCTCACCTGTGTGCTACCTGTGTGGCACAGCATCGTGTGGATCGGCTGCGTAAGAATAGACCATCATTTTGTACTTATATATTGTGATACTTTAAAATATCATAATTTACATTAAAATATATCAAAATTAATCTCTACAGCTTCATAAATGCACCTACATATATTAATTCCATGAATGTATTAAAATACATATATACCCAATACATACATATATGTATACAAATAGAGGGGCATGGTGTTACATATATAAATATGTATAACATACAGCAAAATGTCTTACACATTCAAACACATCCTTGTACAAACAATTCCTCACCAACGCCTGGAGTACGACTGTGCGCACAGCCAATCACGGCGCTGCCTGAGGTCACGTGGGCGCCGTGGTGTCACGAGGTGCCTGCCAGCCAATCAAGCGGCGTGACGTTTCACAAAATGGCTGCGCCCCTCATAAGATGGCGGGTGAAACAAAATGGCCGCCCCCAGTGGGCAAGGGGGCGTGACCTTGTGTAGAACACATTTCCGGGATAACTCGTGGGCGGGGCGACTGGCTGTGCTGACCAATCATGACGCAGAACGTATCTGCCGGGTAAATGGCCGTGAGGCTGCTGCGAGGGGCGGGGCTTCCAAGGGGCGTGGCCTCTGCCAGCTCCGCCCCCCGCGTGGGGGGTGTGTCCTGCGGGGCCGGGGTACGGTGCGTGTTGGGGGTCGGTCCGTGTGCTGGGCCCGGTCCGTGTGCTGGGCCTGGTCCCGGTCCCGGTCCGTGTGCTGGGCCCGGGCCCGGTCCGTGTGCTGGGCTCGGTCCGTGTGCTGGGCCCGGTCCGTGTGCTGGGCCCGGTCCGTGTGCTGGGCCCGCTCCGTGTGCTGGGCCGGCCCGGTCCCGCTCCGTGTGCTGGGCCCGCTCCGTGCTCGGTCCGTGTGCTGGGCCCGGTCCCGGTCCGTGTGCTGGGCCCGCTCCGTGTGCCGGGCCCGCTCCGTGCCCGGTCCCCGCCGGGCCTGCAGCCCCGTCCCTGCCCCCCCCGCCCCGCCGGCACACGGGCTGTCCCCGAAGGGCACACGGGCTGTCCCCGAAGGACCCGCTTCCCCGGGATCCCCGCCCTGCCCCGTCCGATGGGGACTGACCC
>JAWWEE010000051.1:834157-845551 GCA_035221455.1 Xenops minutus | reverse complement strand
GGACAGGCCCAGCGGCCATGGGCACAAACTGGCACACAGGAGGGGCCCTCAGCATCAGGACACACTTTTCCACTGTGGGCAGCTCTTCTAGATTGACCCAAAAAGGTGGTTATTTGATTAAGCTGATGTACCACTTCTAAAATGAAATGTTGTTTTATTTTAGTGCTATTTAATACCTTTTAAATGATTCAGGTCAGGTCAACCTGCTGCCCACACCACTACTCATGCCACCCAGGGTACAGTTGACTTTCTGGGCTGCCAGTGCTTTTGGCCAAGTCACATCCAACTTGTCACCCACCAGGACCCCCAGATCAGTCTGCCCAGGGCTGCTCACAACACCCCCCAGCCCCCCACCTATGCTGGTGCTGAGAGTTGCCCTGACCCAGGCGCAGGACTTTGCACTTGGCCTGGTTGAACTTCATGAGGTTCACATGAGCCCAAATAATTTTGGGGTTTTGTAAAATCATGAAGTCCCAGAACGATTTGGGTTGCATGGGACCTTAAAGCTCATCTCATTCCACACCTCTGCCATAGGCAGGGACACCTTCTGCTAAACCAGGTTGCTCCAAGCCCTGTCCAGCCTGGCCTTGGACACTTCCAGGGAGGGGGCAGCCACAGCTTCTGTTCCACTGGAACATTTTTACTCTTCCCATATGTACCTGTGTCCACTAACAAATTTCCTCTGCTTTGCTGCCTCACGGTTGAATGACATCCTGTCCCAAGAGTCCCATGGTGTCCCCATGGCCTTGGCAGTGACAGGGCAGCTCAGACTCAGTAGTGTTGGCAGCTGCTTGAGACAGAACTTCTGAGAGCCCCATGTTGTAGCCTGTGGCAGCTCCTAGCTGGGGCCAGCAGTGCCCACAGCTGGGACCAGTCCATCCCACTCCTGGCGCTACGAGAACCTGAGCTGGTCACACAAGGTGATTGATCTCTCGGGATCAGTGGGGCTGAACATCCCTCCTGCATGCCACTACCCCCAGAAGACAGTCTGCCCACAGGTCCAGCGTCAGCCTGCCTGCCCCAAAGTGACATCTGTGAGACATTCACTTTTTTGGGCATCTCAGGGAAGGAGGTTTTATAAAGCATCCTTCTGCTCAGCAGTCTTCAGACCTGGGAATTTGCCCTGGAAGTGGGAAAACTGTACGTTTTCCCTGGCACAGCACAGAACTAGGGAAGGAACTTGGCATCCATGAGGCTGGAGGTGGGTTAGTTTGGGGCTGCTGCTGCAGAGCACAAGCCCTGTCCCTGGGGAGCATCCTGAAAGAGTGCAGGTTCAGCCCTTCACATCTCTGTGTCCCTGGCAATTTAGTTCCTTTTTCCTGGTCTTAGTAGTGCCTGCAAAATAGAAACACTGAGACCAAGGAGAAGCTTTTCAATCGTGGACTGAGGCAGGTGAGAGCATCAGCTGGGGCCTGGCAGAACTGTCACCTCTGATCCCAGCAGCATGTGCCCATAGAGCTCCAACAGACTTCATCCAAGCTTTCTCAGTACTGGTAACCTCTCTACCACATACTGCCCTCACCAGGCTTTGTGGGTTTGTCATCACATTTCCCCTCATTTTAAATAAAGAATTGTGGGAAACTCATCCCCCTCCCTCTGTGGTTAAGGAGATGGGCTGACTTCAAGAAGCACTTTAAGACAGCAACTTTGGAAGCAGAAGCACCCTTGTCAGGGTGGTGATAAATAATCACATCAAGGGGATTAGTAAAGGTGATAAATAATCAAATCCCTTCCCCATTTCTTACTCTCTCTGTCTCTTGCCCACCCGTTCCCTGTCCTCTCAGGGTGACGCAGAAGGGTGGCCAAACCCCTAAGACCCTTGGTCAGCTGATGGGGGGAGCATGGCCAGCACTTTGCCAAGTGTGGCATCCCCACCCCAATGCAGGGGCTGAGCAGAGCAATCCTCATTCCACCAGCAAAGGCAGAAAATGATGCTCAAGCTGATTTTCCACAGATTAGGAGCAATTTGGCTCTGAAAACAGGCCAACCCACTGGAAGGGGCCCTGGCTGACAATGGCAGCAAAGTGGGGAGATGCAGTGCCCAGACCCACCTCTCAAACCCAACAGGCAGCAGCACAGCACGTGCTGGTCATGAAGGAGCCACACACAACACATCTCTATCACACCCGTCAGGCTTTATACACCACTTCAGCTTCCTGAATCCCTCAAATATCAGGCTCTAATGCATTAAAACAGCCAGGGAGGAGGAACAAAGTGGGGCTTCTTTCCTGAAGGAGAGGAGTGCGGGAGAAGAGAGGAGAGGTGCTTTCCCTCTGTGCTATGGCCCTGAGATGGAGATTGCTCAGGCTCCAACCAGTACAAATCCCTACAGGCCAGTGGGAGATGCTCGTCTCGACCTCAGGGACCAGTGGCATGGTGGCTTTGAGGGGGTCAGTGGCTGCTGGGTGGGAAGGTGTCCCAGCCAGGCTGGGGGTCTCAGTGGGTGAGCCTGTGGGTGGCAGAGGTGATGGGAGGGGAGGGCTAGGGCTGATGGATGGGCACGCAGTGGCACAGTGACAGGAGTGTGTCCCCTCCAAGCATGTCCTGATGCGGGGTGTTGGTTCTAGGAGGTGTTTCCCGTGGGGGGAGTCTGCTGTGGGGCAGCAGGGGGGCACGAGGGGCAGGGGGAGTGCACAGGAGGAGGCAAAAGGGGTAAGTGGCCCTGGGCCCTAATCGTCCTTGTCCTTGGCCCCGTGCTTCAGGATGCGGGTGAACTCCACGTAGTTGAAGTTGCCCTTTTTGTCGATGGGCGCCTCCCGGTACATCTCATCCACCTCCTCATCGGTGAACCGGTCCCCCATGGTGGTCAGCAGCTCACGCAGGTGGTCCTCATGGATGAAGCCTGCAGGGAGGGCAGGGGACAGTGTCAGCAGGGGACATGGTGAAGGCTGAGCTGAGCGCCTTCCCCCCTTGTCCCAGAGACACCCGTGCCCATCTCTCCCCCTCCGGAGCTGCCTGTCCCCAAGGACCTGGCTGCACACCCAGGGACTGTGTGCAGGGCCCTGCTCTACCTGACGCCTCCTCATCAAAGCAGGCGAAGGCGTTGCGGATCACGTCCTCGGGGTCGGTGCCATTCAGCTTCTCCCCGAACATGGTGAGGAACATGGTGAAGTTGATGGGCCCTGGCGCCTCGCTCATCATGCCCTCCAGGTACTCGTCGGTGGGGTTCTTCCCTGCAGGACACAGGTAGGGTGTGGGTGCAGGGCCCCGTTCCCCCAGCTCACATCCCCGAGGCCAGCCCATGCACTCAGCTGGATGGGGCTATTTTTCATTGCAAACTAATTTGCTGGCTCTTGTTCACCCACCCCACAAACATGGGGAGAGGGTTCCTGCAGTGCCCAGTCCTCCCCCGTCAGCATCTCTCTCCAGGCTTTAACCCACATTTGTAACCAAGATCTGCCTTGGGGGAGATGCAGTAATTAATTTAGGGGTTACCAGGAATAAAACCCGTGGTTTTTCCCGCTGTCCTGGCAGCTGACACCCAGCCCTACCAAGGAGAGAGGTAGCAATGTTCCCAGGTGAGCCTCATGCTGCTGCTGAGCCCAGCCCTGCTCCCATCATGGGGACACCTCCTCTGTTGAGGTCTGTGCCCCAGCACTGGCCCCTCTCTGCTCTCAGAGCTCACCAGGAGGAGGGAGATCCCTCCCAGGGCCTGGCAGGACCTCCAGAACAGGTTTGGCTGCCAGGTCAATCATTGACAGACCTCCCAAAACACACTGGAGGTACAGCTGGGAGTGGGAAGAGGGAGCCATGGTCTGCAGCAAAGGAGAACGGGCTTCAGCTGGGGTGTGGGGACAGACCTGCAAGTCTCAGCCACTTGAGATACCACACCAGCATAGCAACCAGCCTCCGTCACCCTAGCTGAGAGCAACAGGAGGGCTTTGTCCCACAGGGGACAACCCCAGGTAATATTCTGGAGTGAGACTACTCAAACACTCCATGGTTGCACGTCATGGTTGCTCCCAGGGCAGAGCTTCTCCAGCCCCAAGGATTTCTTACTTCTGGGGAGCACGGCTGTAACAGCACTATACTGAGGTGCTGCCCTTGAGTGTTTCACAAATGCACTTTCTGTGGTCAGCTGAGGCCAGTGGAGAAATCTCCTTTAGGTTTTGGAGCACCTCACCACAGCTGGGTGTGGACAATAGGTCAGCCAGCAGCATTCGCTCCCCCTGAGGAGGTGCTGGGGGCAGAGGGGCTGCGGGACACGTGGGGGCACGAGGGCAGGGTCTCCTCACCAAGGGATGCCAGCATATCGTGCAGATCTTCCTTGTCAATGAAGCCATCGCGGTTCTGGTCGATCATGTTGAAGGCTTCCTTGAACTCCTGGATCTGTGACTGGTCAAACATAGCGAAGACATTGGAGGTGGCACGCTGGGGGCGCTTCTTGGTAGTCTTGGCTTTGGCACGTTTGCTGGACATCTTGGCAGCTGTGGGGGTACCTGGGGGCAGGAGCATCAGGAGACTGGAGTAAGGGCAGGAACATATGAGTCCTGGCAGCCCCAGTCCTGTGCCTCAGTTTCCCTGGTTGTAACAGTTTGGCAACAGGGAGATAAGGTGGTCACAGGGTCAGACATGGCAACAGGCAAGACCTGGACAGTCCCAGCACAGGCACCCCTTCCCCAGGGCTGTCCTCCAGGGGCTGCAGGCAGCCCCCAAACCCACTTGCTTCCCATCCCTTTTGCTTATTAGGCACAGGGAGAGATGCCCAGCCCAGCACCCATCTGGGTGCCAGTTCTAGGGGCTGTGGGGACCGGTGTCTGGGCATTTTAGGCAGAGTGTGGCCATGCCCCTCCAGCCTCCCCTCACCCTGGCAGGGCTCTCTGAGGCCCCAGCCGCACTCCTAGATTGGTGGGTTTACCTCACACCCTCCATGCTATGGCAGAGAAGCAGCCCCAGCACCCAGCAGGAAGGGGTTATCTGCTCTGGGCACATTCCTCACATACCACTGCTTCCCATCCCCCTCTGTCCCTCTATCCATCCCACTGTCCTGCAGGGTCAAAGGCCACTTGCTGATTCCCTCCCTGGCCGGGTGCCCCCCACCCTGCCTGGGGAGCCCATGGGAAGGGCCCTGAAGCAGAGGGGAGAGGGGACCATTGACCTTGGGGGGCTGCAGAGCCCCTGTGGTGCAGGGGAGAGTGGCCAAGCACCAGTGCTGTTGTTACTGGAGAAGGGGAGAGCCTGGGGGACACAGAAGTGGGACAGAGAGACCATTGGGGACACAGCTGAGGCAATGTGTGCACCATGGGGAATAGCAAAGTGTGGACCGCAGGCACCCCCAAGGCAGGAAAACCTGGTCCTTCCAAGGTGGGGGTTCCTGCCCCCAGCAGGAAAAGGGCTGGAGCACAGAGCTCACTCCCAGTCTCTGAGCAGAGGGCTGGTGATATCCCCACACTATCAGGCTGAGGGATTCAGTCAGTGTTTGGGACAACCTGCACTGTGGATGCTGGGGACCCAAACTGGGTCCGTATGGGGTGCTCAGCATGCCCAGCAACCACCGATGCTGCCTGAGTGCAGGATGCTCAGGCTTCTTCCAGTGGAATCCTGCCAGGCATAACTCAGCAGGATGCCAACAAAGTCCAGCTTGGCAGAGGGACAGTCCTGTGGGACAGGCTGGGATGGTCCTGCAGTCCAAGCCAGCCCGAGGCCAGCCCAGAAGAGGGTCACTGCTCCAAGCTGTCGTGTTTGTTGCATCCATTCCTCCTCACACACAGCCCCAGGCCGCAGTTTCCTCATCTGGGCCAGTGTCTGGTTTGGGGAACAGCTGTGGGGGCAATGGTAAATTAATGGACTATGAAAGGAATTGCATGAGGGAAGATCAGAGTATCAGTCCTGTGCTCTGTGTGCCCTGTGCCCGGTGGGCAGCAGGGACCTGGGCTTCTGCCTGCCCTGCCCTGGGACGGAGCAATTCAGGAGCCCCATCATGTCACCTGAAACAACACAACACCCCCAGCGAGCTGTGGGCCAGGGCAATTCCTGCTGGGCTGGACAACCCAGGTGGGCTGCTCTGGAATCTGTTTCCCAGCTGGGTCCTTAGGGCTGACCTGGGGGACTGTGGAGCTTTGGGGAGCATCCCTTCCAGGAGGAATTTGGCACTGGCATGGACCAGGGCAGAACAAAAACAACCTTTCCCTGCCCTTCCACAGCTCCACCAGACCTCCCCACACCCTTTCCAGCTCCCCCTCTCCCCTCCTGCTATCACTCTTTCAAGGGGAGCAGAGGCAGGGGCTGGTGCAGCCACCAGCCTGGTTCCCAGCCTGCTGTGGTCCCCAGGCTCCCCTAGCTGGGCTGTGCTGGGAGGACGTTCCAGGGGCAATAGGCAGTGCCAAATCCCAGTTATACACACCATGGTGACCAGCCAAACTCTAAGAGGGCTGGGAACTCTCCCCACCCCCTGACAATGCTCTCAGGAGCATCCACTGAACCCAAGCAAGGCCTTTTATCTGCAGAGGACATGCCTCATACCCCCAGGAAACAGTCCTTCCTTGTGTCCCATATTCCCCAGTGGCCACAGCAATGGGACGGAATCACACTGCCCTCAGACCCCTAACTGCATCCAGCACCTGACAGCAGCCATCAAATCACCAACCATCCCCCTCACCTTCCATCCTTTCCCAGGGCCCACCAGGAAAGAGACATCTATCACCAGCCAGCCAAGGGGAGCAGCAGGGCTGAGGAGCCCAGCTGTGCCCACAGAGGGTAGGCAGGAGACTCCACTCCCCCAGCCCATCTCTGCCTGCTGCTTCCCCCAGCACTGCTGCACCACAAAGCTCTTTGCAGCAAGACAGCCTCGCTCTGCATGCCCTGCCAGGCACCACTGTGTGCCAGTGACATCCCCTGGCATTCCCTGACACCCCACAGCAGAAGTGTGGTGAAGCTCAGCTCAACACCACAACTCCACCAGGACATCAGAACCAGCAATAAAAGCTCTGCAGCTTTCAAAACACACAACATTATTAGCAGAATTATTAGAAGACTAGAGAAATAAGCATGAATTCTGATCTCACCACAGTAATTAATCTTATCCAAATATTTACCCTGTCCCAGCTGTGACCAGCTTGGCACCCTCTCCAGAGAGACCGTGCTCCTTAAGGGGATTAAGTACAATTTTGACAGCACATTGATCCAATGTTTGATCCAAAATATGCCCTAGAAAGATGTTCAGTGCCCAGGCCCATCTCAGTCATTCTACCTCCTTGGGCTGGCTGGGACTTGGGAAGAGACTTTTTTGGGTCACTCTGGGGAAAGGTTCCTGTGCATGAGACAAGGGATCTTCAGGGAGGCCTGATTCAACTGAGACAGACCTTACACATGCTGTCCTGTCCCAGTCCTCGAGGCCATGGCTTGTGGAATTCCCCAAATCCCAATGCCCAGAGTGTTTCAGCGAATGCCCAGCCCCGATGCCCTGCATGCTGGGGTGGACTTACCTCAGATAAATGGTGCACCACCAAACCTTCAGCTTCCTCCTCAGCAAGAGGGTAACTCACAGACACTGGTGCTGCTCCTGCCGACCCCCACTGAAAACCCCATCCCAGCACTGCTCCAGCCCAGGAGCTCTGGATCCGGGGCAGCAGAGCCGAGCAGGTCAGTGCTGGGGTGGCACCGTGACAGCCATGTGCTGGTCTGATCCACAGCTCACCCCATCACCAGCTGCCCTCACTCCCTTGTCCTTCTGCCACTGCTCCTGCCAAGACCATCTCCCAACCTCCTGTACCACTAGGCTTGTGCCTTGCCTACCTGAGAGCCAGACTCAAGGGACCACAGGGCTGGCTTAAAGAGTTCAGAAATAAGTAAATAGTTCAGTTTTAAAGAAAAAGAGGAAAATACCCACAGTTATCAGAAATACAGACTGCCATGTGTTTCCTCCTTGGTAAAAACCAAATAAGCAACTCTCTCCTGGTGCCACTTCCTGGCCATGCTGGGGAGGGTGGGACAAGCCAAAGGGACATGACAGTGCTGCCAGGGCAGGCAGTCCCATCCCATCCCCATCCTCCTCCCTCCTGCCTGCTTCCACCATACCCTGCTGATCCAGCTCACTATCCCAGCTGGAAAATAAACCAGTGAGAACTCACTACTGAGCTGAGTGGGCTATGACAGGCTGGGTGGCACGAAGAAGCAGTGTCTGGGCAGGGAGTGGACAGGGCAGCTCCTCTGGCTGCAGCAGCAGCAGCCTCTCCCCAGGCCCTGGGGTGTTCAGAAGTATTTGGAAGCTGTGGTCTCCTGGGATATGCTGTTAAGGGTTTTCCAAGAGTGGCCTCTCCAAAGCTGCCAGCTGAAGAAGACACCTTTGGCAGTGCTGACAAGGCTGTGGCCCCAGCAGGACTTCCCTGTCGTCCCTGGCACAGCCAGGCAGGGACATCACCACTCCAGCCCTCTCCACTGGGCAGCAAGAGACATAATGTGCTGGATGCTTTGGGTCAGGGAGGGAAAGAGTGATCCCAACATCCTGGGCTGCCCCAAGGGACACCCCTGCAGGGTGAACAGTGGCTCCTCAGGGGGACTGTGGTTAAATCTCTACACAATGCCGCTTCCCAAAAGGAATTGAGAGTGCCAGTGAGCCACGACATGGCCGTGTTCACTGTTGGGCAAGCACTGGCCCTCCACCACACATGGCCAGCAACACCTCAGCCCCTGACAGCCCTGCATAGGCAGCAGGTCCCACAAGGGCCAGTGAGGTAAGGTGGTACCTTACAGCATCCCAATGTGGCACAGGAGACTGCAGGGTAGCAATGCAGCCAGGGCATCGTTCCACCTGTAAAGCTTTGACATCTTCAGACAACTCTCCCAGTGAGACATCCTGCCTCAGAAGACAGCGGGACACATGGACTAGGGTGTCACACTGGAGGAAAAACAGGGAGCAGCTCATCTTCCCTGCCTAATTTGTTGTTAAACTGTCCCTTTCCTGCAGCACAGCCCAGCTCAGGATGCACTGGAGATGTGGCATTGCTCAGCTCCACTGATGAGGGGTTCTGGTGCCAGGGGAGCCACACTGCCAACCAGAGGCACCGGGAGCTGCATGAGGAGTCCCCAGCCCGCTCGACACTGCAAGAACGGAGGCAGCTGCTGTTCTGCTTCTTTTTGTGACCTTATGAGAGATGGGTGTGGAACAGGGAGCTTGGAGCTGAAGGGAAAGCAGAACCTGAGCCCTAGGCTATGTCTCCATTCCAGCCACAGCCATCAGCACTGATGCCAGAGAGGAAGGTGCAGGGCAGGGTCCAAAAGGCAGAGCAAAGCGTGCAGTGACCCCCAGGAGGCAGAGTTCATCCCAGCCCTCCCTCAGTTCCCACTGGACACTGGGGACCTGACCAGACCCAAACACAACTGGGGGGTTCGGCTGCAAGTTCAGTGGAAGGCTTCTGGACTAGCTCCTTCCTGCCGATTTTAGGGAACAAGGACCTCTCCATGCCCATATAGCACATGTAAACTCTTCCAAAGAGCAAGTTCTGCAGCCTCTACAAGAAGCCTCCACAGACAACCCCAGTGTGCAAAGGATTCAGCACTCAGCACCTTCTGATCCTCAGGAGGCTGGGAAATGAACCACGGGGCAGAAGGTCTTCATGGCCTTGGGCCAGCAGTAGAACATGCCCCAGCCAGGGCTTGGTGTTTTCCTAGGAGAATGAAAGCTCACCTCGGCAGGGGAATCTGTCCGCAGCGCTCGGGGGGGAGGTGACCACAAACTCCTCCTACGGCCGCACAGTCTGCCAGGGAGAATGGGAAAAAAATCCAGCAACTGAAGGAACCCAACCATCTTTGGTCAGCAGCAGTCGTTGTTGACACTCGGGATGTTCCGCTCCGAAGAATGCTGCTCCGGCTGCTGCCTTCTCCTACAAGTCCATGTTTTAGTGGTTCCCTGTCTTTTATCACAGTTGACACATTTTGTACCAAAAGGGCATGCCAGGTGAGAAGCCAAGAGGACCTCAAGTTTTCATGGGAAAGGCTAAACAAAACACAACATCCCTCTGTATTTAAGGCTGAGGGAAATGAGCTAAATAAAGCTTTTCTGCCTTACAGCAGTTTATTGCCTGACACTGCTCTGAGGTCGCTGGGGAGATCTCTGGAGCACCACACGTGCATCCGGACCTTGGCTCTGGCCATCAGCAAAAGGACTTTGGGAAAAGCAGCTGTCCCAGACAGGAACAGTTCTCCCGGATCAGGAGGAGGGCAGAGCCGCAGGCGGCAGGACCAGCTCCTGCAGCTGTGCCATCCCGGGGACGCTGGGATGTGCCAGCTCCAGGGCATTGCCGACAGTTCCCCAGAGCTCGGCTCAGGAACCACCCTCACCTGCCCTCGCCAGGACATCCCTGCCAGGCCCGGCAGGAGGCTGCCCGGGCAGGGGGTGCCCGGCCAGGCTCCCCCGGGATCCCCCTGCCGCCGAGTCATCCCGTTCCAGGGCTGATCTCGGCATCAGCTCCAGCGCCGCAGAGCTGGAGGGGCGCTGGGGCTGCCTCCCTCTGCTCCCCGCACCCTCCCAAGGCTGTGTGAGCTGCTCCCCCCGGCTCCGTCCCACCCGGGCACGGGGCTGCCCCTCGGGCTCCGTCCCCCCGCATTCCCCATCCCTCCCGGGGCACCGGGACTGCCCTGGGCTCCGTCCCCCGTTCTCCCCATCCCTCCCAGGGCACGGGGCTGCCCCCAGCTCCGTCCCCCCGCATTCCCCATCCCTCCCGGGGCACCGGGGCTCCCCCCGGCTCCGTTCCCCCAATCTCCCCATCCCTCCCGGGGCACCGGGGTTCCCCCCGGCTCCGTCCCCCGGCTCTCCCCATCCCTCCCGGGACACCGGGACTGCCCCGGGCTCCGTCCCCCCAATCTCCCCATCCCTCCGGGACCGACCCCCTCCCCGCCGTGGCCACTCGCTCCTGTCCCGGCGCGGGTCCCGGCGGAGCCGCCTCACCTGTCCCGGAGCGGGGAGGTGCGGGATCCGCGGGAGCTGCGGGAGGTGCGGGAGGTGCGGGAGCTGCGGGAGCTGCGGGATCCGCGGGAGCTGCGGGAGCTGCGGGATCTGCGGGAGGTGCGGGACGCGGCTCTGCGGGGCGGGCGGGCAGCGGGTCCCGGCCCGCCCCGGCCCGGCTCGGCCCATACAAGGCAGAAGAATGCGGCGGGGCCGGGGCCGCGGGGCAGGGACGGCCTTATATAGACGAAAGGAGCGGCCCACGCGTGCCCCCCATCCCGCGGGGGATGCGCCCCGTGGGGCGGCCCCGAGGGGCTGTGAACAGGCGCGTCCCCTGCGCATCCCAGCCGGGGCACGCAGGGATGCTGCGCTCCGGAGAAGCCGTGGGCACCCACGGGTGACACCAGCCGCGGGCACCCACGGGTGACACCAGCCGGGCACCCACGGGTGACACCAGCCGCGGGCACCCACGGGTGACACCAGCCGGGCACCCACGGGTGACACCAGCCGCG
>JAWWEE010000051.1:794989-820271 GCA_035221455.1 Xenops minutus | reverse complement strand
GCCCCGGCCCCGCCATCGCCCTGCGGCTGGAGGAGGCGGCCAGGGCCGGACCGAGCGGGCCAGGGCGGCCTGCAGGGAGCTCTCGCACCGCCGGCTTGGCCTTCCGGCCTGGACCGCTCCTGCGTGGGCCCTGGGATGCTCCTTGGGTATCCCTCCATCCCCTGGGATGCTCCTTGGGTATCCCTCCATCCCCTGGGGTGCTCCTTGGGCATCCCTCCATCCCCTGGGATGCTCCTTGGGCATCCCTGCATCCCGGGTGCTCCTTGGGTATCCCTCCATCCCCTGGGATGCTCCTTGGGCATCCCTCCATCCCGGGTGCTCTGCCATCGCCCCTCCGTCCCCTGGGATGCTCCTTGGGCATCCCTCCATCCTCTGCCATCGCCCCTCCATCCCCTGGGATGCTCCTTGGGTATCTCTCCGCTGGTAGTCGGCTGGAATAAAGTCAGGTGATCCTTTGATCCGTGAGAAAACCCTCTGCCTGTGTTTAACTGATTGTTTCCCCTTGCACAGCTGAGAGAAACGTTGCTTCTCCCCCATGTCGTGTTTCTCCCCGCAGAGTTGCCCTTCCCCTCTGGGAGCTGCTTTGCAGTCTGCCAGCCTGTCAGCCCCCAAGCCCCCAGGCCCATGTTTGCACAGCCCCATGCACCCCTTGCCCTCTGTCCCACTGTGCTCACAGGTGGAGCATCCATTGCCCATTCTCACCCTGTGCCCTCCCGTGTCATGGGGACAAAGCCACTGCATACAGGTGTGTGGGAACAGCTCTTCTGGGAGCACGAAGCCTCTTTTGTCACACACCCAGAATTCAGTAAGGTTTTGGCTGTGCTGGTGCCCACAGGTAGGGTGGCCGGAGGGGCTCCTGCTCCTCTGGCACATGGAAACACACTTGTCCAGGTCTGTGTTGCAGGAGCTGGCTGTCCTTCTCCACGGGTCAGAGCCCGCGGGTGGCTCCAGTCTCTGCTGTCCCCTCTGCAGCAGCTCCAGAGCTGAGCTGCCCCAAAAGCTGCCCCAAAGCCACATCTCCGTCACAGCCCTCATGAAAGCCAAGCCAGGTTTGGTGGCTTCTCTTTCAAAGTGTGGACATTGGTGGGATAGGTACCTGCACATTGTCTATGCAGGCTGCTCCTGGCCCCCAGTGCTCCCAGCTGAGCTCTTCGAGCCGTTCCTGGCCCCAAAGCATGGCCCTGCTGTCCCCATGCAGCACCAGTGGTCACAGAGACTAAGAGACTAAGGCCATATGGGATGTCTCTGGTGGAGAGTGAAGGTACTTCTGTCTGGTGGGAGGGTCATGGCCTGCCCTCTCCCATAGTTGCTCCCTGGGTGTTCATGTCCCCTTGTGCTGGGCTGGCCTGTCACCAGAGCTACAGGAGCAGAGCAGAGGGACCATGTCCTGGAGGGATTGGGCAGGGGGTGCCAGGGGCTGTTTGTGACATCCCTCCCCAAGTGTCCCTTGCTAGGACAGTTGTGGCCCCCACCCGAGGCCACCAGCCAGTCCTCCCACTCTGCCCACATACTGCAGGCCCAACAACTCACTGAGACCAAACAAGCCAGTGAGGGGCTCAGTGTGTGCTCAGAGGTGCAGGCTGGGAAAGCTGAGCACTCCCAAACCTGTTGCACTCCTAAACCACCACAGCATGAAGGAGATTAAATTCACCCCGAGGGGAGGGATTCCCTGCATGTAGGGGGGTTTGCTTCTGCTTGCACCATCATTGAAACTAAAACGACCTCCCTCCCTGGCCCTAGAAGAGCTGTACCCAGGAGACCTTGCTAATGTCCTGGCAAGCACTGGGCTGGCAGTCCCCAGGGTGACACCACCTGCCAGAGCAGACAGGCAGACAGGGTGATTGAGAACATGGGCTTCCCTTTCCAAACCCAGGAAACACCTCCTGTATGGAGGGACAAGCTTCTTCTCTTGTCTTTTCCACTTAGTGCTCCTCTTTTTTCCACCACGGGTGTGCAGGGTGCTGCAACCTATGAAAAGATTCATCCAGGAGCCCTGGATGATGCCCTGAGCTGCTTGGTCCCTTACAGTGCCCTGCAGGGATGGGCACATCCTCACAGCTGCCCCGGCAGCTCCGTGTGCCCAGCAGTGATGGGGGACAGGCACGGCATGCTCAGGTGTCCTCCCAGCCACAAGGGTGGCAGCTGATGCTCGCAGAGATTAAAGGCATCTTTCAGAGCAAAAAAGAGACCTTTTTATCCTGCAGAGCTGTGTTTACTGCCCAGCAAAGCCCTGCCCCACTGCTTTGCCATCTTGGAGCCAGGCATTGGGCAAGTGGCTTCATTTCCCAGTGCACTTCGTTTGCCAAAGGAAGCAAGGAATTAATGCAGAGTCCTTCCTGCTGTCAGAATGGGTGTGTGTCCTGATGCCTCCAGTTTGCAGGTTTGCTCCTCTCTTCCCTCACCTTGCCATGCTTCCCTAGAGGTATTTTCTGTGCCCAGGCCACATGTTTTGCTTTGCCTCTGTTTTGCTCAGGTGCTTTAGCTCAAACACAGCTCCACATAAAGCTGCTGGATTTTTTTTTTTATATCTTAATTTCCTCTTCTTCAGTCCTGTTGCATATCAGAGACCTCTTTGCAAGTCAGTGCTGCGTTAAGAACCCCTGCAAGCAGAGCAGTAACTGTGGGCCCATCACTAAAGACCAATGAATGGACTGAAATGGAGCAGAATTCAGGGTTTTTTTGTCTCTCAGTCAGTTTGGAATAACTGGAGCTAAACAAAGGGATTAGTATAATAACCTAAAGCAGCATCTGAGCCAGAAAGGTTTTTGAGAGCTGTGATAAATAGGGAAGGTGATAGCCATGCTGGAAGGGGCTCCATGTAATGTTAGTGCTGGGTAAACACTGCAATAAGAGCCCCAAGTTGCTCAATAACTCACACTTGTTTTCTCCCTCCCACAAAGACCCAGACTCCTTCCTGAAGTCTGCGCGTCTCCAGCGCCTGCCCTCATCCTCCTCAGAGATGGGAAGCCAGGATGTGTCCCCTCTCCAGGAGACCAGCAAGGACCCTTTCTCTGGAGACTGCAGCTGCCGGCAGGATGGGCTGACTGTCATCATCACCGCCTGCCTGACCTTCGCCACGGGCGTCACAGTGGCTCTCATCATGCAGATCTATTTTGGGGACCCTCAGGTAAGACATAATGGTGGCTTTATAGGTGGGGTTTGGCTCTGAAAATAGAAGTTCCCTAACTTTCCTCCTGTCTGGCAGTTTGGCAGGGTGAGTACCAGTGAGCCACAGCTAGTGTCAGCCAGGCCCTGAGTGCTGAGTCTCTGTACAGTTCTACCCCAAATTGTCTTGAAAGCTTTTTCCTGTGCCTGGGGGTTGTGCTTGGAGAGCCAGGCTGGGCTCAGTGCCTGCCCTGTGGGGGGCTGTGCCAGGCAGGTTTTGGGGTGCTGCTGGGAGGAACCCACTGCCCCACTGCCATGACTCCAGCTGGGGTTTGAGACAGGTGTGAGTGCTTTCCAAAAACAATCCTTATTTAGGCTTCTTGTCCACTTAGAGAGAGAGCTTTATGGATTATGGGCATAAATACCCATATTCCCCACTGGAAGATCCAGCCAGGACCAAGCAGGGAAATAACTGAAAACAGAAGTGAACCTTCTGCTAATGTGTTCCCCAGCCCAGTGCTCAATTGCAGAGCAAAGGCATCATGGCCATGGGCTTGGATCTTCCTCTAGAATATCTGCCAAGTACTGCAGCCTGGGAAGGATCATGGCTAGCCAGTAGTCACTGTCACTTTGTCCATGTGCTGCCATGACCCTTCTGTCTTCACACTTACCCAGGCCACCCCTCACATTGAGATGCTGCAATTTGTACCACTGGGTTAAAATCAACATTTTAACACATCCTATGATAGCATTAGCACTGGCGTGGGCACCAGGGAAGAATGAGAACAATCTATGGTTCTAGGGGGACACTGCATTCTCTGCAACTGTGTTCCCATTCCCAGTGCCCACCTGGCTGCAGCACAATGACTGCACCCATTGGTCACCCATTGCTCTTTAAGATTAGTCCAACCCTGCTCTGGGGCTGAGGCAGACAGGAGCAGATGTGGCCTCCCCAGCTTAGCATGTCTGCTGCTGAAAGGTGTTTGAGCTGATGGTGTGACTACACAGAGCTGCCCTGGAACATGGGACATATGCATTTAAAATGCGGATCAGCCACGACCTTGGCAGTGGCCTCAGGCTTCAGGTCCCACACTGCTGGGTGAAGATGTGGGCTGCACCAGCACTGCTCCCTGGGCACAAGCGCTCTTCTCTTCGGCAGCTCTTCCACCGTGGCGCCGTGGTGACGGACGCTGCGCCCTGCACGGCGCTGGGCACGGAGGTGCTCAGCAGGCAGGGCTCCTCGGTGGACGCGGCCATCGCCTCGGCCCTCTGCGCGGGCATCGTCAACCCCCACACCTCGGGCCTCGGAGGGTAAGTGTTGGTCACCCACCCTGTGCTGTCGCCTACAGTTGTCCTCCAGCAAATGGTTTCATAGAATCCCAGAAAGGGAAGGGACCTTAAAGCTCATCTAATTCCATACCCCTGCCATAGGCAGGGACACCTTCCACTGGACCAGATTGCTCCAAGCCCAGTTCAACCTGACAGTAGCTGGCAACACCCCAGGCTCAGTCCCAGTTCTTTGAGAGTCTGAGTTCTCCCTTCCATAAGCTCTGCTCCTGGGGCTGGGGTCCAATGCCAGCTCCAGGCAGCTGTCAGAGAGGCACGGCAGCAAGGGATGACCTTCATCCAACCCTCATCCCCAGGGTGGCATCCAGGTGAGCCTTGTGCTCCTGGCTCTGCAGGAGAGCTCACGAGCGTTACATAAACCACGTCCATCTGATACCTGCTCCAGCTGCACCACTCATTGCTGGTGTAAACAAAATCCCTCTTTTGCTGCAAAACTGCTCAGATTAGAAAGAAAATCCCAGATGGTCCCCACCTGACAGTGGAACAGAGCCAGGCTGGCAGGGACTGATCCAACCTCACCAGGCTCAGCACAGGGCTGCCTGTGTCCCACAGGTGCCTTGGCTGTCCTAGTCTGTGCTCTGGGGAAGTACAGCAGCATTCCCCACATTCTGGTCACCTTGGCACTCTGCTGGGGCTGGTGACCTGCCACAGTGACCTGCCACATTGCGACTGACCCTGGCCCCAGGGGCACCCCCCCTCTTCACTTTGGCTCCACAGCAGCAGCTGTTGCAGGAACAGCTGGTGCCATGCCCTGACCCCCCTCTTGCTGCAGGGGTGGGGTGATGCTGGTGCACGACATCCGCAAGAACAGGAGCTGGGTGATCGACTTCCGTGAGGTGGCTCCCCTGGGCATCCCGCTGGAAGGGGACCTGCAGCAGGACACCAAGGTGAGGACCAGTGTCCCACAGCCATCCCTTCAGGGCTGCTGTTTCCAGCTCAACTTTCAGGCTGAGGGGGAAGATGCCCAGCAAAGCAACAGGAGGCCTCTCTCACCATTGGAATTCCTGGGTCCTACAGACATGGAGAATCCAGGGAAAGTACTGCTTTGTCAGCCCCAAAATGCTTGCAGGGCTTGGGGAGTAAAAAGGCATGTGCCTCTGGCAGGGGGGAACCAAGAGAACAAAAGCTCCAGGAAGGAGCATAATCTCAGGTCATCTTACTAAGTTATTTCTCCTGACCAAACTGGGTTGAGAACAGGATTGAATTTGATTCTTTCCTTTCAAAACCTTTTATTCCCTAATTGTGTTGTTACAGACCTCTTTCCCTCTCCTGACTATGCAGATAGTTCCAAAGCGAACATGACTTCCATCTTCTTGACTTGCATTTGGGGACCACGTCCTATGTCCTTATGGAAAGGAGATTACTCTTCCTTTTTGTCCTTCTTATTTTAAAGCCAGGTCTGCTTGTAGGGGTGCCAGGCATGATACAAGGAATGCACCAGGCACATCAGTTACATGGCAGGTAAGACATGAGGCTGGCACAGGCTTTGCTTTGGGGTCCCTGCTGGGGAGCTGGGAGCACATGAGGCCTTGCCATCAGACCGTGTTCTAAGCCACCAGTCAAAACCATTGTCTAAGGGATACTTAGAGGCTTGTGTTGAAAAAGTGGTTCATTTTTTGGTACTTTGTGTACAAAAAAAAGAATTCAGCTTGGTCAGGTTTTCTGCAAAGTGAAATTCTGTCTAACAAGACATAATAAATGTTCTCTTGTACACAGGTGCAGCACATTTCCATGCATGTCTGTTTATTTTTATTCTCTCTTTAGCTGGATCCTAGGAACTGTGGCTGTCCTTAGTGCCCTGTGGGGACTGGGAGGAAGGGACCTGCATGACTTGCTCAGGGCCAGAGGCTGGCCTGAGATTTTGCTCCCGAGATGTCCCTTCCCCCATCCGTGCACTGCCATTCCTCTCTGGTGCACATCCTGGAGCACTGACATGATCCTGTTAAGAGAAAACAACCACTGAAAGCTCAGTGCTCCTTTTGGCCACTGCTGGCCCCACAGCCTAGTCTTTTAGGAGCCCCTGACTGCAGAGCTGAGTCCTGCACTTGCTCCCCCCTGTCCTGCCCCACTGCACCCCTCCAAGGCATGTTTCTCCTTGTCTTCTCTCCTTTGCAGACTCCCGTGGTCCGAGCTGCTGGGCCTCGCAGCCGCTGTTGCCCAGAATGGCTTTAATGTCACACACGATTTGGGTGAGCACCTGATGGGGAGCCAAAGGTGACTGCTCAGCACAGGGCAGCCCACTGGCCTCTGCTGTGGGGTGCGAGGCAGCTGGGGATGTAGGTGGTTACTCATGGGAAATCAAGGCTCGTTGGACCTGGAGATGGATGATGTTGGGAGTTCAGCAATGCACAAGCCATGGCTAGAGCATGGTGGCAGCAAAACTGGAGCCCTTTGCCATGGCTGGCCAGAGCCAGGTCAGAGCAGCCCACACTGGGCAGCACCCAGGGTCAGGCAGGGAACAACACTTGGGTTTCTTTGCATTTCCTTCCCAGCTCCAGTAGATCCATGATCCAGCCTCCCTTTAGTTTTGCAGTAGGGCTGGAGGCAATAGCAAGCCCCCAGCATTCCCAATGGGTGCACAGTGACTCCAGGTCCCCTGTGCCTTCCTGATCCCTGTTCTTTCTGGATGTCTTTCCCTTTCTCACTTGCAGCCAAAGCCTTGAGTGAACTGAAGGACCTGAACTACTCTGACCGATTCCGGGAGCTCTTCCTGCCGGATGGGCAGCCCCTCCTGCCTGGCATGTTTGTCCGGCGCCTGGATCTCGCAGCCATCCTGCAGCTGGTGGGGGCAGAAGGGCCATCAACCTTCTACAGGGGAAACTTGACCCAGGAGATGATCTCTGAGGTGAGCCAGGACTGTCTCTGTCTCCTACTGGGCTGGGGCTCCCACCTGCTCAAGGTGACAACCTGGAGATAAGCCAAGTGTCAGCACAATGATGAGGACAGATGCATGGAATCTCCTTTTCCTCTTCTGTCCCTGTCTCTGTCCCTGCAGTGCTGTGAGTGACACACAGGCAATTCCCACAGCCTACAGAAGTGAAACCTTCAATTCCTCTATAAACAGGACAGACTGGGTTTTTTGAAGGAAAAAAGTCAATTTGAAGACCCCCTCTGTGCTGTGTTGGTTTGAGTGGCAACCCTTTTTCCCCCAGAGTTAGAGGTGCCCCACTGTTGAAAAGCAAGTTGTTGTCGCTAATGGGACTGTAAGATACGGACTCCAGGAAGATGATTTAAAAATAAAACTGAGCCTTGTAAGCAGGGGATTAGACGGGCTTGGTCCCACATGAGGTTGCCCTAGTTTAACTCCTGTTGTTACATGTGCTCTGGAAAGAATATCAACAACAAACAAATTATTCTGTTAAAAAACCAAACAAAACCCAGCAACCTTCATACCTGTGTGGCTGCAGTCAGGGTGGTTGGCAGCACTGTTTTTTCCAATCACCATGGTTCAAGTGATGCACCTTCAGTATCTGGTGAGTAATCTGGAATGGATTCATTCCACTCAAGCCTTAGACATTTGTGAGCTCTGTGTTTGGAAATCTACAGTTCACCTGGGCCACAGCAGAGGTGAAGGATGAGAAACAGGAAAAGTGCCATACTTGTGAACATTTCCACAGTTAAACCTTGCTTTGTCACCACATTCCCCTGACCTGGGGGCTGTTGCAGAGAAGCACAAATTCTCTATGGAGAAGTGAGGCCCAGGGTTGCCATATCAAAGACCTTGGCAAGCTCTGGGATTCAGGGCACAAATCCAGCTTTGGTTGCAGAGCAAAGTGCTGGTTTCCCACAGTGTTTATTGTTTCAGCACAAGGGAGGACATCCATGTGGTGAGATCAAGCACTGCTCCAAAACACCCCACCCTTTGCTTCCAGGGACAGGTGCAAAACAGTGTTCTCTGGGGAATTTGAGATGGTGCCTGCAGTGTGTGGCTGACCAGGGCTTCTTCCCTTCCTGTGCCATCCTGCTCCTTCTGCCCTCGTCCCTTCTGGCCAGGCTCCAAGGAAGCAGCTCCTGGCACAGTCACTGGCAGCTCAGCACAGCCCCTGGATTCAACCAGCCTTTTCTCTGGGAAGGAAATGGGAATCTCTAGTAGGGGAGTCATCATTAGCAGCTTTGGGGTGATTTGACATGCTGGCCCCACAACATGCCCTGCATTAGCTTTCCTACTTCAGTGATTCATCCAGTTATGCCAGAGGAGTTTGGCTGCCAAGTAAACTGGCTAGATTAGAGATCGGAGCATGCACAGGTGGTTTGTTCCTGTCCTTTTTTGGATGAGAATCCAGAGGACTTAGAGCAGCAAGTCACCCCAACAGTACTTCTCATCAGTGTGTGGCTTCTCCTAGTTGGAAGGCAGGAGTTGGCCCATGAGCCCAGCAGCACCTCTAGGTTGACAGTGTGTTACCTTCTTTAGGGGAGGTTAAGATCATCAGAGTGCAGGCCATGGAATTATAGAATCACAGAATATCCTGAGTTGGAAGTGACCTACAAGGATCATTGAGTCCAACTCCTGGCTCTGCACAGGATTCCCCAACAATTCCACCATGTGCCTAAGAGCATTGTCCAAATGTTCCATAAGCTCTGGCAGTGTTGGGGCTGTGACCAGTGCTCTGGGGAACCTGCTCCAGTGCCCAACCACCCTCTGGTGGTCCCATCTCATCTCCATCATGACTCAGCAACTGAAGACCTGTAGAGAGGGGAAACACCCATATTTACTGTGTTCATGAAAATTACCAACCCTGGTAAATTGTACCTCTAGGAGAGTCTTACAGGAAGACCAGGGCTACAGCAGACCCACAGTCACCTGAAATAGTTTCAAATAGAGTGGGAATTGTGATTTTTTTAATTGAGATTTCTAGTGATGGCCACCTACTACACCCAGGTTCCTTCTCTCCTGGATCCATATATAACT
The DNA here is from genome assembly GCA_035221455.1 of Xenops minutus. Classification (NCBI taxonomy): domain Eukaryota; kingdom Metazoa; phylum Chordata; class Aves; order Passeriformes; family Furnariidae; genus Xenops; species Xenops minutus. Next base: position 810,910 of record JAWWEE010000051.1, on the reverse strand, counting down.
CTAATCCTGGCAGTGTTTAAGTGTCTCATACCCCTTAACACACTTGTGCTTGTCACCCAGGGCAGAGAGGGCAGTGCCAGTTCCCATCTTCCTGGGCAGGCAGAACGTCTTCAGAGCACCCCCAGGGTGGGTGAGTTGCAGAGCCTTCCCATGGTGGTGAACAGTGAGCCAGGCCAACAAGGCCATGAAAGCACAGATTTGCAGGTTATCCTCAGAAACCTGACACTTGGCTTGGGGATCTCAGTGGTGTTTGGTGGACAGTGAGGTGTGGGTCCCTCTGGGCCAGCATGAGGAGCATAGAGAGCCTTGACCCAGCCTGCTCAGGTTGTGCTGCTTGCTGTCATGCAGGTCCACAACTATGGAGGAGTCCTGGTGGAGGAAGACTTCAGCAACTACACCGTCACAGTGGAGGATCCTGTCCACACAGTCTATCGAGGTAAACCCTGACCTATTGCCATGCAACTCCATGTAAACATCTGCTTCATCTGGCAAGAGGTGCCAACAGTATTTACCAAGAGCTGAAGTCAAAGCTGTACTGAGGTCTCTGCAGAGTGTCCTTCCAGGGAGTTTCCTGCTATTACATGCTGACAGTGATGCACTGTGGGTTCAGGTGGTTTTCAACTTTTTGAAATGTTTTTTCCCATGATAGTGTCTGATGGTATTTTGATAGTGTGTTAAAGTGTGAAGATGCAACATGGTCACATGCAATCTCTCCCTAAGCAGGTAGACCATAGGCCAGCACCTACAACTGAAGACAGTTCCCAAACTTGAGCTACAAGGGAGAAAAGCTGACTTTATGTAAAAAGTTTCTAAAATGTCTTTCTTTTCTAGGAATCCCTTTATTTACTCTCCTGCAAACCCATTTTATACATGGCCTTTCAGTACTTAAAGAGGGCTTATAAAAGAGAGGGCTTATAAAAAAGAGGGAAAGTATCTTAGGGCAGATAGTGGCAGGAGAATGAGGGGTGGGTTCAGACTAAGAGAGGAGAGGTACAGAGTAGCTGTTAGGAAGCAGTTCTTCCCTGTGAGGGTGCTGGGGCCCTGGCACAGGTTGCCCAGAGAAGCCGTGGCTGCCCCATCCCTGGAAGTGTCCAAGGCCAGGTTGGATGGGGCTTAGAGCAACCTGTTCTAGAGGAAGGTGCCCCTGCCCATGGCAGGAGGTCAGTGGTGAGTGAGCTTTAAGGTCCCTTCCAACCCAAACCATTTCATGATTTAATGGTTCTATCTCCATTCTTCCATACTGCAGTCCAGAAACCCACAGCCAACCAATAAGAACTTCAGATGTTAAAAAAGCATTCCTATTCAGGCTTTTTTAATCCTTCATAAAGAAAGAGAAAGATACAACAGAAATGTTTTGAGAAATCCTCCTCAAATCGTATTGCTTTCTGTTATTTCCCCTTGAATCTGGAAAAATTTCCCTGTCCTCAAGGACACTAGCTTAGAGAGTGTTCTAGCTGGACAGTATCTGACAAAATCAGCTTCATTTCTCTCTTCTTCCCTCCACAGATCACCTTGTTTTCAGCCCCCCACCTCCACATGCAGGTCCTGCACTGATCACAGCACTGAACATCCTTGAGGGCTTTAACATCACAAGGCAAGGATCCAGGGGGAATAACTTGCACTGGATAGCAGAGGTAGGAAGAGGTTCAGTAATTGGCTGAATTGCTTGTGCTGCTAGAGAATAATTTATTTATTCCTTGGTTGTACAGAAATGTTTGTAGGCAATCCCCACAGGAGAGTGAGCAAATAGACTGCTAAGGTGTAAAACTGAGTGGTGCTGCTCTCTCAGAGAGCTGCTGTCTCAGCCTCCTGCTCAGCTGAGCTCTCTCTTGCTTAGGTAGGGTTTTCAGAACAAACTGTGGCTTTTGCCTACATACCATCATCTCTTCAGAATGACCCTACAGCACCTGAGGGTGGTTCCATCTAGTTCCTCCACCTCTTAGCTCCAATGGGCCTGGCCATTCTAGAGCACCTGAGGGCACTGCGAGGAGTGCTGCAAGCAAAAGCCTATGCATGGTGATGACAAGGAAAACTGAGCCAATACTTCATATTTTAAAAAAAATATTTACATTTTTGCCCACCTCATGATCTCTGTGGTCCAGAATTTTTCCAGTATTTAGGACTGTCAGCCCCTACCAAAACATTGCAGCTACCCAGGAGGTCAATCAATTGCTTTGGCTCCTACTTTGTAAGCAGAGTTATGCTCTGAGATGCTTTGCAGACCCACAGCTGGGCTTTACAAGTCGGGAATTTTAATCAAGGATTTAACCACATCCTCATAGCAGATGGGAGAGTGGATGCTTGGAATTTATTATTTCTCAGCAAAAATACAACAACTGGAGGTGTTACACACTGCCAGGCCTTTGCAAAGGCACAGAAGCTTGACTCGTGTTTATTTTGAGCTGTCTTCAGGAAGCTTTGGGTGAGTCTATTTGCTCTGCATTTGCACCAGGCCAAGAGTTTCACCTGTTGGTTATCCTGGAACAGCAACCTCCATGTCAAAGGCAGTCACTTCAGGAGATGTGTAACCCTGGTGACTTGGGATCACACATGAACACGTGGCTGAGGTTCAGTGCTAGGCCAACACCAAGTATTCAGCCCTGGAACAGCCAGGACCAAGATGTCCTTAACCTGTGACAGAGGGGTGGACATGCTCTGCTTGTTACAGTGGAGCTCTTCCTTGGCCATCAAGCCCTTGCACAGCCCTGTATGGTGTGATGGTCTGGAGACTGCTCTGTGGAGGATTAACTTCTCCAGAAGTTAAGGAAGTTCTGCAAGCACTTCTCCAGAAGTTAATTGTGTTCTGCACTCTACACCAGGAAATAACTGAGGAGAAGCTCTTGCTCTGTGGCACATTCCAAACCACAGTCACACCTTGCTGTCTGCCTGCAGGGGAATGGACTGTTTTGAATCTTGACTGACCATGGCATGACCTGCAGGCTGAAAGTCGAGTGTGATTCTGCTCAGCACAGACTGGCTTGGCTGAGGAGCCTTGCTCCTTTTGGCTCTCCTATTGCTACGGTGTAATCTTAAGGCTGGATAACGGTGTCTTTTGAAATTGCATCTTCCCATTTTTAATCAACTGGCTTAGGCAGGATTCTGCATGTTTGAGAAACCAGATCCCTTCCTCCTTTCACATCATCATTTCCTGAAGTGTGCTGGGACTAATACTTTCTGTTCAAACACTTTGGATGCTTGCAACTAGGAGCTAGGTAGCAGCTGGTGAGCAGAGCTGGCATCCAGAGGCAACAGTGAGCCCAGGACCCACTGTCTCACTGGGATTCAGTCTAACCTCTGCTGTTGTGGTGACCACTTGGGAGTGGAAATAGAAAGTAAGTGGCATCTTGGTGACCCTGTCTGCCAACTGGCAATGAAGCTGAACCACTGAGCTGGGTGTCAGCTCCTGCCAGACATGTTCCATTTGGCCTCCCACTGACAGAAGACAGGGTTAGATGGGATATTGGGAAGAAATTCTTCCCTGTGAGGGTAATGAGGCCCTGGCACAGGTTGCCCAGAGAAGCTGTGGCTGCCCCATCACTGGAAGTGTTCAAGGCCAGGTTGGACGGAGCTTGGAGCAACCTGTTCTAGTGGAAGGTGTCCCTGCCCATGGCAGGGGGTTGGAATGAGATGATATTTAAGGTCCCTTCCATCCAAACTGTTCTACGATTCTGTGATTGTACAAACACTTCTGGATATGCTCAGCTCTGCCAGCACATTTTTTCTTCCCTCCCCCCCTCCCCACTCTTCCCCTCTCCACCTCCTCCTCTCCTCCTTCTCTCCTCTTCTCCTTTCTTTCTTTAGACATTAAAAATAGCCCTGAGTCTGGCGAGCAACCTGGGAGACCCATCTGATGATGTGTCTGTCACTCACACAGCAGAAGGGATGGTGAGGTAGGTCTAAGGTGACTGGCACAGTGACAGTTGCAAGATGTGTGGTTGGATATAATCCCTGGGTTTGCTCTGCCCTGAGCTTTTTCTCTCTTTTACTGAGGAAAGGTCAGTCCTTGAGTGTACTCCCAAAGCTCACTCTTCTACAAAGATCACAGCTGATGCCCCAGGGCTCTGGGGATGGGTCATGGCATGTCCTCACAGAGGTTTCCTGGATTCAGCTTGAGCCTGAGGGTTCCTCCTGCTTTTTCACACCTCTAAACATTCCCTCTCAGTGGGTGAGACAAACAGCCACGACAGTGGGCATGGGCATGGCTGGAAAAGCCATTTCTGCCTCTCCCTGTCCCACCATAGTGGTTGGTGCCTTGCAGAACACCCAGATGTGTGGGAGAGGCTGGGCCTGGGGTTTCAGCCCAGCCTTCCACCTCAGAGCCAGGTTTAGCTATGGTTGGTGGCCAGAGCTGGTGCTGACTTGCCCTCCTCCTGAGGACTTGCATTCAGCTGGGAGGGCCACCTTGTCCTTTGGGGATGGATTTACTCCTGATGGGGTTAAACATGGATAGATAGAACCTTTGAAGGTTCACAGCATTGCCTCTCTGTGCAGACTGAGCCATCTTGTCTCCTTCCATGAGGTGAACCAGAGGAGTTCCTGTGCTCAGCACAGCCCCTCAAGGCACACTGCAGTGCACACAGTGTGTAGCTGTACCCTGCAGAGAGAGCAGGAGATGTCCAGCTTCCCAGGCTCATGCTTTGCTTCCCTCTCTCCCTCCTTCCTTGCTGAAGTAAATCAGAAGCCAGTTCCCTGCGCCAGCTTATCAATGACTCGCAGTCGTTCCCGTCCGATCTCCGCATCCCTCACTTCTCCGTGCAGAGCGGCCCCGCTGCCAGCCAGGTCCTCGTCATGGGACCCGATGACTTCATCGTTGCAGTTGTGAGGTAAAGGATTTACTTCTTCCCTCCACAATGTGCTCAAGGGGCAGGAGCAGGGAGCAGAAAGCAAGTGCAGCAGAACAGGATGGGACCAGCCCTGGAGTGGCTGGGCTGCTCTGCCCCGGTTAGTCCTGCAGCAGAGCAATGGGGAAGATGGGGTGGAGATGTGTGGGGTGGTGCTGCTCTGCCCTGTGCAATCCCATAGCTCTCTCACAGAGAAACAGGGCTGGAGGGGCCTGAATCTGCTCTCTGAGGAAGAGGGGATGGCCAAATTTGAGGACTGATGTGGGCATGGAGGCAGATCCATCACACTGAAGGGAATCCTTAAACACAGAGAGGGCCAGAGCTGCTGTGGCCCACGTGGTTCCCACTCCTAAGTACATGGAAACTGTCACTCCTCACATCTAACCAGCCCTAAAGAGCCACCAAAGAGTCTCTGTCAAGCCAAGATGGGATGGAAAGTTGGAGCCCTGAAAGCCTCAGGGTGTACAAAAATCTCTGGGATGGTTTTTACGAGATTTCCTTGTGTTTCTTTTCAGTTCTTTGAATCGTCCCTTTGGCAGTGGAATAATAACACCCTCTGGAATCCTCCTAAACAGCCAGATGTTGGACTTCTCCTGGCAAAATAAAACAATGAACCACTCAATTCCCAGGCCGGTAATGAATGACACAACAAATTCTTTATTTGGGTTACCTATGTCTTTTATTTTTTTCCATTTTATTCTCATGTTCACAAAAGGGAGGCTATTTAATGCCTTACTGAGAGACAATAGTATGTAGAAAGCTGCTATTTTTCATTATTGAAATAAACACAAAGCTCCATGTGTATCAGTTATCATTTTAATGCAGTTTTATCAAGTAATACTGTTACCTACTTTCCCTGCAGTTCAGATGTACTTTAAGCAACTATGTGCACTTAAATTGAAGACTCTCTTAGTGAATTCTTGCTCTGTAGGTTAAAAAGTAACAGCAGCAAAGAAGTCTTCAGGTCTTGGAAAGAAACAATTACAGACCTGTACTGGTGGCTTTCAGTGCTGCCTTAGGTATTGTAAAACCAGGCCACTTGGCTTTGTTGGTACTTTTGAAGCGGGTGACTGGCTTCATGTTCCTTCTGAAGGAGTCAGCTTGTTGACATTTTTGGGATGTCTTTTCTTCAACTGCAGCAAAATCTCATTCAGCCTCGGAAACGGCCCCTGTCCTTCCTGCTGCCCACCATCGTGAGGCCGTCCGAGGGCATGTGTGGGACATACCTGTGTCTGGGAGCCAACAATGGGGACAGAGCCTTGAGCAGCATTGTCCAGGTCAGTGCTGCGTCCTCTTAGAGCAGCTGAGTATGGTCCCCTCCCTCAGTCCAGCCTTTCCCTTCCTAATTGTCCCAGGCTGTGTCAAAACTGGTGGCCACAGGATTACCAGATCAATCTTTGATGCCACCACTTCCACACTTTTGGGTATTTCAAATGTCTAAGAACCACCAGTTTCCTTCTCTTGCACTCTGCTGGTGACACCACTCATAGTTTTAGAGGAGAAGCATTTTGGCAAAATCTGTAATGGCTTTTGTCATTCAATACCTGTTCAAAGCTTGTCTTAAGGATCATTAGGAGAAAAAGGAACACTTTGTATTCAGAGAGTTGCAGGAACCTGGCAGTCTTTAACCCTTTTCCCTATGAAAAGTTCTTTTTAGTGCATTCCCAATTGAATTCCTCCCTGCTCAACTCTTGCTATAAATTGGGCAGCTCCTCTTAAGTTATGACTTTTAAAGAGGTGAAGTACTTGCCAATAGCTTGATTGCATTTTTTGTACCTAAAAGGAAAGGCACAAGAACAGCTCCCAGTTTCCTTACCTTTTAGAAAGCATTATTCAGAGCAAAACCAAAGCCAAACATTGCTTCCTGGTGCTTTGTTTGGAGAAGCCATGTGCTGAGCTTTTGGCTGTAAGAAACACTTATTTGCAGATTACATCATGTTCCAGACACACAACTCTGCTGGTTTGGCAGGAACTACGTGACCAAAAGCCCATGCAGTCCTGAAAATGTCCTGCTTTTCCACCACCAACATACAGGCCCTATTTCAAGGACCTCATAGTGTGTTCATGGTTCATGCAGTTTGGTAAATGGTTGAAGATCTTTGTCTGCTGCATTGGCAGATGTTGGAGCCACCAAATTGTGGGATGCTCAGGAAATTGGCCTCTCCTATTCTCACCACTTTTTTTTTTGTTGCTGAGGATATTTTATTCTCTTGCAGGTTTTGGTAAATGTTTTAACTTTTCACAAGAATCTGAGTGAAAGTTTGTCACTTGGTCGACTTCACCCACAGCTTCAGTCCAACACCTTGCAAGTTGACAGTGAGTACGGACAGTGGGTGGGTGCAGTGTACAAATCCAGTGTGTTTAGGAAAAGAGCAGGATTTTCCTAGCATACTGCTATGGAAGTGCCACAGGCCAGAGCACAGCTCACCATGTTCTGGAAGAAGACAAGGCTTATTGGCAGGGTTTGTGGCTTGACAGTGCTGGAACTCAGGAGACTGTGCTGTCCGCTCTTGACCTTGTTATTGCAAGTCCTGGTCTGTTTGGTGTTTTTCACACAGCCTGGTACAAATCAGAGCAAACCATAAGTGAAAATTGGTTCCCATTTAACACCAAATAGCCAAGGTTTCTGGGCTTTCCCATTTCAGAGGAAAATCTAAAAGGAGTCTGTCGAGTGTGACCTGCAGACTTGGAAACGAGGATGTAATTAAAACAAATCTAAAACTTCAGAACATCCTAATTGGTGGGTTTGAACATTTTAGCATCAATAATTAACATAGTAAGACACATGTGCAATGTATAGAGCTTAAATACCAAGGGGGTGCCTGCTTGGTTTTGTCCAGCCGCATCCCCAGTTCCATGGCCTCAGGCACTTCTATTCATACAGCAATTACAAACCCTCAAATGAACAAAATAAATGTAGAAGAGCAGCAACCTAAGGTAGATGCCTGGAAGATTAAGAAATATGTGCAGGGCAAGTTGGAAGGATTAGCACAAAGCTTATCCTTTGACAATTTGTTCTACTGTAATTTGTTTTCAGCTGCCTTGCATTTTATTTTGACTAAAAATTGATAATATTCTTATTTGTAACTAAGAGTGGGCATTGCCTCATGTTCTCTAAGAAGAATTACTACAATTTTTGCCAGCAATGTATTTTTCCCTTTTTCCAAAGAGGAGAATCTTCCACATCCTTAAATGAGCTTGTATATCCTCCCATACCCCATGGCACAGAGAAATGGCCCCTTGGCCCTTGGATTGCCTGGCTGGAACTTTCTGAAGGGGCTGCAGGCAGGTTCCCCCCACACCAGATCCAGCAGGGTTAGACAGAGCTTTGCATCACAGGCAACATTAATTTCAGCTACAAGTTCCTCTTTTAAAATCCCTACAGGTGAGTTTCCTGAAGAAGATATAGAATTTCTTGTAGCAAGGGGCCATCAAGTGGATAAGGTCCCAGTGGTCTCCCTAGTTCATGGAGCCAGGAGAACCAACAGTTTCATCATTGGCCTGAAGGACCCCAGGAGTGCAGATGCTGCTGGAGCCACGATATTGTAGCACCTCCCAGGTGACCTGTTCTCTGAACAAAGCTGACACACACCAACCCAAGTGATGTGCATGTTCTGAAGTGGCCTCTTCTCCAGCCCTGTGGGGAGCCCCACCCAGAGGTTCTACACTCCCCACCCCAGACAGCACCAGAGGAGTCAGCAGCACCAACATACAGCTCTCTGATTTTGATTTTCTTTTATTTTTCAATTAATTGGATTGCAAGCAGCCCAATCCTTGTTACAGGAATGCCAGGAGCACACTTTTCTTTTGGCAGTATCTTGCTAAAATTTCAGTCTTTCCAAACCCAAGGTCTAGAACATTAGCAAAGGGAAAAACAGTTGATGATGATGCTGTTATCGTCATCTCCCTGTCTTTCCCGAGTTCTTTGCCTCCAGTAATTAATACCTCCTAATGTAGTGTTTGTAGGTGCCTGCAGCTGGAATATTCAGGTGTCTGTTAATGCACCATCTGGGCCAGCTGATTTTTACCAGCATGCAGCCTCCTGGGGAAGTTCCTATACCCACATCACTACATACCTTGCATTTTGGCAGTAAATATTTTGAATGCAGTTGCTGCTCAGGCTCACTGGCACTCTGATTTTGTAACCAAAGTAATGGTTTTCAACAACTCTAACAACTTCGTCCTCTAACAACTTGTGCACCCCCCAATAGTTTTCTAACAGAGGTTCAGCCTCCTCCATGGTGAATTTGAGCTTAGTGGTAATGGGCTTAATTTTCTTAGACACTTTTGGAGATACTCTAGTAGTACTCCACAGACTTGTGAAAAACCACACACCATGGACTGAGAACCACATGAAAAGTGTTTAGGCATATTCAGGGCTTTCCTTCCACTGCCTTATCTCAGTCTACTCTGAAAGCCTGGGTCGGGTCATTCCTACAGAGGGGCTTGGGATTTCCTGCTGACTGAATTCATGGCAGTACTTTAACTCCATGTTTTTGGTACTGGTGAGTCTATTGAAGCAGCTGAAGAGAGTGAGAGAAAAAGTGTAAACCAAACCAAACACTACTGAGATAATTTTCTGTCCACAACATGTGAAAATATAAGAATGTTTCTGTATTTCATGTCTGAAATCAAGTGAAGAAAGAACACCCCTGCTGACAGCTGCACCATTCCAGTCAGCCCACCTTTGGACATTTCCTGCTCTTTTTACTGTCAGCTTAGAGACACCTCACACTAAAAAATTCTGGAGTTTGAGCACTTTCTGCAGTCTAAAATTTGATTTCCTTTATGGTGCAAATCCACATATGGCCACTGTACATATTATACATGTGTGTAGTGTGTATGCTTATGGTTCTCTTGGTGTTTGATGATCACACCAGTCACCCTCAACCCTTCTGCCAAGGGACCCATCTCTCCCCTGTGACACCCATCTGTTTGTAACTCACCCTCTGTCACTCATGGCCACTGGACATGGGGAGCGTGTAGGTCATTTTGGGGCAGTTTGGGCCCCATGGCAGATAAATTGGATGAATCATTCCCACCACCTGCCTGCTATGGATCTCAGAACATCCTACATGAAGCCTCACATGTTGGACTGAGTAAGGGCAGAGGTATTTTCAAGCTCTGCCAAAGTGCAGCTGCCCCTGAGAGGAGCATGGCAGTTCCAGCCGACGGCAACACCACTGGTGTTTGCTGTTCCCAATCTGTGCCCTCAGCTGGGACGGGAGTGCAGCAGCTCAAACGTTGACTTTGGGACGTTGCGTTCTGTGCCATCAAGAAGAGACTTTCTTCACCACAGGGACATGAAAACTATTTATTTTTCTGTCATCAGTACTAGAGTTGGTCATTGCCCAAAGTTGGAGTGTTCATAATGCTTTACATGTCTTGGAGCAGAACTCTTCAGGCTCTATGGAAAAGAGGCAGTTTTGTGTGTTGAACCTCACTGATGGAGAGCTGGGTGTTTCTGGTCTGTCCCAGACCAGATCTGTCCCTTGGACATGAAGCTTCACTGTGCACAGCTGAAAAATACATGGTCAAGTCATTGTCACTGCAATACTTTGCATGAACTATCACAAAACACTCTGAAACATGATATTCCTTCCTATTAACTGAATTCACCAACTTCTTATGATGGAAAGTGTGTATATGTTTGGGAGTAAAAGAGTTTGTCTTGATTCAAAAGGGCATTCACATGCCCTGAGGTAAAATTTCAAAGCAATTATTTAGAATCTTAAAATAAAGCATGTTTGAAAGTGCTCTGCTGGATCGTGGCCTATGTTGCAAAAATGAGAAAATTGAAAATAATTGAAAGATGGGACTAAGGTCCCTCCCCAGCTCATGGCTAAGAGAAATAAAGATACTCTGAATTATTTCCCATTTTCTCTGTTTAAAAGCAGCATCAGTATAGCATAGATGTATTTGATATGGAAACCCTTAATCTGCTAACTGGCCCTGTGTGTCTGGTACTTGAGGCCATCTGTTGTGATGAGACTTGATGAATTTAATGTGAGGTACCAAGAAATACCTGATGTTTCATTCAGTGCAGGTGAGATGGACATTGTGAAATAAAGGGCCACAGTCTGGAGATGTGTGTGTGCAGAGTCCCTGCGCTGATTTCAGCCTGGCCCTTGCAGGCATCTGGCAGCTCTGAAGGAGAATTTGTGCTGATATTTTGACCCAGAATTGTCAGTGAGCAGCTCAGAACACAAAATACAAAGGGGCTGAGAAAAACAATAAAGATAATTTCTAAAGGAACAGAATAAACACCAACAAAATAATTTTTAAAAAAACCAATGCCTTTGCCAAATGTGACAAATTATAATCTGGAATGTGATCAGCTTGTCTCTGCCCAGGTTTACGTTGCTCCCCACCAATGTGTACTGGTTTTACGTGGGGATAAACTGGAGCCAGGCTCTGCCACTGAGTGTGAGCAGTTTATCAGTATTTCTCACAAGGGCTGCCCCTCACAAGCATGGGTAACAAGCCGCCTTGCTGGCTGTAGGTGCTGCTGCTCACTGATGTGCATCAAGCACTGATGGCTGGGCGTGAAAGCCCAAGGTGGGGACAAGGCAGAAGCCAGTGCTGCCATCCTGCAGCTGGAGGGACAAGGATGCTCTGGCCCCTCAGCTGTGCCATTTTGTTCCCATCACTGTCCCATTTGATGCCCAGACATTGGAGGGGCTGGAGCCCACCTTGCTCCCACCACTCTGGACAAGGCAGGTGCTGCTGGGATTGTCGGGGTGATCAATCACACTCTTGGTGCTGCTCAGGCTCCCCCCACTGCCCCTGGGCACAGGTGTGGGACCTCTGAAGAGCAGCCCTGGGCACACAGGGTGTTCCTGCACTCCAGCAAGGATCTCTGGCCATGTCTCCTGCTCCAACCCTCGGGGCACTGGGGACTGCCAGGGGCAGGTGAGGACAGGGACCAGTCACTGCTGCCATAGGTGGGACAGCACGTTCTGGTCCCCAGGCTCCAGGGATGATGACCAGCATCTGCCAGTATCTCTCTTGGGGTCCTTCAGCTGGGGCAGCAAGTCTGAAAGTGCTCATTCAGTGTCAGCTGTTTGGCTGCTGCCAGGGGAGCCAGATCCTCCAGCTACCTACTGGGTCCCTTCAGCCAGACCATCTCAGAGCCTCCTTCTGCCTGCTGCCCAACCCAACAGGACTGATCCTGGACACTGGCTGGAGAGAAAGGGGAATCAGGCCTCAGTAAACACCATGAGAGGAAACCTGAATCTCTTTTATGAACATCAAAAGCACTGAGAGTTTTGTAAGGTTTTGCAAAGAATCAGGTGAAGTGGGAAGAGTTCCCGTAGCAACCAGGTGTTTTCAGTGGTTTTGGAAAGTTCTTCTAAACTTCAGTGATAGAAATGTACACCTAGCCAGGGAAAGAACAGCTCTTGACAGGCAAAGCTGGGAACCACCTAAAAACCGAAATGAAAATGAAAACCACCTAAAAATGAAGCACACCTGTGCAGAGGGCAGAGGGAGTAGGAGTACCAGAGCATTGACACACGCTGCCCATGAAGGGTTCCACAGTGGCCACAGCATTTTTAGATGCAGATTGTCCTGGCAGTGCTGACCCTGCTGCCTGGGGGACCATCCTGTGTGACAGCAGTTCCTGGGCAGCCCTGAACCTTCAACCACCAGGACTGTTCCTGGCATAGCTGGGGCTCCATATCCTTGGAGTCAAGGAGAAGATGACTCCTATGTACCCCCATCCTATCACATCTGTGGCCAATTGCCCATCTCTCTCTCATCACAACTCACAGTTTAACAAAATCCCAGGTCAAAAGTGACTGTGATTGTAATGCAACAGATCCCCCTTCCCTCTCTCCAAGTGAGCATCGTACCATTGTTTGAGGAGAAATTATTTTCTTCAAGTCATTGTATAATTTAAGTTTGGAAAAATCTAAAGCTGCTCGTGAGTCTACCTACTTTTTCTGTATAATACCTGTCCTTTGAAAATACCGTCCTATAAAATGCATGTAAATAAAGCCACAATTTTGATTGTCATGGTATGAAATGCATTTCTATTCTGTTGTGGACAATGAAGCACCTCAGACAGCTGTCTCTGCTGCAGGGAGCCCTCCTTTGCAGGTGACAGTATGGTATGAGTGTCATTGGTTTTGCAGCACAGCTTCAGCATCCAAAACAGTCTGAGGGTCTGCTCATGGAGGAGTTCCACAAACAGAATGACAGGACAGATTTAGCTCCAAAAAATCAGAGAACTACAAATGGTTTGGGTTGGAAGGGACCTGAAGGGTCATTCAGTTCCAGCTCCCTCTGCCAAGGGCAGGGACACCTTCCACTAGACCAGGTTGCTCCAAGTCTTGTTCAACCTGGCCTTGAAACACTTCCAGGGATGGGGCAGCCACAGCTTATCCTGGGTTGGTTATGATGTATAGAGGCTGGGCAAGATCCAGGAACATCTAAGTTCTCCAGCATGGATCCAGGTAGGCAGTAACCTCAGCTCTGGAGACCAGCGTGCAGCACAGCTTGCTGCAGGGACGTGCCTGTGCGGGCAGGCAGCAGGACACCAGAGTGGCACTGCTGGAGCTGTCCCATGTTCCTTCACTCTTGCCCCTCCAAGTTATGTTATTCCCTTCTCCACACTGTCAGCTGACTGTCAGTCTCCTGCCACATGCCTTTCACCACAATATGCAGGATGGCAAAGCCACCTGGGTTTCTCTGGCTGCTAGTCTTCACCAGAGGTGCCTCAGAAGGATCCTCAGTTGTGTCCTCACCTTGGTGTCCCTTCAACTCCACATTCCCTTTGTTTCCTTACACTTGTGACATAGCTATTTTGAGAGAATTGGGATTAATTTTATTTATGTGGAGATTGTGTCAATTCTGGTCTTTCCCAACAGTGAGCAGAAGCATCAGGAAAAGCTCTGGGAAGCAGCAGGCTACAAAGTGCAAAGGGGATGTCTGAGGCCTCTTGCTGCTAACAAAGGGAGGACTTGTTTGCAAACTCCACGTGTGATTAGGCACAGGGAGGTTATCTGTGTGAGACCTCTCAAGCCCAGATCAGAAAGTCACAGCACTTAGATGGCTCCAGCAGATGGTGGTGAGATACCTCAGTACTGTGCTTCCAGTCAAGTTTTACAAAATAGCATTTTACTCATTCTTGTTTGCTGGGGTATACAAGATGTGCCCAGTAATAATGTACATGATACAGACAAAACCAAGCAAACCAAGAGTCCTGAGGAACACTCTTTCACATCAAGCACAGCAACAGCAGTGGGAAACACGGGGAGTTTTTGGAAGTGGCACTCTGATCTCTCTGTGTCAGTGTGGGGAATGCCTTTGAGGGAAGATCAGGCTGCAGGAGGAAGTTCAGTGCAGCTGGATTAAGAAGTGCCTCATGAAATAGAAGAAAACATGAAGAAAAGTGGGGAAGAAATGTAATTCTTGGGTACCGAAGAAATCTCTCAGCTTCTGTGTGTTTCCAGCCTGTCTCAAAAGCCAGGAGCAGAGCGAGACAAAGCCTGGGAATCATCCATGCTCGGGCAGATTGTTGATCAGATGTATCAAATGTTCCTTGTTATTACCCTTTGATGAAGCTCTGTCTCCTCTCCTGACACCTCTGAGGGTCTTGGGGAAGGGCTTTGCCCTGTCTGCAGCCCCCCAGAGAGGTGCTGGAGGTGGAGTCCCTGTCCCAGAGACTGCAGAAGACAAAAAAAGGCATGAGCAGAACAATCCTTGAGTCTGCCTGCCAGCAGGGAGCTTTCGAGCTGCACACACAAAGGAAACAGGCAATCAGCCTGCAGCTCTACACACTAACCAGATTTAATTATTAAGATAAGTCCTATACTAACCATGATGTTAATTATTTAGTTTTGGTGGGTTTTGTGGAATGCATTTATATGTGAATTTATAAAAAGGGTTTTTTTTCTCTGTTGCAAGTTACAGTGCCCAATGAGATGTGGATTTGTTGTACTTAGGTTTTGCAAAATAAAGCTTTTTCTGTTTTCCATGTCATTTATCCAGCAGTATTCCACACGAAGCCAAGGTTGGGAGGATGTGAGGGCTGGCTCCAGCTGCCCACCCTCTCCTGGAACCCCAGGTCACAGAACCTGCTCAAGTTACTGAACCCTATGTGGTTTTGCAGGACCAAAGTCTTTATTTTTCCCATAAAGGACTTTTGATTGTTTTCCTACCCTGTAGTAGGAATTTCCCTGTGATTCATTTCTTTCCAAGTGCCAGGCGAGAGCCTCCTGCTCACAGCAATGACAGGCAGCAAACTGGACATTTCGGACTTTTTACGTTAGTTGGTCATTTCTCATATTAATAAAGGTTGTAGGATGAGACAAGGCAGGGGCTCTGTGTCCTGTGGGGATCCCCTCAGCTGGGAACCCCCTCCCTGTGCTGAGAGACCGTTGCAGGAGTCAGGCACAGCCCTGTTCATTAATCACATAAATGGACTTCTAATGAAAATTCAGCTTTGTGGCCTTTGCCGAGTCGGTACCAGGTCACTGTGGCTGCTCTCCCATCTCCCCGTGGTAAAACCAATGTGTAACTCACTGGTATTCAAGGTTCTGACACTGCTGGACCAAACACTGTAAACGAAGAGTCCTCCGAATTAAAAACCTCATTTCCTGGAAATTTCCTACAAACGCCTTATTTTTTTCCTTACAGTTCATCCTGGAAATATCCTGTCTCCATTGCCAGAAGCAGCCGCTGCCCCCACGGGGGACACCAGCCCCGGGGGCTGTCCCAGTCCCTGTCCCTTTCCTGGTGTTCCAGTCCCTGTATCTATCCCAGTCCCTGTCCCAGTCCCTGTCCTGGTGTCCCTGTCCCAGTCCCTGTCCCAGTCCCAGTCCCAGTCCCTGTCCCTGTCCCAGTCCCAGTCCCAGTCCCTGTCCCTTTCCTGGTGTCCCAGTCCCTGTTCCAGTCCCTGTCCCAGTCCCAGTCCCTGTCCCTGTCCCAGTCCCAGTCCCTGTCCCTTTCCTGGTGTCCCAGTCCCTGTTCCAGTCCCTGTGTCTATCCCAGTCCCAGTCCCTATCCCAGTCCCTGTCCCTGTCCCAGTCCCTGTCCCACTCCCAGTCCCTGTCCCAGTCCCTGTCCTGGTGTCCCT
>JAWWEE010000051.1:776959-794889 GCA_035221455.1 Xenops minutus | reverse complement strand
ACCCACAGTGGGTGCTGGTGCTCGTCACCACAGTAGGTGCTGGTGACACACGGTGGGTGCTGGTGACCCACGGTGGGTGTTGGTGACCCACGGCAGGTGCTGGTGACCCATGGTGGGTGCTGGTGACCCACAGTGGGTGCTGGTGACCCACGGCGGGTGCTGGTGACCCACAGTGGGTGCTGGTGACACACAGTGGGTGTTGGTGACACACGGCGGGTGCTGGTGACACTCAGTGGGTGCTGGTGACACACAGTGGGTGCTGGTGACCCACGGTGGGTGCTGGTGACCCACGGTGGGTTCTGGTGACCCACGGCAGGTGCTGGTGACCCATGGCAGGTACTGGTGACCCACAGTGGGTGCTGGTGACCCACGGTGGGTGCTGGTGACACACGGTGGGTGCTGGTGACCCACGGCGGGTGCTGGTGACCCACAGCGGGTGCTGGTGACACACAGTGGGTGCTGGTGACCCACGTCAGGTGCTAGTGACCCATGGTGGGTGCTGGTGACACACAGTGGGTGCTGGTGACCCATGGTGGGTGCTGGTGACCCATGGTGGGTGCTGGTGACCCACAGTGGGTGCTGGTGACACACGGTGGGTGCTGGTGACCCATGGTGGGTGCTGGTGACCCACGGTGGGTGCTGGTGACCCACAGTGGGTGCTGGTGACACACAGTGGGTGCCGGGGCCGGGCCGTGTGTGCCGGGGCCGGGCCGTGCCGTGTGTGCCGGGGCTGGGCCGTGCCGTGTGTGCCGGGGCCCTCGGCAGGAGCCTGTCAGCGAGCGGGGGCCCGCGGCCAGGGGCAGCCCACCCGCCCGCCCGCGGCCTGCAGCGCACCGGGGCCGGGCCGGGCCGGGCCCGCTGTCCCCGCTCGGCTGTCCCCGCTCGGCCGGGCCGGCCCCGGCAGCGCTGTCAGCCCCGGTGCCCGGCCCGGCCTCATGCGGGCCGGGACGGCTTTGTGCGGTGTCAGCCGGGCCGCCTTGACGTTTCGCTTTTGTTCGAATTGCTCGGTTACTCTTCAGACAGCCACAGAAAGGCTCTTTGCTCATCCCCGCGGTTTGATTTGTGCGTTTCTCTAGAAGATCTCAGGAAGCTCAGGGCTCCGATCCCTTCCACCTGCCCTGGGGAATGGAAGGACAGAGCTTTTCCGTGGATCTGGAAGCTGGCAGCGGGTTGGAGCTTCATGAGCTTTGTCTTTCTGTAGCCACTCAGCCTCCTGGTAGACATTTGTGCTCATTCCGCTGATTGAAAACCTTACTAAAACCATTCTCGTTGCCATCTTACTGGAGAAAAGACGGTGCCTCTTGTTGAGTTTATAATTATTGTGCATTGTGGTCTTTCTGACTTGTTTTTGCGCTAAATCACCTTTCAGTATTTCCCTTATATCTAAGTGTGTGTGTATGTGAAAACAACCTCAAAGAACAAATCTGGCATTTTCCAAAAAGGTTACCAAGTGTAATAACCACAACTTTTGGATTCAGCAGCTCGTTTCCAGTAATAGCAAATCGTCCCCAGCTTTTCTATGGAGAAAGAAACAAAGGTCTCGAGGCACATATCCAAAATGGCCAGGTCTGCCAGCCTGGCCACTGCACACACTGCCTGCAGTAAGGCATCGAGGTGTCTGCTAGGGATTTGGATGCTCTTTAAATATCCACTGAGCCATGTGGCCTCTTTGGAAAGTTAACCGGCTTTACGAGGAAATGTTTCACGGTAATACTGTGTCCAGACTCTCCTGTGAGAAAAAAATAAAATCAGAACAGGAAGGGCTGCACTCAGACCCGCCCTCCATTGAGAAATGACACTTTTAGTATTTTAAACCCACAAAAGGCACTCCGTTAGGCTTTGGATTTTGGCTGGAAAATGTCCCAGCAGTGCTGTCCAGCCGGTGTCTCCAGAAGGCCTGTTCTTCTGTAGGACTTGGAGGGAGGAGTTTTTTACAACAGACTTCCAAACGATGCAGTAATTTTACACTTTTCTAGTTAAAAAATAGGTGCTTCCTTAAAATGAGAAACAACTGTGTACAGGGAAGCCAGAGAACTTCAGCCCAGCCTGTTCATCTCTAGGTGTTGGTGTTTCCATTTTTCAGTTGCTTAAATATTTGAAAATACAGGGTGTGGAAGTAAATTCTACTGAACAGCTGTAATGCCACTCTGTACTGTTTGAGTATGACCCTGACAAAGGTTCCTGCCTTTGTAGGAGATGTTAAATGTTTCAACATGATAGCTGAACCTTTAAACAGTATATTTTGATTTTCTGATACCATAGTGATCATTTTTGTATGGAAGCTGGAATTACAACCCAGTTACAGAGACCCACTAAATAGATTTGCAGTGGCAAAGGATTGGAAGAGTTAATGTGGCGGTAACAGTTTGATTACTTTGGGAATTGTGAAATTTTATAGGTCGCTAGAGAACCTCTGAAGGGCAGAAGGCATGATGGGGGTGTCTGTTTCAAAATCATGTGGTCTCTGTTGAGAAATACAAATTCTGTGGTGCAGGGAGAGTGTGAGGGAGCAGAAGGCCTGGTGGTGTGTAGAGCACTGGCCAACACCCTCAGTCCTGGAAAAACCAGCTTCAAGCATAACCTTTTTCCTTAATGTGCAACTAGAAAAGGGATGAGAGAGAATGTGTGGGGCGGGAAGAAGGTAAGGGCCAGCAGTGGAAGGAGTAAGAATCCTGGATGACACAGAGCTGAGACAGGGAAGATGCTTCATCAGGCTCTAGGTGAGGGTTTTCCATCTTCAGGTGAGCCTCTCAGTTTCCACCAACCAGACAAGCAACTCACCTTTGCTCCACTGGAGTGGTGGATATCTTGTGTATTGTCTTGACATTGTTATGGCCTGTGCTGTCCCCTCCACAGTAGGTCACTGATGTTCTTCAGCAGGAGCTACTCATTGCAGATAACTGAGCATCTCAGCCACATAGTCAGCATATTCCAAAGTTGCCCACAATGGAGAGCTGGAGGTTTGGCTCAGGATGATGAAGGAAACTCCGCTTGTCTTATGTCCTGGCTAATTAGAGTGATGCTGCTGGAGTTGAAAGTTTGTCTAAGCTTTGGATTGAACAGAAGGATAGTAGTGGAAGTCCTCCTGAGGTCCAGAAGCCAGGGATTTTTCTCAGTCCGTTAGGCATTGGGCATCCAGTAGAACAGCCCACAGAAATTGCACATCAGAAATTGCTGTTGTCATAATTGAAAATAGAAACAAGAACTGAATTTGTCATGTATATGTGGCAGCCCTGAGGCTGTGACATAGTAAATAACCCTTTTTATGCATCTGGGGGGAAAAAAAGGCAACCAGTGCCTGTCACAGTGCTGCTGTTTTGGGAGCTGAAGTGAAGGAGGGAGGCACACAGGGAAGTCCACAGCCTGTGAGAGGCATTATCTTCCTGGAACTGAGAAGCCGGTTGCCTGTTTCTGCAGCTTGAATGGGTGTCCTGAAGCATAGACCAACACAGAGGTTTGGATTGGATTTGTATGAAAATGGAAAAGTACAGGAGATGAATGATGCCTTGTCTACGTTAATTTGTCTTTGTGTAAACCTGTAATTTGTGATAGGAAGTTGTCTATACTGGGTTGTATGTGTAGGAGCCCAAGCTTTAGGTTTGATATGTGAAAGGGAATCATCTAGTTATTTCCACCAAAAGATGCATGCTATTGAATTCTCCAAGTCCTATGAAAAGAATTTTAATTTTACAATTTTTATTCTTTTAAAAATAAAATTACCTGCGAAGACCACACAGCTGGTGTGAGATTGTGTTTCTCATTATGGTTTCTGTGTAGTGCTCATAGAGACTGAGTTAAGCCTCTCTCTGTGTTTGCATTCATAGGATCCCAGAATTGTTTGGGTTGGAAGGGACCTTAAAGACCATCTGATTCCAACTCCTTGCTGTGCATGGCAAAATGTTGCTTCCCATCCGTGGAAGAATGCATTGCTCTCCAGTTCTGTTGTATCTGTGCTATATTAGAAAGTCTAAAGCTGATTACATGGTTCTTAATAGCAGTAGTGACAAACACTTTTGAAATTTGATTCCTCCAAAAGCCCAGGGCAGCAGAAAATAAACTGCAACTTTTCATATAATCAAGAAACTTTCATCACAATCTTGATTTTAACCAAAGCTATACCTGCTTCTATTATATGAGGATTAGTTTTTTTGGAAGGGAAAATAGTTTCCCTTGAGTATTGAGTGTCTCATATCAAAGAAATTACGTTTAAGCTCTTTGTTTTAGCTGCAATCCTTTCTTCGTCCTTTATGTCATTTCAGAATTTAAAAAACTTCAGTGAGATTTCCTAGGCATTTATTAGATATAAAAAGGAATAATACTGCAGTAAACAGAAGGTGAAGTTTTCAGTCAAACCTCGGTCCAGTACTGGTGATCACAAGAGTGCCTGGGCTGGTTTTATCGGTGTTTAAGGAGATCAGTGAGAATCTGGTGAAAGAGGAGCACCTATGGGGTGTGTCAGCCCAGAAAGGTCTGGTAGTGTTAAATTCAACTTTAAATAAAAAGCTTGTTTTAACACAGTGAACAGATTACTACTTGAAAAGGCATTTTTCATAACTTTGGAAGGCAAGATAAATTTTACGTCTTGCCAAAATGCTCCTGACTTTAATTAGCATCTCAGTTTTTTTGCTGATTGTAGTGATGGATCTTTGTGGAGGGTTAGGTACTGGAAAGCTCAATCAACATTCGTCTGGTAAAAGTGATGGTGTGTTTCTTCCAAATGGAAGTATCCTTAACATGTGGTATTAGTATCTCAGCTAATGGGAATTGATTGACCAAACATTACATGGTGTAGACTGTAGCTTCCAAGAGAATAGCTGATTCCCAGTTAACCTGTGCCTTAGGAAAAGACTGGCACCTGCCTTGTTTGGTATCTTGGCTGCTGAAAGTGGGGATTTCTGTGTGGCTAGCTTAGCTGTGTTTGAAGCTTGTCCTGAAGTTATCATGTTGCTTTTTAGAGCAATTCTGAGGATCTCAACAGGCAAATTCTGTAGGGAAAAAAAAAGAATGGGGTAGCTGATATGTGTCCATTTTAGCTTGGCATGAGTTGTGGGTTTTCAGCTAACTTCATGAAACTTTAACAAACTGACGTTTCATTAAACCTGCCATCAGAGTATATCAGGATATCACTGCAAAAGTTGATATATGTTATAACAAGGTGTAATTTTCTCCTTGTGGAAAACATTTGAGATTAGGTGTTTTATGCTTGAGGGCTAAGGGAGTGCCCTCAAGTGTGTCAGCTTGAGTGAATGAAGCCCATCTTCTTGGAGACTGACTTGTTTTGTTTTGTTCTCTTGGTGTTTGGGAAATCATAAACTCTAAGCAAAAATCTTTCTGTAGTTGGAATGCTTCACAGGACTGGTTTTACAGATTCCTTGAGGTCTGCTAAGGTGTGCGCTCAGTCTCCAGGTCTCTTACTTTGTCAGGTAACTTCCTGTAATGAAAGTTGGAGTTAATGAACCAATATTAATTGGGCATTTTTCTTAACCAAGTTTGGCCTCATCCCATATGCACAGCGGGAATGGAGACAGCAGCAGTTAATTGTTTTAATTCCTATAGCCCAGACTGCCCATCCTCAGTTTCTCACTGGATCTTGCTGGAGCAGTTGGGTGTTCACAGAGCATCTCATACCCTCCACCTGTGGTGAGGAGGAGTTGGAACTGGAGGAATGAAAAGCCCCTTGGTTCCTCTCACCAAGGAGTTTAGATGATTTTTCTTCTCTTCAGTTCCCCACCCTTCAGCCCAATGTCATTCTCATCCTGCTGTGCTCAGTTGTGGGTGCTCTGTGTGGGGACTGGCTGCTGCACCTCAGAGGCCTCCTTAAAAGCAGCTTTTACAAGGCCTGGCCTTTCCCATGAAGTCTTGGCATGGCTTTGGAGCTAAGCAGCCAGTTTGTTAGGTGACTCAATTTTAGGCCATCTAAAACAGTCTGTGGAACATAATTTTATAAAAAGTGTGGAAAATTAGAACTAATGGAGTGTATGCTGTAGAATGTGAAAAGCCCTTTCAGTTTTGGATTGCACAACAAATTATATTAAAGTTTCCTGTTTCAGAATTTGGTTTTGCTCATCAACTTGGTGTCCAGCCATGGTGTTTGGGCCAGGCCATATAGCTGGAAACAGGTCACTGCTGATTTAGCCACTCAGGTCTTCAACTTGGTGCTACACTTCTTGAATTACAGTGATTATTTAGAAATACAAGAAGATAGCAGAAGTTGAAAAGTGTTAGATAACTATTAGAAGTGCTGCAAAGCATATATGATCTCAGGAAATGTAACTCCTCTTTCCTTCCCTTCAAGTTGCTGGGTTGGGAGAAGTGCAAACACTATAGCACAAGAGGTCTTTTAAAGCCATTTTGGTTTGTTGTCTGGGTAGAAAACAGCAAATTTCTGCTTTGCCTTTCTGAGTCTTCTCTCTTCTGCTTCCTGTATTTGTTTTTGGGCAGTCCCCTTCTGCACTGATGAGCAGACAGACACATAAGCAGAGAATTTGCTTGGAAACCAGCACTGGGCTGTCCCTATAAATGCCATTGATTTGAGGGTTGATATTTGTTGTAGCTGGAGCCGTTGGCTTAATGGGTGCATTTTTGTTACATGGAGAGCCTTGAGTGCAGCTGATGAGCCCATAAACAAGAGCAGGTTCTGGGGATGTGTTCACCTGCACTAACAGTATCTGTCTGAGGTTGTCAAGTGGGCTCAGAACGTGTTTCTGGAATGAACTTAACCTGAGCCATTTTTTACACCTGCTTAGGATGAGCTGAGGGGCATCCTGGCTGTGCTCGTTTCTCTTTTCTGAAGATTAATTTAATCTAGATGTGTTAAGACTTAAATTCATTATTCTAGATAAAACTTGTCCTGTGTCATATAATAAAATGTTATCTACAGGCAAATGGAGTATTCCAGTTTCTGCCTATACTGAAAGGCTGATTTTTCAAGATCCTCAGGTTTTGCTTTTGGTTAAAATTGAAATATAGTGACATGTGCTTTTTACATTACTAAGGAGAGAGTTTGATTTGGTACAAAATTGCATATTAAAAAGGGAAGTATTCACTATTAGATTCAGTATTTTTGTTATTTTGCATCATTACCTGATGAAACTTGATGGTTTTCTTTCAGGATTATATTTTTGGGAGTTTAACCATGTTTGCCAGTCTGGAATTGCCTGAAGACCTGTTTCACACCACGAAGTACTAAAGTTGTGGAATTTGTTTTGGTAGGTAAAATAAGCACATGATACATCTGAGTACTTCTTGTTCTTATACATTCTCCTCTTACCTGTGCCACTCTTAGGCTCTTGTCTCCACTGCAGGGCTGTCCTGTCTCCAGAGCTGGCTTTCCACTCTGCTGTACAGGGTTAGGGACATTTGCCATTGAGTTTGTGGCAAATGTCTCTCTCTCTCCCAAAGAGAACAGTTGAGATGCATTCGTGGTCTTATTCCTCTTTAATACCAAAGTTTGAAATTCCAAATTACTGGAACTACCCCTGGCTAAGTTGTTGCAGAGGAAATTTTACTGCATGTTTAATTATTTTTATTAGTTTATTTTTAGGTATTCTTTCATATTATAACAGTGATTCTTAGTGCATGTTCTGGTATGACATCAGCTGTGAAAGTGTTTATTTTGTATACGTATAAACAGCATGTAAATCAGTAGACTGTAGCAGAAAAACTGAGACAGGGGATCAGACAAAGCATTAGTTTGGTTTATGTGCTTTATGTCGTGCAATAGGTAGAAGAAATCAAGGCAAGAGATTTCAAGTTCTGTTTAAGAGACAAACTGACATAAGTTTGGATCATTTGAGTAAATCTTGGCATAAGAATACCAGTATATCGGTAGGGGTTTTTTCCCCTTTGTGTTTTTTCACCTCAGAGACCAGCACTTCCATCTGACTGCTGGCTTTCCAGTGCTCAGCTGCTCCCCTATTAGTGACAACTGGCTGTTTCAGGTTTTGCTCTAATCTCATCTCTCCCAGGGACTGGATGGGATTTTCCAAGCCTTGCCCAGCCTCCTGGTGCTGGGATTGTTGTGAAGGTGACCTGTTGCTCTCAGGCTAGTGGTAGTGGACGGCACAGGGCATGACAAGCTGCCTTCAGGGCTGCCCATGGTGTGTGTGGGATCCAGCTGTCCATCATGCCAGGTCATTTCTTCCTCTGGAGAGTCTCTGTTTTTGCACATGTTAATGGGTCAATTGTTTTATCCATATGTTGAGTGTACCTGGGAGCTCCAGGCTCCAGCAGCCCAAACTATGCCCTGCATCCTTCAGGCTGGACACTGGTCTTCCTGCCACCCCCTACCCCCATACAGTACTGAAGGTGCATTTTGGCCGTCTGTCTGTTATTTGGCTTTTTATCCACGCCTCTCTTAACTTCAGTTATTTTTAATAGTTAGACTGTACTGAATAAGACCAACTTAATAAATGTCATAAACTTGTTACACTGCTGTAGTTGGTCCCAAGCCACATTCATTGCCATGTGGTAGCACCGGATTTGCTCTGAGTTTCCAGAAACAATTGTATAATGGGAAATGCTAATTTGGGAACTCTAAAGGAGCAGGTGCAGGGACAGGAAGGGAGGCCATGTGTGCTCTTTGAAAGGAGGATGATGGTCAGAGACTCTTTTGTGCTGCCATGTGAGCATGAATGCTCAAGTTCTGGAGCTGTGCTGTGGTTATGCAGATCAGTTCAGGTGTGGTTCTTACTCATCAAAGACTTTCCATAACCCACTGGGAGTTCTAATTTACAGGGATTATTGAATGACCAGAGTTTTATCTGGGTGTGCTTATGCCAAAAGCTTTTTGTGTTTATGTGGAAGAGTGTTGAGGGAAGGTACACGCTAATTTATGGTCATGTGCTGACTTGGGATTTATGAAAGTCAACCCTGTAACCAGGAGATCGTTAGGAACAAGGGGTGCAGCTGGGATTAATTTGCTCTGCGATGGATGGTGTGCTAAAGATGTTGAAAATTGTGGCTTTCTCCTGCCATACTTGAGAAATGATGCGTGAATATAGGAACGGACTAAATTGCATGTGTCTGAGAGGAAGAAGGGGCAGATGGATGTATCAGAGATCCTTGAGGAGCATAATGTGAAAAAAAAATACAAAGGGAGCTATAGCTACATGTTCTGATTCAGAAGGTAAAATTTAAAGTTCAGTCTTAGTTTGTTTCCTTAGCTCACAATATCCCTGTAGTCCTGTGATTCTCTGAGTCAATGAAACAAAGCCTGTGGTCCTTGGGAGTTTAGCAAACTCTATTTTAATAGTATTTATGAAGGGCCATAATTTCGACAAGTCCTGTCAGATTTTGGCATGTTGAGGTGAGGTTGCTGAAATCTGGTCTAAGCTGCAGCATTTTCATGGATTCTTTAAAACCATGATTTAGGCACGTCTGGGAATGTTCTGCTCTTCCACAGAGATGATGGGGACTTCAGACATTTCCATTCAAAAAAAGATGGAAAATCTTTATGTTCTTTTAGATAGACCCTTCTTTCTTTGGTGTTAGGGTTTGTCAGAAGTACTGATGTTTCTTGCTGCAGGTGCAACACCCCATCACCTCCAAGTAACTGTGCTTTCTCAGCATATAAGAACCTGTATATTGAGCTGAGATTTTGCTCCCTGAAAAACTTACTCAAGGTTTTCAGATAAGTAATGTTCTATGTCATTTTCTTAAAAATATAGTGCTTATATTTCAGAGAATGCATTTATTGCATAGAATGGCTGTGCTTGATCATTAAAGGCTATTTGTGTAGGATTCCCAACTCCTCTCTCTGGAGTCAGTGGATGTGGAATGAAAGATGTAGGAATGCAGAAGGAGAAGTGCTCTCCTGGTAGGTGTAAAGCCAGCTTGGGTAAGGAAGTTTCCTGTTCAAGAAATTATGTGTGAAAATCAATTGAAAAAGCTTTTCACAGGTTCCTATTAATTGTGATTCTCATCTTCTGGGCACCTGACATTAAATTGAGGAGTTTGACTTAATGGAGTCAGGGGGGAAAAAAAGATTTAATTGTCCCTGTGTTTGCCTGGTACTGAATTTTTTAAATTTATATCTCTGTTGCCCATCTTTAAAATTTCCGTGAGAACAGTAGTATATGAAAGCACTATGGAAATAGTGGAAATAGATCAGTGACTGTGAAACATTTTGACTTATTTTCTGTTTGGATTGCAAAAGAGCTTGTGAGGCAAAATTAGCTCTGTTTTTAATCTGAGTCCTGTGAGGATGAGGGCTGGTGCTGCAGGGTGAGAGTAACTCTATGTAAAATAGGGGATTATTCCTTAGGGCTGTTGGCCTGCCTAATGTGAGGTAGGGTTGGAAGGGAGAAAAACCCTATATTTTATAAAATCACAGTGAGTGTGTGCATAGAAACCTGAACAAAAGCTGAGGAAGTTTTATGACTTCCAGGTCCTTGATTTTCCCTTTGTAATATTGTCCCTTCAGCAATATTATGCAAGTGTGCAAACAGTGTAGCACTGAATCTGAGCTTGTCTAGCATCATTAAAATTTTTTTTATTAGAAAAAGCTGTTTTCTGGTCAGTATCTGCATCTCACCTTTAATCTCAAAGCTGTGGTTTTAACCTGTGCTGGGAACTTGAACCTCTGCCCAAACCCAAATCTGTATCCTATTCCAAGAGTATATTGTCCCAGACTAAACCTTCGGGGTGGGTTGTGCTGAATAGGTCTTGACAGTCATGGCTGGTGAATGGATTTGAATTTGACAGTGGTGGTCAGGAACAGGTTTCCTTTTTGGGTTTGGCATCAGCTTTGGCTCTTGGTGCACGTGGTTTGAATCTTCTAGCAGTACCTGTAGAGTGTTGTTGAGTATTAGAGCAGGTGTCTCACTTGGAAAAGGAAGTGCCATAGCCCTTAAAATGGCCTTCTAATGAGAAAATGTGTATCTTAACCAAATATTGATGGTGTCCACTGTAGGTTTAGGGATAAATTACCACAGGTTGTACTTCTGTACATGTAACAGTTTAGGTTACTCTCATAATACCAAAATTTATTGCAAAGTTTAGGCATTTTATAAAGTAAAAGCCATCAGGTGTGGGACTTGACTTACTGAATTCATTGTTATCCAAGCCTGATATGGGGGCATGGGGAGAGTTGTGCACTGCCACAGGGGGAGCAGATTTCAGGTTGTAATGTGCAAAAGAACCGGAAAACACCTGTATCTTTACAAACTTTTAGAAAACAGGCATAGTATGCCTGAGATTTTCCTGGGTGTGAGTAAAATATTTGTCAAATGCTACATTTCTCCTGTAAAACATGCTGTGGCTTTCCTACAGCTTTGCACTTATTGCATCTGCAGTCTCCGAATTTGGTGGTTCATTCTATCTTTTTGTAACTAAACTATTGCTGTCTTAGAATTCCCTAGCAGTTGGGCACTGCAGCATTGCTACTGCGTGCTTGCTTGTCCCTTCTATGATATGGGGAGAAATGTAATTCCTTTTCCTCTGCCTTTTTTTCCCCTCTATCCTCCTTTCTACCTGACTGTCATGTAGATCAACTGAACACTTCTCAAGTCACGTGCAGCAGGATTCTGTCAGGAAATACTTCTCTTTGTTCTCGTGGAGGAACAGTTTGGATGCTGCCATGGCCGCTGTTTTCAGCCTCACTCAGTTTGTCTCAGAGAGCCCAGCATTGTGTCACCCGGTAGGTTTTTTAGTCAGTGATCATGTGTGCCATTGAAAGCAGTTGTTAATGTCTTTATGCAATTATTATTATACTTATTATAATTTTTTTTCCCTTCCAAGCATCATGTTGACAACTGACAGGCTCCCATTGTTGGAAGCAATGGTTTTGGATGATCTACCTAACTTAAAAGATACATATGCCTCCTTGTACTCCTCAGCTATGGAAGATTTAGAGGTGGATTTTGATTCAGAACTGGAGGAAGATGAAGTGAAACACGAGGTTGCTCCTAGAGATTCCACGATCTTTATAGCTTTTAAAGGAAATATAGGTGACAGAGACTTTAAGCAGAAGCTGGATACCATACTGGAGAATGTGCCTGGCCTTTTACACATGGGTAATGTACCTTCTTGTCATTTTTCAGCTGTCCTTAAAATACTTATTTATGTTGTTAGGGTGCTTGCACAAATAGATTATATTGGGTTTGACTTAGTTTGTAATGAGATTTGTTGGGATTATACTTAGTGAATTTGGGAGGTTTTGTTCTCAGAAGTGCATATTACAAGTGTCTGCAGTTGTACTGTTTTTCAAAACTTATTTAGTTAGCAAATTCATTCATTCCTCTTCAGTTTCCGTGTTCTACTTGGATTTTTTCTCTTTTATTTCCCTCTCTTACACATGACTGTGTTATATGAAAGTGAAACCAGACTTGTCCACACAGTAGGTGTGTTTTACTGCCCAAACCATCCTGTTTAAACCACAGCAGTTCATCTGAGAATGGGTTCACTCTCAAGTTTCCGTGTTGGTTGAGGACATTAGTTCCATTTTGCTGCTGCCTTGACCTAGCCTACCTGATGGATTTTTTTCCTGGTGGGGGACACTCAATGCTCTCACCCCTGGGTGTCCCCCAGCTGTGGCAGCAGCTACATAGCAAGTGTGTGATAACAGGCTTTTTACAACATCTTTTACCAGCACATCTAGATCTGTCTGAGCATCTTTGCAAAGGGTCATATGCTGATTACTGCTAGTTGCTCAGTTAGGTAGTCTTGTGTTGTTTTCAACAATGTCAAATACCTTTTCAGAAAAATAGCCCATTGCTTCTGAATAACCAAACTCAATTTCTTTGTCACTTTGTTCTTTTCATTCCATTTTGTCCATGTAGTCAGCTGGCATCAGTTGCTGGGTCCTTGCTGTTGTTGCTCGGGAAGATAAAAAAGCTGGGAAAAGGCAAAAACACTTTGAAGAAATACCACTGTTTTGAGCTGTATCTTTCAAACAATTGGAAGTAGACATAAACTAACAGATGGCTACTGGTGTGAAGGGATGTGTGTTAATACCATAAATTAATTGTGTAGTTTTTAAATGAAAATGAATTTAATCGGTAGCTGCACAGACTCGCCATTGTTATGTAGAGGTATCTGCATGCTAGGTTTGTTATTAATGCCAGGATTAATAAACATGAGTCAGAGCTCAGTTGAGAAAAAAAAATTTAAAATCAATGTCAAATTTATTTGAAAATTACCCATGTGACTAGTTATTTAAACTAATTCAGAGCAAAATAGATATTCTGAATGTGGAGTCAGTAAATAATGTGGGGTTAGTCTTGGCAGATGCAGTGTTTGAAAAATGAGAAACTTGGGCTGCAAATACAAAGAAATACCAAAACTGGTAATGCAGTTGTATGTAAAATATTGGAACATTAATAACAGTAATATAGGATTGTTCAAACCTCCAGAAAAGGGGATTTTAAAACTTCTGTCATGTTTCCAGCCTAAAGCAGGTTTATAGGTAGAATAAGGATGAATGTAATAATTCCATTATTGTAGCAGCAGAAGGGGATTACTGAATTAGTGAAGAGCAAGAGATTTCTAAATAGGAATGAGGTATTGGCATTCTTAACTGACAAGTTCTTTAGAATCCAAAAGCTAGCAAACTCTTAGTAAATCTGATGTTACAGTGGAAGAACTGGCTAATGAAAATTTGGGCCAATGCTTTCTGTTTTCAGAGGGCTTTCTTTTCAGAAAATTAGAAACTGGAAGCTTAAAAACCTGTATTAGGAGTATATTTTAATTATCCTTAAATGCATTTTTTAGCAATCATTTAGGTAGGTATCACTTTGGATAATATATCCAACAGGACTGCCCACCTTTTTTCTGTTACTTTGAAAACAACTAATAAATGTAGAAACACACATAGAACAGCTTTTCAGAAAATCTGCAACTATATGTTTTCCATGACTTTAATATGCTTTTTGGAAGTAGATTTAACATACTCAGAAAATAAAATGTTACGGTAGAAATTAGTGAAACACTGCTGCGACTCTCTTGGTACTGGTCTTGTAAAAAGATGGTTTCACAAACATTTGTAGAGCAAATATTTCAAGGATTTTATTCCTATAGTCAGTTTTTTCCCACATTCATCTGGTTCACAAACATTTCCTGTATCACTGGGCTGGAGCCCCTCTGCTCTGGAGCCAGGCTAGGAGAGCTGGGAGTGTTCACCTGGAGAAGAGAAGGATCCAGGGAGACCTGAGAGCCCCTTCCAGTGCCTACAGGGGCTTCAAGGGAGCTGGAGAGGGACTTTGGACAAGGGCCTGGAGGGACAGGACTAGATGGGATACTGGGAAGGAATTCTTCCCTGTGAGTGTGGGCAGGCCCTGGCACAGGTTACCCAGAGAAGCTGTGGCTGTCCCATCCCTGGAAGTGTCCAAGGCCAGGTTGGACAGGGTTTGGAGCTGCCCGTGGCAGGGGTGGAAAAAGAAGACCTTTAAGGTCCCTTCTAACCCAAACCTAAAACATGTAATTCTATGAAATCTGTTTTAGTGGATATTTTCTTATCTTTTCAAACTAGTTTATCCACAGAATATTTCAATTTTTGAGTAATACTGTCAAGTGATCATGTTGGCTATTGCATTGGTTTTCATTTTGTTCAGGTTTTTTCTTGCCCATTTTTGCAAAATCCCTGAAGCAGTTTGGCAACATTGGTCACTGTACACCTGAGTGAGAGAAATCTCCTCTACCTGACACTAACCACTGGCAATTTTCAAAGCCAGTGTTTCAGTTTTTTCATCTCTTTTAACCAAGTTATTTCATCATACATGTTTGAAAACTGCCTTTGCACTGACTCTGACTGTTTTTCTGTTAAGAATCCAACAAGTTTAAAGTTCAGAAAATAGAACCTTGGAACAGTGTCCGTGTCACCTTCAACATCCCCCGGGAAGCTGCCGAGCGGCTGCGGATCCTCGCGCAGAGCAACAACCAACAGCTGCGAGACCTGGGTATCCTCTCAGTTCAGATCGAAGGTATTTCACACGAATTTGCTTCCAAATCTAAAATTTAAGTAGACTGAACAAGTGGTTTTGTGTCCTTGGTTAATGTTGCAAAACTTCTAAGTTACTGCTTTGGTGTCAGTGAAATGATAGCTCAAGACTTCTGTTTTTTCAAGAATAACATTTAATAATAACAAAAATGAAAGCTGAAAATCCTCTGGGTGTCAGGAAATCTGAAAAATGGTTTTTTGAGTGTTGGCTAGCAAAATGTGCACTGATTTTCTTTTCCTGTTGTTTCATATGAGACTTTCTTTAAAACAAGTTTTCAGTGGATTTCACAGTTCAAATATCCATTCTGGACAATTGTCCAAGAGCACCCTTGGAATGAAACCAAGGACAGGTAATGCTTGTCCTGGAAATTGTTCTCAACATTGAAATCCAGAAGAGTGGTGTGACACGTGTCCTTCCAAAGTGCACAGTGTAGACGAAGTCCGTTCTTCCTTCCTTGATGTCTTTTAAGTGTCTGTTTGCAGATGTCCATTCACCCAACCTGTGCATTACTTTTAGGGGAAGGTGCTATCAACTTGGCTCTGGCTCAGAGCAGAAGCCAGGATGTCCGGATCAACGGGCCGCTGGGAGCCAGCAATGCTGTGCGGATGGAAACGGGCTTTCCCATGCAGGGGGGGCAAGGTACACTCCTCAGCGTCTGTTTGGGTGGCTTTGTACACTCTAGGAGTTTGTTACTAAGCTAATTGTGGCATTTCGCTGGTCATAGCAACTATTGTTTGCAGAATTCTACTTGCCATTTTAACTAATGTGTGTTCATATTCTGTGCTGTCAAACCATGTCCTGCATTATGTAAACTAAATTGTTGGGCCATGTTCTGTCCCACAAACATTGGAATGATTTTGGTGGGGCCAATTGGTTTGTTTTCGGTGGTTTTTTTTGATGGTTTGGTGGTTTGGAGTTTTGTTGGTTTGGTTGTTCGTTTTGTTTGTTATATAAAGCCTGTTAAAGCAGATGAGTCTAGTGCAGAGAATTCACTTGGAAATGTGCACAAATTCACACAGTGTTCTGTTTGGCTCAGTTTATGGAAGTGAGCATAAGCCTTTATTCAGTGTACACTAATAAACTATTTTAGTTTAAATTCATTACAATTGTGGGAAGGACAGGACACTGTCATTGCTACTCTCTCTTTTTATTTTCTGATAAACTTTCTAGATCTGGTCATAGAGAAGGAATTTTTGTGGAGCAGTGTAGTTTCATTAACTCTACATTTCATAGCATTGTATGTGCATAAGGAATTTTTAACTGCAAAATTCAGATTTTACAAAGAAAGCTGCTATATAATTAATTTTAATAGCTGAATCATAAGGCAAAATAAATAATGTTTTAGTTAATAGGATTTAGAGCAATTGAAAAAAACAGGAACATTTTTGGTCAGTTTATGTAAGATGCATTTGTGGTTGTTGATGAGAAGGAATGGAAAGAACATTACAACTCTGTAGAAACTGATTAAACAGCAGTGAAATCATTGTGCTTAACAAAGAATGTAAAAGATTTAAAGAAGGGCTTTGCTCTCTGCTGTGTCAATCATGACCTTCTTTTCCTGTCTGCAGGTTAAACAGTATGAATAAAACAGCAATAACAGGGCAACAATATCAGTAATTTCATAAAATACCAACCTGTGGAGGTGAAACATGGATTTTTTTTTTCTCTCTCTTGCAACATCTCAGTTACTTTCTAATTTCAGATTTTGCAAAACCTTGAGTTACATCTCTATAACTTTGATACAATCTTGTCACTTGATGACTTCAGTGGCAAGTCAGGCTCACATTAATTCATGAATCAAGAGTGTTTCCTTTCATATCCTCTTTAAAAGTTTTGTGTTACAGAAAAAGCTTCAGCCTGACCTGAACTTCTTTGTTTGATATCAGGGAATCTGAGCTTTCAGACAAAGAGGTGTGTCCTCAGGTTATTTCAAACAGTTCTTGAAATCTAAAGAAATGTTTTATTGATGAATATAATATTTTTTTTGTTAAAAAATCTAAAATTATTCTCTGTGTAAAACTGCACAACTTGATAATTTCTATTTTTATTTTTTAAGGTTTAATAAGAATGAGCAATGCTACAGCTGTGATGATGTCCCAGAGTGGAAATGTGCCCACCTCTATGGTAGCAAGTGGTGCTAGTGCTGAGCTGCAGCCACGAACACCTCGGCCTTCCTCGCAGCCAGGTGGTAAAACTTAGTCATCGTCCTGACCTGAAAATACTCTTGTATTTTCATTCTTTGGCACACAGGCTTGAACGTGTACTCATGAACACACTCCAGAATTGTCCTGGAGCATTTTCCCCTGCGCTTCTAGGAGGTGTTCTGTGGAACCCTCTGTGCCCCCATTAATTTGTTAAGCTTTTCAAATAATTTGGGTGCCTAATAAGTCACCAGCTTGCTTGGTAGTTTGTGTTGAGCAGTGGTAGTGGTATTTTTCCGGTTGAACTGTTGTGACTGAGCTTTATGTTTAGCTAAAGGTAAGACAAGGATTTGTTCAACGAGGCAGGAATGTTTCTGGTAGGAAGCAAATGCCCCAGACTGAGCACATATGCTTTTCAGGAGGGGTAGGTAGACTAGAAGTTTTAGGATTAGGGATCTGGAAGGTGTGAATATTTAGGGTTTGTTCTTCCCAATTCTGATAGTGCATCTTATTTGCATTTTGGGACTACAGAAAAAAGGGGAGGGTTATTACTTGTCCCTCCATAAAATGGTGGCAGTATTTGCCAGGTTCTGTAGAGTTCTGTATTATTTATTCTTACAGATAGCATTTTTCATAAATGTTTTAAATATTCAGGGAATGTTAGTTTATGGTACTACCTTAATTTTTTAACTCGTAGGAATAGCCCTAACAAGTGAATTATACATACAAACTGAAGGACAAGAGGCTGGAGAGCTGCCCTGGGGAAGGGGATCGGCGGGTTTGGGCTCAGGACAAGTGGAACAGGAGCCAGCAGTGCCCTGGCAGCCCCAAGGGCCAGCCTTGTCCAGGGGCA
>JAWWEE010000051.1:740102-776859 GCA_035221455.1 Xenops minutus | reverse complement strand
GCACCAAGCCTGCCAGAGCTCAGGGAGTATCTGGACAATGCTCTTAGACCTATGGCTTAGTTCCAGGTGGTTGTGCCCGGAGCAGGGAGTTGGACTTGATCCTTATGAGTCCCTTCCAGCTTGAGATACACTGTGATTCTACAGTTCTAAGTGTGTAGATGGCTCACATTAGACTGTAGTAACAAGCACTGTGGAGCTATCAGTGCTGTATTTTAGAGGGTATAAATTGATAAGAACTGGCTTCCTGGGACTCCCAGCCATTTTGAAAACTTTTAGAGCATTGCCTGTTGGAGAAATTGGAAACTGGAGTGTGAATTTTTGTTCAGAGTAAGCAAATGCAAGCAAGCAATTTAGCCTTTCTTGTTTTGGCATGGGTTTTGTCTGCCTTAGGTTATTTTTTTTCTGCTTTTCTTTGCTATTTTAATAGATGCAATGGACCCACTCTTATCTGGGCTAAATATCCAGCAGCAAAATCATCCATCTGGATCTTTAGCTCCTCAGCTCCATTCAATGCAGTCAGTTCCTGTAAACAGGCAGATGAACTCAGCCAGCTTTCAGCAGCTACAGCAGCAGCAGTTGCAGAATCGTCCTCCCCAGCCACATCAGCAGCCACAGCAGGGTATTCGACCTTCATTCACTTCACCAGCACAGGTTCCAGTTCCCCCTGGCTGGAACCAGCTTCCTTCTGGAGCACTTCAGCCTCCTCCAACCCAGGGAGCATTGGGTACATTGACAGTAAACCAGGGTTGGAAAAAGGCCCCGTTGCCTGGACAAATGCAGCAGCAGCTTCAAGCAAGACCATCTCTAGCAACAGTACAAACTCCTACTCATCCTCCACCTCCATATCCTTTTGGAAGCCAACAAGCTTCCCAGGCTCACTCAAACTTTCCCCAAATGAGCAATCCTGGCCAGTTTACTGCTCCTCAAATGAAAAGCCTTCAGGGAGGGCCCTCACGGGTTCCTACACCACTACAACAACCCCACCTGACCAACAAGTCTCCTGCTTCCTCCCCCTCCTCCTTCCAGCAGGGATCTCCTGCCTCATCTCCAACTGTTAACCAGACGCAGCAGCCGCTGGGACCAAGGCCTCCCCAGAGTAGCACGCTTCCCCAGGGATTCCAGCAGCCTGTCAGTTCTCCTAGTCGTAATCCTATGGTGCAACAGGGGAATGTGCCCCCCAACTTCATGGTGATGCAGCAGCAAAACCAAGGTCCACAAGGTTTACACCCCGGTTTAGGAGGTAAGAAGTACTGAGACTTTCTTTTGTTTTAAAAAGAAAAGAAACATAAAATGGCTAGAACTAGTTGCTGTTAGTTCTGAAAAGATCCTGTTCAAGACAGAATAGAGGCATAGAAGAAGTGTGAAGTGGGTATGGGTGAATTAGCATCATCATCGCTTGGTTTCTCCTCCCTGTCTCTGTCCTGCAGTGTCACAGTGCTGACCTAAGAGTGGGCTCTGAGCCCCCGCAGAGTGGAGTTGCTGTGTGCAGTTGTTACTGGTCATTACTGACAGTCATCCTCTTGGCAGTTCTTCTGTTGCCTTTAAGCAAGCTTAGGATGTTCAGAGATGGTGGAGGGGTTTTGTTTTGTTTTGGGGTTGTTCATTTTTGGGGGAAGGGGGAAGATTTTTTTGAGAGAGAATGTAATGGAAGCAAATGAAAATTTTCTTTCTCTCTTCAGCTTCCCTGTGTCACCATTTTCATTTTCTGCTACAGAAATGAGGCATTGTTTTGCATCTTCCTTTCTAAGCTGTGGATGTCTCTTCTTGACCTTGTCTTTATTTGTCATCAATTTCTTCCC
The DNA here is from genome assembly GCA_035221455.1 of Xenops minutus. Lineage (NCBI taxonomy): Eukaryota > Metazoa > Chordata > Aves > Passeriformes > Furnariidae > Xenops > Xenops minutus. The sequence continues at coordinate 775,060 of JAWWEE010000051.1, read as the reverse complement.
ATTTCAAGAGGAAAGAGCTATTATTGTCATGCTGTTATACTCCCTGCTCTCAAATTAAGAGGTTAAGGAATGTTTTAACTTCTCCTTTGGCTGTGTTGTCTTTAGTTTTCTCCTCAAACCAACGCACTTGCATCTTTTCCTTACTACTCCTAGAGTTCTTCTCTAACAGTGAAGGAATTTCTTTGATCAGTCCCAAGATTACTTTTGTGTCCTTGGTGTTTTTTTCCCCTTGAGCCTCTTGTAATTCTGTGCAGACTTGTGCTTCTCTCTGCTCACACGTTTGTTCATCTTTCTCTTGGATGGCTGCTCTCAGGCTCCATACACAAGCTCTTGCTTAAGTCATTGATAGAATTTCTATATGTACTTATAAAATATGAGCCATATTCTTTGTCTGCCTATACATACATAAATGTATTCTAGTCTCTTGCATTCTCATGTTATACGTCTGAAATCTGCCCCAAACCTGTAAGGAAAACCTGTTTCTTGGTCTGCTGATCAGGACAAGCTTCTTGTTTGCACTGTTTGTACCATGGGTCTCATTTGAATTCAAATGAATGGTCTCAGTTTCAAGGTTCTCCTTTTAGGATCTGCCAGTGCCCTATACTTGATGTATCTTGTCTCCATCTGGAAGCAGTTACTAATTATTATAGTCACATTTCCATACAGTTTTGCCTCACTGGCCATATATCCCTATCAGGAATCATAGCCATGACTTTTAGGCAATATAATCTCTGTGTTCTTCCTTCTTAAGTAAACCTACTACAAACACAATCCTACTTTTTTGAGTTAAAAATGACAGTGCAAAATAGACTATCAAAATACGTTATTTAGCTTCACTGCAGACCTTATTGTTTAAATCAAAAATCCTCAGCTGATATAAAAAGACAGGATTCTTTGGTTTCAGCAAAGCTCTGTTGCTCCCACTTGCTGAGATTTTTGCCTGACTTCCATGCATGCTCATTCTCTGCTGCAATTTATATGTTAATTAAGTTGTAATTATGGATCTTTCAATTTTTAAGCCATCTTACATTATGTTAACTAAGTTGTAATTACAGATTTTTTCCTGCTTGCATTTAGTGGTTTGGTGTCAATGAATGCATTCACTTTCCATTTCACACAGTAATTTAGCAAATCAGAATTTGTATCAGATTTGGAATAGGCCAGGCTAACACTTTCTTTTTTTCTCAGTTCAAGTGTTCCTATGTGAAAACCTTCCCTAAAAGTTTAGCAGAACTAAAACTAGAGTCCAGTAATGTGGTGTTTCCAGAATTCTGTGTTCCATATTTGCAGATGTATCTTGCTGTTTGACCTGTAGAATTGATAACCTTGAAATATTAATTACAAACCTAAGACCAGATTAATTAACACAAGCAGCACAATTAAGTGTGCAAGAAAGCTGTAACTGTAGAAGGAAACCAAAGTCACACTCTGGCACTGGGTCAGAAGAATAAGGAGGGGGGCAGGGTTTGCTCTAAGTCTCAGGTGTTGTCTGTTTGACAGTGAGGTAAAAAGAAGTGGGTTCTGGTGAATCCACCCATGCTGCTGATGAAGTTGCCAGGTAGGGGGAAGGTTTTCTCTCTGTCCCAGGGCATGTTCTGATGTTCTGATATGCCAAAGCGTGGGCATTGTGCCAGAGAACGGCCTGAGAGAATTCCTTGCTCTTGCACAGGAATAGCAGGGTTACTTGGAGGGGCGGCAGGGCTGGACATGCTGAACCATGAGGTTCCCCAGCCCATTCTTGGATGAGAAAATCTTTTGAGTGTGTGTGCACCCAGGAGCACTGATAAGGAGTGTGTGCCCACTGTGTTACTGTCAGAGCTGTTGAGAGGAGCACCACTGTAACAAAAATGCCAGTTGTTTGTGTATATGGAGTAAGTTAAAGGCCTGCTAAGAGTTGAGATGCAGCTCAGCAGAAACCAGTAAACTGCATTACTGTAATTTCTAGTTTCTAAAAGTCAAACATGGACTTTTCACCCTCTCTGTGCGGTAAGTTTTTTACTTAAATTACAGATTGAAATGAGTCGTAGTAATGTGTTAGGCAGAATTATTGCACAGATAATAACTATAAATGTCTTCAGTGGCTTTTGTATGCACTTTCTCCCTAAACCGGTAATGTGACAGCACAGACTCAGAGGTATTCTCCAATTATAGATTTTCTCTTTTTTTATTCCTGTTTTTCATATTTACTAATAAGAAAATTCTCCTGTTCAGGAATGCCCAAGCGCCTCCCCCCAGGGTTCCCTGCAGGCCAGGCTAACCAGAACTTCCTGCAAGGTCAGGTGCCTTCCACAGCTCCAGGAACAGCAGGGAACAGCGGAGCACCACAGCTGCAAACCAGCCAGAACGTGCAGCACACAGGTCTGACTGCAATGGGATGTTCCTCAGCTTTTTCCTTTGGGAGCATGTGGTGCCTTTACCTGGCAGATCCCAAACCATGAACTCTTGCCATTATCAGGGAGTTGTTGGCTGGGGCTGCAGCAACATTCTGTGTGTGTTGCTGGATAAGGAAAAGAAAAGCATGAGGCTGCTCATGTTTCTCACACAACCCAACTATTACTGATGAAGACTGTGGTCCTGGGCTCCAGAAGTAGCTGTTAAGAAGTTGAATGAAAGAAGCACTGAAATTTGGGGGCAGGGGTTAATAAAGATACAACACAAAAAGAATTTCTTGTCCAGAAAAAAAAAAAAGTGTAATTATCTTAGAAGCACAATAACAAAATAGTCTTGTTCTGCTTTGAAAAGTTATTTATGAGTTCCTTCAAAAGCTTTAGAAGTCTGCTTACAGTGTGAAAATTAAAACTTTAATTCACAAATGTCTCCATTTAACAGTTCAATTATAAGTCTGTTGTCTGGATTGTGGAAACCCTGATAATGTAATTTCATCAGTACTTTTTGTGCTTTTATCCTTTAACCCATTATAAAGTAACCTCAAGGTTTGAAGCTTATTTTGGTTAGGAGTTACTCTGCTGAGTTATGTGAAATTATGGAAGATTTTCAAATTTAGGTACAGGTAACAACTGAAATTAAGTTTCTGTTCTGTCTTCTGCATTGGGGTACAGGGAAGTACCAGTCCAAGTGTTTATTTTGGGATGTATGATGTTCAGTTCTATCAACTAACATGTATCTGTAGCATCAAAAATCACATTCCAGAATTGCATATATGTGAGATGTTTCAGTTCATTGGAATAGGAAAGAAAACAATCCTGGAGTACTTACTCAGCATCAAAAGGTGTGAAAACTCTTACACCAATTAGGCTCTAACTGGTGTTTTCTTTTTTGTTTTCTTAAGGTGGCCAGGGATCTGGACCTCCTCAAACTCAGATGCAAGCAGCACATGGCCCACCAAACATGATGCAGACCAATCTAATGGGACTTCATGGAAACATGAACAACCAGCAGGCTGGTGCTGCTGGGGTGCCACAGGTTAACATGGGCAACGTGCAGGGACAGCCTCAGCAAGGACCACAGTCCCAGCTTATGAGCATGCATCAGCAAATCGTGTCCTCCCAAGGACAGATGGTGAACATTCAGGCTCAGGGATCGCTGAACCCTCAAAACCAGATGATACTTTCTCGAACTCAGCTTATGCCACAAGGCCAAATGATGGTGACACCACAAAACCAAAATCTTGGTCCCTCTCCCCAAAGGATGACCCCACCCAAACAGATGATTCCCCAGCAGGGACAACAGATGATGTCCACACACAATCAGATGATGGGACCTCAGGGCCAAGTCTTGCTACAGCAAAACTCGATGATGGAACAGATGATGACCACTCAGATGCAAGGGAATAAACAGCCTTTTAGTACTCAGAACCAGTCCAATGTTATGACGGGGCCAGCTCAACTGATGAGAGGACCAACCCCAAACATGCAAGGAAACATGGTGCAGTTCACTGGGCAGATGATGGCACAGCAAGGCCCTGTGAATGGGAACCCTTCTCAGGTGATGGGAATTCAAGGGCAAGTTTTAAGACCCACTGGACCTGGTCCTCACATATCTCAGCAGCTTGGGGACACTACTCCTACAACAAACAATGATGTGAACTTGACGCAAATGTTACCTGAGGTTCCTGTGCAGCAGCCAAACATGGTGCCTTCTCATATGCAAGGAATGCAAGGAAACAACAATTCAGGGAGTCATTTCTCTGGCCATGGGCTGCCTTTCAATCCAGGGTTTAGTGGAACGCCAAATGGGAATCAGGTTTCCTGTGGGCAGAATCCTGTGTTTCCTGTCAATAAAGATGTGACGCTCACAAGTCCACTCTTGGTTAACCTTCTCCAAAGCGATATATCAGCAGGACACTTTGGTGTGAACAACAAACAAAATAATCAGAATGCCAACAAGCCAAAGAAGAAGAAGCCCCCAAGGAAGAAGAAAAATAATCAACAGCTAGAACAAACAACGTAGGTTTAACATTACAGTGTTTCTTATAAGGGGCGTGGGGAAGCTCCACAAGCACCTTGTCAATATTTTGTCAGCAAGTAACGGGTGAGAAAGGACCTGTATTAATTCGTGTTGTAGCAATTTCTTACAAGAGTTAGTCTCAAGAGTCTGTCATTGGAATATTTGTTCAAGATTAAAAATCACATGCAAATATCCAAACTCAGTTATAAGGCGAATTATGCCAGCATCGTTCCTTACCTTTACTGGGTGAAGGAAGTTTAGCATGTGGCCCATGGTGCCACAGCCCTTGGAAGAGGAGGCTGCCCTTTTTGAGCAGTCTGATAGCCACAATCAAAGAAGTACTTTCAGAAGAATTAGAAGCCTCTATAAATATGTGCAGTAGAGATTTCTGGGGGTTGTTTCCTGAACTTTGTGCGTATCCTGACATGTTTCTGCCTGAAATTCAGCTGGACTTCTCTGTTAGTTGAAGCTGCAGCAAGAATTTAGAGGGAGAAACTTGATAGTTTCTGGGTATAAGGTTAACAGGTCCAAGCAGTGCTGGTCTTCCTGGCCTAGGAGAGATTAGGAAAGAAAAAAACTCACAACTCTTGAGAGGGAGGAGGCAAATGGATAATATTGGAAGATAATGAATGAATGTGCCTGTTTAGTGGAAATACAAGATTGCAGAATTTCTTCTTTCCTCTTTGGCCAGTGTATTCTTCTTTGGCCAGCTGTCCTGTAACAGTTTGCTATTGACAGTCTGCTAACACCAGCACAGGGTAGATCCTGCTGCTGTACCATTATTCATCTTAAATGGTGAATGCCAGCACACTCGACCTAATTATCCTGATGGTGCAGATGAGTCCCAGGGGCATTAACAGGAATCCACCTGATGGAACTCCTGGGGATTGATTTTTGGTTTGCTTAAGGAAAAATGGAAAAACAGAACATAAAATTATAACGCAGGAATATCCAAATATCAAAATTAAATTCTTAAAACCAAACAAAAAGGTAGCAGGGGCACAGTAAGCTCCTAATGTGGCTCTGGTTCCACCAGTCCCACTCTTTTGAATGATAATTATGTCATTAAGCTGAAGCCTTTCCCAGGGACGCATGTCCAGTTCAGTGCAAAGAGAAGATGGCATCAAGCACTAATCAGCTGTTTAATGTTTTAATTTTTCCCTTGGCTATCAGTGCATAGCCCCAACCTGCATTTTCTGCACAATGTCAAGACTCCTTCGTGAAGATGAAATTAATAATCTCATGAACATTTTAATTCTGGACTGAAGCAGCTCACATCATCTATAGCAAGTGATCTTTTGTGACAATCATTAATTGGCTTAACTAGTACAAAAATAAAATGCAGAAATGCTGTAAGGTAAAGCAAAGCATGCTAATTTAATAGGCCATGAAAAAAAGTCTTTTCAAGTACCTGCTGTGTGGTTGTAGACAGTCATGGTGTAAGGAGGAGAGGACAGTCTGTGCCAGCTGTGGAAACCTGAGTAAATTAACTTGGCCAGAATCAAGGGGTCTTCATGTGGCTGGTCTGCAGCTTTGGGATGTCTTGGAAACAGTAACACAGACACAAGCTCCTCCAGGCCAAATAGATTCCAATAAAATAATAGTAACCACTGCTGTAGCAAGCACCTTGCCATGGAAGTGACAGGATTCAGAGGAAGCAGAAGAGTTGGCATTGTCTTCTGAAAAGAGAATCCATTAATCATTAAAAAAACCCCTTGTTAGGATTTTGTTTTCATCGGTCTTACTGATGAGCACCCAGCCTCAGTGTGGCCTGGGAATATCAGTAAATGGATCTATAAAATTCTCTCTGAGCTCCACAAAGCCCCACAAGACTATTTGCTTATTAAAAAGTCTCACGATAGAAGAAGCCTAAATTGTAGTTTTTCTATTGAACTATGGCAGCTTAATTCTAGCTCCTAAATAAGGCTTTGAATCAGATTTCAGTGTAATGAACAAAGGAAATACCACTTTGTACTTATTCTGTTACTTAAATTTTCAGTGCATGTTCTCTGCCATTATTACCTGCAGAATGTGGTTTTGATATGGATTAGCATTTTGGTCCATTCTAAATGGACTATATCCTTGCAGAAGCATTAAGAAGGGAGCCATTCTCACAAATGTTTCTGAGATTATTTTCCAGCAAAAGGACAGTGACTGCACTGAAAGGTGGCTGTAATATTTTCCTGCCTTGGATTTGCTGATTCTTTTAAATTCAATTTGGATCACTTTCTGCTTTTCAGCTTCCTCTCTGTCATTCTTCCTCAGAAATTTTAGAATACAGAGCAGCAAACCTTGTATGGAAATGCAGCTAATTTGATAAACACATTAGAAAGAAATAATTTCTGAGAAGTAGTAATATGGTAACAAAAGTACCACTAGTAATACGGTTTGCAGACTGAAAATATTCAAACATAAATAGGATAAGTGAGCTATTGAAAGAGTTTATTCAGCTGAGTCTGAAATAGTTTTAAGGGTTTGCTTAATTGAGCAGCTCGATATTGGAATGAAACCCAGGACATTTTGGAGAAGTAGGTTGTTTAAAAGCGTTAGCATGTGTGTTCTGAACTTGAAGACTCTGGGGAATGGGAGGTAAACTGAGGAACAAGATGCTGGATGAAATGGGATTGTGGATCAAATGCGTTGGTTAATTCTATTAAATCCACGCACAAACAATCGTTTCAGGTTCCCCTGTGCACAGACCCTTAATGTCCTGTATGCTGCTAGAACAGAACTAACCCTCTGGGTAAGGTCACTGCTGGCATTTGAGTTTGCAGGGTGCAGGGCAGGAGGTGACAGCACTGCAGGACCAAGAGACCTTTCTCAAGCAGCCTCGGAGCATTTCCCCATGGGTGACAGTCCCCCCGTGCTCTGGGAAATGGCCCTCGCTCAGCAGCAGAGGACCAGCCTTTCTGTACCACAGGAGCTGTTGCAGAGCACTGGACTGAGCCAGCAAGGCTGGCTCTGCCACATCTGAACTGTCATTTTATGTTTCTGCACCTTGTTACAGCAGCTGCCACCTTTTTCGGTTTGGTGGATTTAGTTTGGGTTTTCCTGGGGTTCTCTCTCTGCTCTGACAAGGGATTTTGTATCTGAAAGTTGTACTTGAGAATGCAGCTGGTGGAGCAGAGAGTTTGCTGATGACAATCCAGACTGTACCTGATGTGCAGTTACCTTTTTATATTTTTTTACATTCAGAGCAATAGAATAAATATGGAATATTTTGTCCCTTTCACACAAACGTCATCTTGTTATTCATATTCATAATTTGAGGGGGGGAGGGGGTGTTTATGGGTGGTGGTTGCTAAACATGCCCAGTGAATTTCAGCTGCATTCAAATGATGTTTAAATTTTTCAGCAACAGCAGCAATAGTCTTTCCTACGATACCTGCTCTTTGTGAGCAAACCAACCTCAGGTCTATTTTGCCAGGTTTGCACAGCTGCCCAGTCAGGTCTGCCTGGCAGGAGGTGTTTTCTAAGCATCCATTTTGCACCACTATTGTTTTGTGTGTTAAACCTGCCTGTCCAGTGGTGCTCTGTATTGACTTTCATCAGATCTTTAACTGTTGCATTTTTAATCTCCCACTATTATAAATAAATCATAAATAACGAAATCACAAATTTGAGATTGTATTCACAATTTTAGACAGTTCTTTCAGTTCACGTGGCTGGCATGTGCACCAAAGGCTGCAGTTCCCCTGGGTGATTTTGCTGCCAGAATTTTTGTTCATTTGTGGCCGCTAATAGAATGCTCTGGAGCATATCAATGCATTTTGCCAGTTTTTATCAGATTCATTGGTAGAGGCATCTAAGTCTGCACCACCTACCTCACAAAAATTGGTGGTGTGCTGGATTAGACACAGGGTTTCACTCCAGATGCTTTCCTTGGCAGTCCTTGCCCTCAGCAGCACTGGTTGGAACAGCTCTGTGTTTGCCCCATTTCTCTCCTTTTGTCCCTCATGGTTGATGTTCTTCGCAGTTGTGACCCACAAAACCCAGGGATTTCCAGTCATTTTTGAATGTTGATTAGGTAGCTAATAGAAAATTAGGACAGGCCAGGGTCTCTGCATGTCAGCCCTACAGATGCCAGAAACTGTTACTCTCAAGTAAAATTAAATAGAATAGCTCTCTTCACCCTATGTACTTCAAATTCTTATTTTGCTGGAGATGGCTTTTCTCCATGGCATTTCTGCATGATTCTGCCTCTCTTTGTTGCCAGTGGACTTACTTTGATGTCTTTAATTTTAGCTTAGAGCTTTTATGTAGATCTTCCTATACCCTTCTTATATTCATGGAGATGATAAGCAGTTAAGATCTTCTGCTCCTCATCCCTCTTTATTTTATGTGTTCTGACTACGTATATTGATAGGTATAGAAATGTGGGGGTTTTTCTGAGTCTGCAAAAGCTGTCTTGATTCAGTGGAAGTATTGGGCAATGAGTGAGCAATTTTAAATTGTCATAGAGAGTGTCCTGGAGCATCAGGCACCCCAGGAGAAGGACTTGGGGGATGCTGGGGGATGAAAAACGGAATGTGACCCAGCCATGGACACTCACAGCCTGGGAATGCCCTGTTGTCCTGGGCTCATCCCACAGCATAGGCAGCAGGTGAGGGGGGATTCTGCCCCTCTGCCCCACTCAGGTGAGACCCCACCTGCAGAGCTGCCTCCAGCTCGGGGGCACAGGAAGGCTGTGGGGCTGTTGGAGCGAGTCCAGAGGAGGCTATGGAGATGCTCCAAGGGCTGGAGCCTCTCTGTTCTGGAGCCAGGCTGGGAGAGCTGGGGCTGTTCACCTGGAGAAGAGAAGGCTCTGGAGAGACCTTAGAACTCTTTCCAGTGCCTGAAGGGGCTCCAAGGAAGCTGGAGGGGGACTTAGGACAAGAGCCTTGAGTGACAGGACAAGGGGGAATGGCTTCACGCTGACAGGGGGCAGGGTTACATGGGATATTGGGAGGAAATTCCTCCATGTGAGAGTGGTGAGGCCCTGGCACAGAGGAGCTGTGGCTGCCCCATCCCTGGAGGTGTCCAGGGCCACGTCGGGCGGGGCTTGGAGCAACCTGGGCCTGGAAGGTGTCCCTGCCCATGGCAGGGCGTGGAATGAGAAGGGCTTTAAGGTGCCTTCCAACCCAGAGCAGTGTGGGGTCACTTAGGGAGCCTCAGTGCCACACACAGCTCAGTGCTCTGAAGGGTCACTGGAATGTCTGACATGTCAGTGCAGTTTTGCTGTGATGGTATCAGAGGTCTCTGTTACCCTCAGTAAGTAACTTCTGGAAGAAATGGTGCTACCTTTAAAATAAATTAAAAATGCTTACCTATACAGATGTCATTCCAGCCTGTTCGGCTGGAGGAGATGTATAGCTATATTATTTGAAATATCCATTGGCAATGTCTTAGTTATAAAACAGATTCAAGGTAGAAATAAATGTTTTAAGATCAATAGAGCACCATGCAACTTGTTTCCTTTTCTATAGTATTTTAGGCAAAGGAGTGACTATACACAGACCTGGGATCTGTGTTCCAGTTTGGCATGTTATATCAGAGGCATTTTAGTGGCTTATTTCAGGTCTGTGGAAAGTGCTAGGAATTAATAGAATACTTAATTATAGAAGCAGAAATCAAACACTGATGTAAAGGCTGAATTTTAATTGTAGTTATTTTTCTTTCAGTTCTTCAGAACCACATCCAGCTGGCTTGGAGGAGAGTGATCAGTCATCAATGTCTGGAGACCAAGGAATGAATTTAGATAAGTCAGGCCCTAAACTCTCAGAATTTGCAAGTAGGCCACCAGGTAATAGGATTTTTCTATGGATTATCTGAATGTAATAACTATAGGAGAGCTTTTAATCTTTGTGACGGTTCTGTTTTATTTGTGCTGTCACACATTCAAGTTCAAACCTTCTTTCCTCCTAGGAAGTAATTGGTACCATTGTTTAAGTGTTCTCTTTGGATTAGCTCAAAATGAAGAGGTGGCCAGCTTCTTCAGTATCATCTTGCAGGTATTCATACTGAATACTGCAGAGTTATTCAGCAATAACATAATTGCTAAAAAAATGTATTTCCAGCTGTAGTACAGATTGATGTCTTAAAAAATGAGCATTTTTGAGAAGAAGTAGGGGTTGTAGTTAGAATTATCCTTTGCATGTAGAGAGGACTAAATCTAGTCTGCAGTAGGATTTCTGTTATAAATCACACAAGTTGTTCTTAACACTGTTTTTGTCCAAGCAATACGTGACAGGTTCTACTTTTACACTAGAAGATCTCAGATCTGTAGCAGATATACTGGCCCATGACCCTCAGGGGCTATCAAACTCCTGAGATTGTTTTAAGGAGTATTAATTAGTGAAAGTCTAACTCTGCATTTGTCAGGGAAAGCAAGCCCATGGGCTGTTGCAGAGACTTTTCAGGTGGCTTGAGTCTGGCTGATAAAATACACTAAGAGATCTCCAGTTAAATCCTATGCAAGTCATACGTTAAGTAAAAATATTTTTTATGAATTAAATAAAATTTTTGGCCTTGTTTGCTTAGCCTGTTCTGTTAATGTGACTTGCACCCCAGAAAGACTCTAGGCTGTACTTTCTATCCAGTGCTGTTTGTTACTGAAGTTTTTTTCCTAATCTTTGGTTGGTTTTAATGTCATCCTGTTGTCTTAGGTTATCCATCTCAGCCAGTGGAGCAAAGGCCACTTCAACAGATGCCAGCTCAGCTCATGCCACACACACAGCAGTCCCAGCCTCAGCAGCAGCAGCAGCAGCCCCAGCCAACTCCACAACAAGCCCAGGCACCCCCACAGACACCGCAGCAGCAGCAGCAGATGATGATGATGCTGATGATGCAGCAGGATCCCAAGTCAGTCAGGCTGCCCGTGCCACAAGGAGTTCACCCACCCAGAGGGCCTCTGAACCCAGATGCTCAGCGATTGCCCATGCAGCAGAGTGGGAACATGCCAGTAATGGTGAACCTCCAGGGGCCTGGATCGGTGCCTCCATCTCCTGATAAACAAAGAATTGCCTTGCCGGGCAATCTTCCTGTGGGAAATAATGCAAGAAAAATGGTTTATCCGGATAATGTACAGAATCCCTCCAGTTCACCTCTCGGAGAGGTTTCATCAGTGTCCTCGCTTCCAGAAGGAGGTGGAGCTGAGGGCCCCCCAACATCAGGAGCTCAGAATAATCTGACATCTCATTTAGTAGTTTCACAGAACCAATTAATGATGACAGGACCCAAGCCTGGACCGTCCCCACTTTCAGCTGCCCAAGGTGCCAGTCCCCAGCAGCAGTCTAGTTCTTTGCCTAGTGCTCTTACACACCATTTTCCAAATGTTGCTGCCCCATCCCAAACTTCAAGGCCCAAAACCCCAAACAGAGCAAGCCCAAGGCCATACTATCCTCAGACTCCTAATAACCGTCCACCCAGCACAGAACCCTCAGAAATCAGCTTGTCTCCAGAGAGGCTCAATGCTTCTATAGCTGGTCTGTTCCCTCCCCAGATCAATATTCCTTTACCTCCCAGGCCTAATCTCAATAGAGGATTTGATCAGCAGGGTCTGAATCCCACTACATTAAAGGCTATTGGACAAGCCCCATCAAATCTCACAATTAACAGTCAGTCTAATTTTACTGCCTCACAGTCACACAAATTGGAAGGTGTGGTCATTAATTCAGGCAAACAAGCCAGCTCTGGAGGAACAAAGAGAGCAAGCCCAAGCAATAGTCGAAGGTCCAGTCCTGGATCCAGTAGGAAAACTACACCAAGCCCTGGCAGACAGAATTCAAAAGCAGCTAAACTATCATTGACAACTCAGCAGAATCCATCTCTCTTGCAGAACATGGAATTACAAAGAAATATGGTGGCTGGTCCCTCTTTGCCAACACCTGTGACTACAAGTTTTCAAAATAATCCCGTGCAGAGCAACCAGAATCCTGCAATTTCTGTGTCTGCTGCAACTGGCATTCCTGAAGACAATAAAGAGACCCTTAGTGTGCCTCAAGATACCGAGAGCCAAAGTGCACAAGGTGTCCAGGGTAACAAAGACCAGGCCAGTATTGAACTGAAAGGTATCCCTACTCCAGAAATGAAAGTGTTGGTCCCGGAAGAACAGTCAAAAAAAGACGGGCAAGGCTTAGACACTAGCAAGCTTCCAGTCATGGAGGAAAGTAGAACCATGGTATCTCCAGCTATGAGGGAAGCCCCAACTTCTTTAAGTCAACTTCTTGACAATTCTGGAGCTCCTAATGTAACGATTAAGCCCCCTGGGCTGACTGGTCTTGAAATGGCACCAATAGTCACCACTGGTGAGGAGCTAAAGAAGATAGCTGTCATTCCTCCACTGCAGGATTCATCCCTGAGCAAGGAGCCATCTAATTCACTTAACCTGCCTCAAAATAATGAGTCCTGTCCAAATCCAGGGCACCAGGAACTGGGAGAAGTAAACGCAAGCGTGGCACAGAGTGTTCCACCAGTAATGCAGAGGCCTGTCAGCTCTTCTTCTATTTCAGGTCCTTTACCCCCCAACCAGATAACAGTTTTTGTGACTTCCAACCCTATTACATCTGCTGCTAATACATCAGCTCCGTTGCCATCTCACTTGCAACCTGCATTAGTGTCCACTGTTGTCACAATGCCCAGTGTGGGGAACAAAGTGGTGGTTTCAGAGGGACAGTCAGCGGTTCAGTCCAATGCCCGGCCACAGTTCATTACACCCGTGTTTATAAACTCATCCTCAATAATTCAGGTTATGAAGGGCTCTCAGTCCAGCACAATTCCAGCAGCCCCCATGACTTCTAACTCCAGCCTGATGCCACAGTCGGTTGCAGTTGTTGGTCCTTTGCATATCCCACAGAGTATCAAGTTCTCCTCCGGGCCTGTTCCTCCCAGCACATCATCCAGCAGTCCTGTATCCAGTATTCCCACCAGCAGGTCCCTGGTTCTGAACCCCTTGGCATCTCCTGTTCAGCTGCCTTCTTCTGCCACAACTTCTTCCAGTGTTGCTTCACACCTTCCTGCTCAGCAAGTCAAGGACCTCAGTCCAGAGGACACTTCCCAAGGTAGTGGGTCGGGTGACCAGAGCTCCGTGTCGACAGTGCAGTCAGGACCTGTTGTTTCACCCCTGCTTACGAGCAGCCCGGGATCTGGGAACAGACGCAGCCCCGTTTCATCAAGCAAGGGAAAGGGCAAAGTTGACAAGATTGGCCAACTCTTGCTGACTAAAGCATGCAAGAAAGTCACTGGCTCCCTGGAGAAAGGGGAAGAGCAATATGCTTTGGAAGGAGAAGCAGAAGGTCAGGGACTAGAGACGTCAGTCCCAAATAGTTTGGGAACCGAGCAACCACCAGCAGAACTGGATAACAGAACTGTGACCCCTCCAGCACCCAGTCTTACAAAACAGAGCACTTCTGGGCCTGGCAGCTCGAGCGTCAGCCCCGTGGCTGCTGCTCCTGCTGCTGCTCCAGCTCCTGCCTGCACATCCCCGGGCACCCCCACGAGCGCCCCTGCCTGCGCCGCGCCCCCGGCAGGAGCCCCCCCGGCAGCCCCGCAGCCCCCCGGCACCAGCGGCGCCCACGGCGGGGCCCCGGCAGAGCAGCCCGGGGGGGCTGGTGCTGAGGACAAGGCAGGAGCACCCCAGGAGCTGCTGCAGAGCACAGGTAAGTGCGGTGCTGCCTGCGGAAGGGAAGAAGTGGGAGTGCTGCTGTAGATCACCACGTGCTGCTTGCCAGGAACGTCATAAAACAGGTGCTGCAGCCAAGGCTGACGCTGCTTTTTTGTCTCTGATATCTGGGTGATACACAGGCTGGTATTCACTAAGATTCAGGTTCCAGAAGTTTTATTTCAGTTTCTGTTTACTGCTTGAGTAAGGTACTTGTCATGAACATATGATGCAAGAAGAGAGGAGTAAATGTTGGAAGCAGAGAGAAAAAGTGGATGCATCAGTAATGACAAATATTTAAGGTGCCTTTTATACTGGTGGACACACTGGTATTCTGCTTTGGTCTTGCCAGAGACTTTTTTTTTTGTAAATTATTTCGATTTATTGATTTAATTATGATATTTTGAATTAATCCTAATAATACTGCTTCCCTCTTTGAATAACCTTAATCCTCTAGGGAAATAACTGAATAATCTCCAGAAAAGGAAAAAACCCAAACCCATACTAAATCGGGAATAACTTAAATGCTCATTTCAGAGAAATACCTGAAAAAGTGATTAGAATTGCATCTAATTTAAAAACATAAAATACCCTCACATCTGAGCTGTTTCCTCCTTTGTTATTTTAATTTGAGCATCTAGCAGACTTTATATATGACATTGCTGCTATTTCTTGATGCCGTTTTTAATCTATTGAATATGGTGTAGAAATACACCCATCACTCCTGGAGTGAGGTGAGTGTCTGTTCTTCTTTATAATATGAATTAGACACAGAAGACAAAATCATGGAAAATAAAATCCACAGAAGTCAGGGGAACTGAGAACTTCAGCCTGAGTGTGACTTGCCCTGTGGCTATTGGATGTTTTAGCTGTATGCCTCTGGAAAATGAAGCCTTTGAGCTTCACAGGAGTTCTGGGTTTTAGGAGAAAAGTGGAAGTGTACATTGTTTATCTAAACAGGAATATTTAACTTTTTGTCTTCTTGTTCTCCATAAGTTTATTAATGCATGTAAGTGAAGACTAGAAAGCATTAGTGCAACAAAAATTATTTTTCCATCTTACTTTTTTTTACTTGGCAACCTAGGAAATGTTAAGTCACATCATCTTTTTGCCAAAAGACTTCAAGGGTGATTCTGGAGCATATTTTGCATTTTAATTGAAAGAGTGAGGGCATTGATTGATTGACAGAGATGCTATTTCCCCCCAGAACTTCTGTTGGAATGAGCATTACAATGAGAAACTGAACTTTTGAATTTCTAGGACTTCCTGTAATTTCTCAGTCTGCTGAAAAATCATTGCCTTTAAAAATGTGGTTTATATACTTTATCACTTATTCTACCTTGAGAAAACTTGCATGAGAGAGTTTTGCCAAAGCTTGATTTAAAATGGGGGGGTGTGTATGGTGGTGGGGAAGTGGAGGGTAGGTTAAAAATACTGCATTTCTAAATGCCAAAATGCAGTCAGCTGTGAGATAAAGAATTCTGTGCCAGCGGCCCAATCACACTGCAGGAATTCCTTTGACTCCCTTTGACAATAATACTTTTTCCCTCCACTTTTATTCTAGCATCCTCTCAACACTTAACACAGAAAAAAAGTTCAGTTGCAACATCAGAAAGTACTGTTCAAAGAACAGGTAAATCTTCCTTCGGAAAAGCAGAATAGAGGTGAACTAAAGCCTTTATGTTTGGAACTGAAAATGCATTTATTTGAATGCATATTCAGTGGTCACTAACGTACTGAGCAGTTTGGGGCTTTGGGGGTGGTGGTTATTATTACTTGTGCTTTTGGGATTGTTTTCCTTTGCTAGATACATTGTGCTTTAGAAGTCTCCAAAGCCTTGTGGGAGATTCAGCATGGGCTCAAATAAAACAAGAAAAAATCAGCAAGGAAATTTTTTGATACTCAGTGATAAACAGTAGGGAATGGATTTGTGTGTTTGAGTTTTGAAGTTCTGTTCAGTGCTAATGAAGTTTTTGTTTTATATGATACCATTCTGAATATATTTCCAAAAGCCTTGCTGGGAGTGTGTTTTAGAGTTGTAACCCTTTTTTTTTCTGTTCACCTTTTAATGCCCCTCAGCAGTGCTGGTTTCAAGGTGGAACCCTGGCAGATGACTTTTTGGTGTTGCCATCTGTTATCATGGTGTTTCACCTTCAGTTTTGGGGTATTTTGAAAAAGTAGTTCCCAAGCTGAGTAGGGAAAATGGATAGATGTGGGCTTGCTTATGGGAAGTGCCACTCTCCATCCATTTGGCATCTCTAATCTGATGAGAAGTATAGTTTTCATAAAGCAAAAATCGTGCTAAATTGTTTTCTTTGAACTTCCACTAAAACACAGATGGTCATACACTGTGTTGATTCCCATGTGACTCATTGCCCAGTGCTGCTCTGGTTGTATTGCTGAGTTTCTGCTGGGAGGAAGCACTGATTCTATCCATTTTTTGCTATTGGATATTCTCCCTGTTCAAATTTTGGATATGAAGGAAGGGAGTTCTTTCCTTATGTGGCTTAGTCTGTTCTTCCTTTGTTCCCAAGACATCTGTTTTTCCCAGACAGTACTATATCCATTTACACTGAAGAGGCAGATGTTCCAACACTGCAAATTTACCCTAAGAGGACAAATATTATCCATTTTCTTACTTTTTTTTACACCTTTATTCCTTGTGCACGCTCTAGCAAACTTTGGGTACTGGATTGAACTGAAAGGCAAAGCCCCAGTGTGTGCCCCACTGTCCCAGAGGTTTGACTGGGGGGGATTGAGCTGAAGCTCATTGTGGGCAGTGTGACAAACCACAGGGAGCTAATCTGTGACATTGCAATGGCAATCCCTACATCTCTGGCAGTTCCTCATGAGAAGGGCTCTGTTTAGGTATAGATCCTCCCTCTCAACAAAGGATCTGGTGGATATGGGGAGAATTAAAAGATGGACAGTAAAAAGACTTGACATTTTATATGCTGAAAAGGAGAGCTGTTTATTGAGGTGAAGACTCCACAGGAAACCTGACCTATATGTATAAAATCACTGTGAGGGACAGAGAAGGCAGGTCAGACTTCTCTTTGCAGCATCTCCCCTGAGATTTTCTCCAATTCTGTACAAGTATAATTGGACTTTGTCTTGCTCTGCATTAGAAGATACTGCTGAGAGACTGTTGGGTTAAGGCAAAATTTTACATTCATAATAGAGCTAGATGGGTATTTTTAAATTAGTTTAAAACTAATAAAACCTAGAAGTTTCAGAAGAAATAAACTGTCTAAAATGGAAGTTAAAAAAGGAAGAAAAGTATAGCCCTTGTCAGGGAGTTTCTCTACAGTTTTTTTCTGCAGGTTTTTAATTTTTCCCTGTCTTAGCTGGTGCAGGCTGTAATCAGACTTGGCCCATATGGTATTTGATATTTGATATATTGACTTGCTTTGCTTTGAGAGAAGGTTATTTTTCAGACCTAATAGAAAAATGTGAGCTAGTCATGCCTTGTCAGTGGGTATGTACTGCTACAGCAGACTTTAAAATTATCTTTTTCTCTTGTAGAACTTGAGACAAATGCTGCAGTAGTTGCTGGTCAAAGGTAAGGAGATAGTTTGTGTAGATCCAGAGTAGATGTAGCTTTCGTGGGAGGAAATCCCTTTCTCTTTGCTTCAGTTGCTCAACTTCTACTGCTTTTCATTTTCTTGGCCATACCCTTTCTTTCCTGTTAAAAAATCAGGCTAGCTCAGTGTTCCACACCATTGCTGAAATGTAAAATATAAGATAACTTTTTCACAGGTCTGTATTTTGGACAGTGTTTCCTTTCATCCCTTCAGGCATGGGTATTTCATGTCCTGGAAGGTTCTTGGTGGTTCCACAACAAATGAAAACTAAACCCCCAAAGCCTGCAGCTTCGCTGTTATGTGAATTTTTGCTTTCTGAAAGGAAGTCTTTTAAAAAGTTTGTTCTTCTTCTACCTTCATGATTGTTTTCAACAGTTTTATTTGCTTGTTGACACTTTACCAAAACCGGGTAGGGAGGTCAGGTAGAAACTTCATGTTGTCCTGGTTAAGACATTCAGTAATAAAAAGATCATATTTCAAATGGTCGTGTTTTGTCAGAAGAAAATGACAGTTTTGAAGATCTGCTCTTGTAAGATTCTGAACACATCAGGCTCTTACACTCAGTCTGTAATGGCAGACCTTGGGAATGTTTTTGGCTAAACTGTGCTGGCACAGCTGCTGGGTTTTGGATCCTGCCCTTGTCAGCAGAATGACGCCCCAAGCCAGGGCAAGAGGTGCAGCCACCCCGTGGGGTTCCTCAGGAGATGGGGCAGTGTCTTCCTTTGTAAGGGAGGGAATGCAGTACACTTCCTCAGATCAGCAAGGACTGAAAGGAATATTTAACTGTATTTACCTTCATGTGGACTGGCATCTTTTGAGTTGTATCAAAGATGAACTGAAATTTCAGAGGAAGTTTTCTTCATGGTGGAATTTTTCTGAAAAGCTGAAGGTGGCACACTTGGCAGTTAAACAGATTCTCCAAATGAAGTGTCCTTGTGTGACCATCTCTAAACTCAGCACATCAAATTACCACAAGGGCATTTTTCTGTGTTCTTCTGATCGATGCTTTTCTGAGCAAGACAGGAAAAGAGGGAAAGTTTGCAGGCAAACTGAATCTAGTGATGGCTGATACCATGGGCACCTTTGGGCTCCTGGAGTTAAACACCATACAGGACAAACCCTGATGGAATCACAGGTGGTTTGGGGTGGAAGGGACTTTAAAGCTCATCTTGTTCCACCCCTCTACCACGGGCAGGGACACGTTCCACTATCCCAGGTTGCTCCAAGCCCAGTCCAACCTGGATTTGAATTCTTTCAGGGACGGGGCAGCCACAGCTTCTCTAGGCAACCTGTGCCAATTTCTCCCTAATATCTAATCTAAACCTACTCTCAGTTTAAAGCCATTAAAAACTTTAAAACCTTAGAGGAACCTTGCAACCCACAAAGCACTAGAAATATTTTCATTTGGCCTAAGTTGATTTCCTCCTATAAAACGAGGGAAGAGATATGCTGGTTCCTATGAGACAATCCCGGCTATGGATTTAGTCACTGAAATCCATAAAAATTACCTGTACTAACTGGACTTCAGCTGCTGATGCCTGTTTGCTTCCCTGCAGGTGTCCTCTGAGGTAGGTGACTGCTGGTTTGGCTGCCCTGTTCCATATAAGACCATTTCTAGACCTATTTGGGCAGTCCAGTTTATAGATGGCCCATGGTCCTGCCTTACAGGGAAATGGATTTCAGTCTTTATTTTGTATCTGAGACAATCCATGTGCCTCCATAGGCTCCTCTGCTGTGTGTGTCCTTGCTTGGCAATGTCTGTCTCTCCTTCCATTGACAAACTGTT
The DNA here is from genome assembly GCA_035221455.1 of Xenops minutus. Classification (NCBI taxonomy): domain Eukaryota; kingdom Metazoa; phylum Chordata; class Aves; order Passeriformes; family Furnariidae; genus Xenops; species Xenops minutus. The sequence goes on along the minus strand of JAWWEE010000051.1, from coordinate 755,646 downwards.
TTATTTCAGATATCTGTTACTTAACCTTACAAGTATGTGTCATAGTCTTTCCCCTCAAAGCAGGACTTCCTTGAAGGGTGACACTGCAGTGTGACCTCTGTCACTGTGTGTTCACTCCAGTCTTTGATTCAGGCAGCCTTTCTTGAAATCCTACAAGTATCACCCAAAGGGCCTGAAATGAACTTTCTTTCTCCTTTTCCATTATCTATCAGCACAGTAATTTATTTGGTTAATTACCTTTGAATTCACAGGAGATAAGTTTAGCTTAATCTTCTGAAACTGCTTAGTCATCAGAAACTGTCTGGCATTAATGCATAAGAAAACACCCAAAAGCTTAGGATGAGTTTACAGGGTTAAAAGTGATAAAATAAAAGAGGATTTTAATAAAAAATTGTAGCACTCCATTTCTTGTCTCAGTGGCAAGAAACACAGACTTCCACAGTACCTAAAATGATTTTTTTACAGCAGAAAAAGCTTTCTCTTACAAAAAAAGAAGATATTTTAGCTTTAAGCTCTAAGTCTTGAAAAAAGATTTTAAATAAGCCCTGAACTTTTTTTAGTATTTGAAGAAATCATTTGGATCAATGGAGTGCATCTTTTTAGCAACCCAAAAGCTGGCATATACCCTGAAGGGTTCCTAATTCCTCCTGATGTTCATCTGCAATTTCAACCCTGTACCCCCCTACTGCAGCAGTCTCTAATGTAACCTGTTTGCTTTTCCTAGACTTCAGTAATGGTGGCACCTGTGGAAAACAGAGCAGACAATTTATAATGCATCTAATTTCTTGGTCTTCTAATGTTGAAAATATTCTCTTTGAGGACTTCTCAATTCTGTATCCTCTGATAATTTTTCATAGAAATGGACTATACTCTGGCTTACTCAGGTCATTCTTCATCTGATAGAACTTCTGGTATCTCTAGCATTTCATATCTTCAGTGCTAATAGTCCGGAACTGGTACCTGTGTCGGGCCATCCTCCAGCTTGTCTGACTTGCATAGAAAAGCATTATTCTTCTTACACTTCATCAGAAATATTTTGTCCCACTTTATTAGTAATGAGACAAAAGAGAATTGTGAAAAGTCTAAAACTCCAAATAGAAGAAATTCAAGAACAGAGGACTGTGCCGCTTCCCAGGAAACTGTAGAGAATGGGCAGCGCAAGAGATCCTCCCGACCTGCCTCTGCGTCCGGCACGGCAAAAGGTAACGTGCACAGCCATCCTTTCTGTGGAGAGGGCAGGACCTGACCTGCTTCCCCAGATAATGCCCTGGCAGTAGCTGCCTCCTAATGCTGGTTTGCAACTTGTACACATTGGGTGCTTTAACTCTAGTCTCATGGATTTAGCCACGGGTTGGTGTTGAAGCATTTACTGACATCTGCACTGGCAGTAAAGCCTGTGTGAATTCCCCTCTGTTACATTTGTGGAACTTGCTCTGCAACACTCACCACCACAGTGCTCAGCACCTTGCCTAGTTGAAGTTGAATTCTCTTGGCAGAAACGTGTTGCCATTGAAAGGACTGTACTAAGATCAAAAAGTGACATTTTCTTTTTCCTGAAGCCTGAAAGACACAAGATTTAAGTCTTCCCACGTGCATGGTCAGCTCTTGCCATATCAAATGCTGCGGTTCAGGCATGCTCTGAAAGCTGCTGGGATGGCAGCCTGGAGCAAGAGGGAGTGCTGTGTGCTAGCACAGAGCCTCAGCTCCTCTTTCCAAGAACACCTGAAATCCTGAAGCTATTAACCCATGGGATGAGCAGGTGCTGACATACCTTATTCCTACCCAGGTAACAGTCTTTAACAATTATGCAGCATTTGTGTGATATGCGTGGCCCAGTGCCAGTCTGAAGCTAATTGTGGCAGCTTCTTGTGTTTAAAGGGTCAGGAAAATGCTGATGGACCAAAATTATGCAAGAGGGTAGAGAGAGACCGTCAGGAGGCAACATTTGACCAATGTTTTAAACATTATAAATATACAGAACAAAGAGGTATTCATATAAAATGATTATAAAAGGAAGTCAAGTTGAATTCAGCAACCATTTCCATACTGGAGATACTAAAGTGTGATGGTAAGAATACTGTGTTTTAAGAGTCTCAGAGAAGCCTTCCAGCTATACATCATTGTGCAATGACTCCCCAAGGTTACACGGGGGACCTATATGTTCTGCACTTTGTGGCCGTTGAATTTAAGTACATTTACTTCTTGTGGCAGGATTGTGCAGAAGAATCTAAGTTTATTGCAAAAATAAATTCTCTTTCACAATTGTGAAGAAAACTTTGAAAAAAGTGGAGCCAGTGTAAAATCCCTTTGGTGATACCTGCCTGAGTTTGAGGGAATCTGAAGCGTGTGACCTGCCCCACACACTGACTGGATAAACCTAAAGATGACAACCAGTGACACATCAAATTCTGAAAATGTGGGAACATGAAAGAGCATCAAATTTAAATAATACCAGAGCTCTCGTAGGGGGTTGTGCTGACTGTGTAATTCATTTACCTCTGTAAGTAAAATCCTTGTTTTTCAAACACACATCTGGAACTGCCGCAGTGTCTCAGGGGTTTGCTGGACATGGTGCAGCTCCCCATGGAGTAGCTGGGCTGTGGCTGTAGAGAACATGAGCCAGAGCAGGTGCTCTGTGGCAGAGGACAGGCTGCAAGGTAATCAGGTGGCTACAGGAGTGTCACCTCGTTTGCACTTTTGCCTACTGTGTTGTACATTTTGGTTAGTGAATCAGAGCTTAGTGATTCTGCTTTGGTTGCCCCTGGCCTCAGTCTGTGTCCTCAGAAGCCCCCTAATCCATGGCAATGGGAATCTGGGGCTGGGAGGAGTTACCTCTTGAGACAGAGGTGGTTTAAGGTTTAAAAACTGCAATTAAGAAAAAAAATACAGCAGGGAAAGAGAGAAGCAGACTTTGACCAGTGGGAACTCCCTTGCTAAGCATTGGGAAGGAGGAGGCAGAAGGGTTGCTGTGAAAGAAGAGAACACATGGAGAGTCAGCCCTTGCTCGTGTGTACATGGCATGCTCCGGGGTGCAGGTTTTGGGGAGATGCTGGTGGTGCTCCCAAGGGACTGGGACAGGGACTGAGCAGTGCTGACCCATTCCTTCTCCCACACACGGAGCCTGGAGCAGCAGCAGGGATGGCAGCAGCTAGTGCTGAAGCTACTTCAAAGTCAGCCTTGCTGCTTGGAGGGACTCCCATCTGCAGTCGTGCCTGTGGGGATGTTTCACTTCTGAAAATTGGTACTGTATTGGTATTTTCCCTTTTTGGAGTACTTTTCCAGCAAGGGCTGTTTCAGCATTTACTGTAGCTTCGAGTTTGTTAAATTTTGAAATGTTGATTGTTTTTTTCTAATACCACGTGTGACAGCCATGGAGTTGTACTGCTGCTGTTCTGGTTTTAGGTGGACTTGGAAATTTTTTTCCCTTTTGACTCTTAAAATACACACAGCTGCAGTAGCTTTTGGAAAACATTGTAAAGAGCCAAAGAGACATTGCCAACATTTAAAATCACATTTTTTAAAAAAATCTAAAGATGCAAATGCCCTTGGTCCTTACTCTTTTTTTATTTTGAAATGGAATCTTAGTGCCTTGGTAAGTGCACTGGACATGTCACCTAGTGTCACCATGGTCCTGCAGGTGTTAATATTTGTATCTCTCTGCATAAGCTGTGTTCCTGTGACTCAGTGTACACTGAAGAGACTTGGTTTTGAATGACTTTCCAAGAACTCAGACAACTAGGTTCTTAACTTGCATGGCAGGCTCCAAAATACTTTCCCTAGCTGCTGTGTAGCACCACCTCCGTGATGCCTGGGGCTGACAGACGCAGTTGGTGCTCAAGGCTGTGCTTCCTTCTGGAATAAGGCCCAGCAAGCTGTGGCACGTGGGGAACTGAACTTAAAGAACAGTTAAAAATACCTGGCTCTTCTTTTAAAGGCTGTTATATGAGGGCTTCATAAATGTCAAACTCACAGCACTCGTGTCTGGAGAGCACCTTGGGGACCGTGGTGTATGTGGCGATGGGTCCAGTTGTGTTACAGCTGCTGAAGAGTCAGTCCCAGTGCTGGGAAATCCTGGTCTCCAGAGGTTTCCACTCTGGTGTGAGTTTGGAAGAATAACAGGGCAGTCTGTGCACCTCTGGGGAATGGCTTACCGACTCCGTATCCATGCTCTTTTTCTTCTCTTGATTTCAGAAACGAGTGCCAGTGCAATGCAGTCAAAAAGAAGAAAATCCAAGTAAATTACTGCATGGAAACATGAGACTTGTAAATGAGTGTGAATTTACCAATAGCAATTTTGAGCTGTGATTTTTCTTTTTTAAATAAAATTCTGTACAGTAAGTCATTTTAATATTATACTGTTCCCAATAAATGATTTTTTTTTTCCTAAAAACCAGATAAATAGTTATAAAAACTGGGTTCTTTTAAAACCCCCTGGATTTACAAAGTGAAATCCAGAGTTAGCACATTAGGGTAATGTGTTTGTATGAAATGGATGGGGAGAGGAAGACAATTGTAAATTTATTTGTTTCCACTTTTCATAAACAATTTAGAATACAGGGTTGTCATTTTTAGGTATTAAAATAATGTATTGTGCTGTTGTTTAAGTACTGTATGTGAATAGCAGTCAGAGGGTTTATAAACAAACCCCATCTTGTTTGGAAATGTAAATAATTTTATTATATAGTAGATCTGATGTATTTGTTGTAGAAATGGACCAGTGAAACAAAAAATAAATTTAAGGGTTTGTATAATGTGGAATCCCTCATGCTCTAAATAAATGTTATTGTCCTATAAATTGGGTTGAATTATTATTAGCAACAGCAGCAGCATCATTCCAAACAGGAAGATTGACGGGATTATTTAGAGCTCTGGGCCTGCAAGCTCCTTATATGGAGCTTTAGAGAGGAATTTGTTTAACCACAAACAAACTAACTGATGCAGCTGTTCCTGCAAAGCCAGGAAAAATGGGAGGGCTGCCCTGCCGCCCCAGGGTCTGTGCAGGGAGCGTGGGGCGAGGAGCCAGGCTCCCCACAAAGAGCTGCTCAGCAGGGCACAGGCAGGGCAAAGACCCAGCTCCGTGGGGTGAAGGTTTCTGCAGGGGGGCAGGACATCCCTGGGTAACTCTGCTGCCAGCAGTGCTCGGGCTGGGATGTGCCACCATGCAAAGTAGGTCAGGCTCAGTGTTCCCGGGAGAACAGGAGCCAGGCTGTGCAGATGGCCTGGGCCTTTGTGCACAAATACTTTCACCTTTTCTCTTTCTTACTGAATTTATAAATATGTATCTCAAAAGGCTGATTAAAGATAAATTGTCATTAAATATAAGCTGTCAGCTTTCATAATGACAAACTACTTATTTGTGCACAATAGTCTCTGAGGCCAGTGTCACAGGATCACAGAATCATTTAGGTTGGAAAAACCATCTAAGACTGTCAAGTCCATCTGTTAGCCCAGCCCTGCCAAGGCTGCCACTAAACCACGTCCCCAAGTGCCACATGTTTCTTAAATCCCTCCAGGGACAGTGACTCCACCACTGCCCTGGGCAGCCTGTGCCTGTGCCTGACCACCTTTTCCATGAAGAAATTTTCCCTAATATCCAACCTGCCCTTCCCCTGTCCCACCTGAGGCCATTCCCTCTCCTCCTGTCCCTGTTCCCTGGGAGCAGAGCCCGACCCCACTCCGGCTCCCCCCTCCTGGCAGGGAGATGCAGAGAGCAAGAAGATCCCCCCCCTTGAGGCTTCTTTTCTCCAGGGTGAGGCCCCCCAGCTCCCTCAGCTGCTCCTGGTCCTCCAGACCAGACACTTCCCCAGCTCCATTCCCTTCTCTGGACACACTCCAGCCTCTCAGTGTCCTTGTGAGGGGCCCAGAACTGACCCCAGGATTGGAGGTGCCTCAGCAGTGCCAGCACACGGGCAGTCCCTGCCCTGGTCCTGCTGGCTGCCCTGTTGCTGGTGTAAGCCAGGTATCTTTGACCTTCTTGCCCACCTGGGCACACCTGGCTCATGTTCAGCCACTGTCACAGCATGCCCAGGTCCTTTCCCACCTGGCAGTTTTCCAGCCACTCTTCAGTGTCTCTGTCCTCCCTGCCAGAGTTCTGTGCTCTGTGCCCTGTGCATAGGCACAGTCAGATGTGGGTATGGGAGCACTGCCCCAGCAGTCCCTGTTTGCTGGGCCCCTGCTCTGCCTCAGGGTAAGGGGTAACCTGAGCTTCACCCTGCTCTGTGCTTGGTCTCATTGCTCCTACTGCTGGGTAAGGGAAGGGATTGTTCCTTTTCTCTTGGCACTTGTTAGACCCCATCTGGAATATTATCACCTGGTTTCCACCACCACACACAAGAAGGATATTGATGAACTAGAGTGTACACAAGAGAGGGCCACCAGGATGGCTAGAGGCTGGAATGCCTGGCCAAAAGGAGATGTTGAGGGAGATGGGCTTCCTCACCCTTTCATGTCCTGGAGAAGATGGAGCCAGGCTCTTAGGGAGGTGGGTGCTGGGAGGAAAGGATACCACCAGGATAAACAGAGAGGATGTTCTGACTGGACAGAACAAAATACTCCCCCGGGATGCAGTGGGATCTCTCTCTTGGATAAATTTCAAAGCCCCATAAAAGGTGATCTGAATTCAGTATTTACCTTGCTGTGTGCAGGATGTTGGACTGGACCTCCCAAGGTCCACTCATCCCAAATAACCCTGTGCATTGTCTCCCACTGCTGAATTTGGTTTTCCCATGAGAAAGTTTGTCAAAGCTCACTTCCACCTATTTTTTCATTCCCAGTATCTAACCTAACAATTCCTTAAAATGCTTCTCCCAGCTACCGGGGGATCACCCCTTGGTTTGGCTCTGCTGGAGGAGCTGGCACAGCTGCTGGGCTGGGAAAGCCCCATCTCACCCCTGCCCCAAGCTGCTCATGGCCAGGTCTGCTCCCATCTTGGGTATCTCCAAGGATGGAGACGACTCAGCCTCTCAACCTGCTTCTGTGGCCAACCACTTTAACAGAAAAAAGCATTTTCTTATGTTTAAATGACATTTCTTTTTTTTTACTTCAATTTGTGCTTCTCACCCTGCCCCTGGGCTGAGAATGTTCCAGCTCTGTCTACTGTACTTCCCCCCATGAGGAGTCCACACACATGGGTGGGATGTCCCTGAACTCTCTCCAGGCTGGGCAGTTCCAGCTCTCAGCCTCTCCTCATCTGCTGGGTGCTCCAAGCCCTTAATCCCCTTGAAGGCGTCTCTGCCTCTCAGTGGGTGGTGAAAATGCCTCACACTGCTGTGCATGTGCTTGAAGAAACAGATGATGCTTGCAGGGATCGGCTCATCTGGGCTTTCTCAGGGCAACCTGCATCTGCTTTAGCTCTGTCAATCACCTGCTAAGTTGTAGGGTTTGGTAATGGGGATAGGGAAAAAAATCCCCTCCAACACCTCAGTCTGTGCCATCCCCTCTCCTGTGTGTCCTCATCTTCAAAGGGGATGTTTTTCTGGTACCTGTCTCTTACAGAATTGACTTTTAAAAGTGTTTTTTTTAAAAACCAAAGCTTTTTGCAGACAGATTTACTTGCAGGCTATAAAAGGAATACACATAAAATAGAGTTTAAATAGTTTTATTTCTTGTGATTTTTCTTTATATTAGATTTTTTTTTCAGTCAAGAGACAGCATTACAACCTAACAACCAGAACCAGGTTACATACACACAGGCACACTACACGACGTATCCCAGGCAGTCCCGTCCTTCAGTCTGTCGACACACAGCCAATGTTTACACAGTGTCCTATGAGGAGGAGATGCCCTTTCCCTACTGACCTTGCTCACACCGACTGAACACATAACACACAAAAAGGACGGATTTTGTTAGCTCTGAGTTTCGCACACAGTTTCAGTCCTACAGCATAGGTGATGTCAAAAAACGTGGGGCTTGTTTTTCCCTCTTCTCCGAGGTCCTGGAGTGGCAGCTGCTCCCCAGGTAAGGCGTTCAGCAGAGCCCAGTGATGGAGAGCTGCTCTGCTGGGCCGGCGCTGGGCACAGCATGGATGGGGACGGCAACATTCTCGGATGCATTTTAAGGAAGGCTTAAGGCAACCTTTTCCAACCTTTCTCTCTAGAGGAAACACCTGCTGTGGAACACACCAGCTGTCCTGGTGCTCGTCCTTCCTGCTGCTACTGCTCCTGCTTGCTCTCCAAGCATGGCCCAGTGAGGAACTGGGGTTTAGGCTGAGCTTTTCAAAGCTGCCTAAGATATTTAGCATCCAAAATGCTAAATGCTTTTTAGCTAAAAAAAAAAAAAAAAAAAACAACAAAAAACCCAAAACAAACCCTGAATGTTTTTTGGGGTAATCATTCGGTTAGGCTTCTCTCAAAAATCCTCACGGTGACTTTGAAAACAACACCGAAACACAGAAATATCAAAAACTGACTCCCCAGTCACCTCTTGCATAGGACTTGTAACTGCAGTTCAGTGACTTATTCAAGTTCTGTAATTGTGTTAAAAAAAGATGACAAACCATGAAAAAGGATGAAGGCACATGTGCAGTCAGTCCAGCATGGGGATGGATAATGTGCAGGGATGAGTTTTACAAACGGAATATCTGGGATTGATACATACAAATGGAATATTGCAGTGCTTGGTGGTTCTGTTCTGATACAAGAGAAAATTTTACTAGTTTGCTGTTATGCCTTGTGCTGTTCCCTCATCCCTCGGCTTCCTTAAGCATAAATCTGAGGATAAGATTTTGGAGATTTGGGCACAGCTGCTCCCAGCCTCCCCAACAAGGGAACATGAGGTGAATGTGAAAAAGCAGAGAACTTTATGCTCCCTGTGCAACCCGTTTCTATGCTGCACTTAGAACTTACTGTGCTGTTTCCTCCTCTATTTGCAAGGAATAAAATCTTCCCCACACACAGGTGATGAAATGGGATCAGAGTAGTAGGCAGAAGGATTTTCAGGTTTAGCTGTAACAGAACCAAAGCTTTGCAGCTGTTTTCATGCTCTAGGGCATGGGGTTACACCCCTCTATCTATGGCTCTGGGAAAGCAACCTCACCACCACCCCTGGAGGTGTCAGCTGTGAATGACGATGGGGGACACACCTGGGTGTCACCGCTCTGCACAGAAGAACTGATAAAAGGACCAGTAAGAGCCATCTTTGCTATTAAATGGAGCTGCTCATCCTCGTCATCCTTCTTTCAAGGAAAAAGTTAAGGGTTTACTTAATGACACAGACTCTTTTAAGAAGCAAAAGGAAAGGCTGGTGGAGGACACACTGATGGATGGCATGGAAGGGGGAACCTGCTGCCCAAGCTGTGTCCAGCTGGCAAGAGCCCATGGCTGCTGAATGCTCCCACCACTGGGATCGTGGGAGACAAGTGGAGGAGAAGGTGGCACCACCAACAGCTTTGAGGACACCTCTCACCAAAGGAGGGACTCGCCTGCCAGGCAGAGCCTCTCCCACTGCTGCATCCAGATCCTTCCTACAGCCACATTCAGGCAATCCGTGGCAGCCACTCCAATCACATGAATGGGATGAGGATGGGAAATTATTGACTTTGCATTGAGGAGATCTGAGAGAAACAGGCAGAGAGGGAAAGCTCCACGTTGAAAAAGACAAGTCCTGAGGGGATCAGCTCCAGTTAAGACCCAGAAGGTCTGATGGGTAGGTGTGACCGTGGCAGTTCCTGGGAATAGAGAGGCTGCCAGTGCCGTGGGTGTCTGTCCTCCGATTCTGGTCCCTGTCAGCAGCTGTGCTGAGGAGGTCACCAGATACAGTCCAGTGGTGGAGAAGGGCTTGGTGGGAAGCTCTGAGAACTTGGGGAGGATTCTGGGGTGCTGGCACATCCCTCCTGCCACCAGCAGCTATTTCTGAGTGCAGACAACAAAGAAGGAGCAGCAAACCAGAGGCACATCCGAGTCACTTGTGGGAATGGTGATGGCTGACAATCTCCAGTGGCTCGAGGGTCCCCGTGGCACCAGCTGGGCACAGATGGCCTCGTTTTAACCTGGACACTCAAGGAAGACTTGGGGACTGTCACCACCCATCCCCAGGCCAGCGGGGCTCAGCACTGCCTTCTGGCCAACGCTGAGAACCATTTCACTTGCCTTGAGGTGACCTATAACTTGCTGTCCGTTTCCTAATTATTAGATGATTAATCTTTGGGGACTCACTTGTTTTTCAATAAATTTACACAACATTTAATTTCCACTTTATGCAGGGCACTGGAGTTTATACGTCACTGTAGTTTTTTTCATCTTTTTTTTTGTTCTGACCGGTATGATAAAGACATCTAAGTGGGTATTTTTCTCCTCAGCGGGGTTGGATGGAAGAGGAAAGGTATCAGTATGATGTAAATGTAAAATTAGTGATTAGAAACATGTCTAAAGAAAGAGAGAAGATTCCCACAGTGGTCTTTGGGATGAGCCATGCATTATGTTACCCATGATGGGGAGGAAAAGCCAATGCCCATGAAAAGATTTGTTTTCCTCCCAGATCAAGCTTCTGCAGCAGAGGTTTTTGGAAAGCGCATTTGTGAGTGCAAGTTTCAGAGCAACAGGTGAGGAAGACTTTTGCCCCTACTCCCTTGGCAGCTCTCCCAGCCTTGCAGCACAAGCAGAAGCCAAACTCCGGTGTGAGGATCTTGTGGCTGCTGTGGCTGCTGGTGAGTTGTCCTGCGTGTGCCGTGGCTGTGCCAGGATGGCCAGCCTTGCCTTGCCTGGCATAGGAAGCATAGCCATGGGAAGGTGTGGGGCATGGGGGTGTCTGAACACATCCCAAGAGGTGGCACTTCTGCAGGAGGGCTGCCTCTCCTGTCCCGTCCTGCTGGCCTGGGGAGCCTCACCACGCATCATCCATCGCATGAGTACTGAGACAGCCGGACCAAAACAAGGCAACTGAGACACAAATCTTGCTTGGAGAAGATCCCTACACCATGGGGGCTTCAGTGGTGATGGAAAGATCCTTTCCACCACAGGGGAGAGCTGCCTCCACGAGCTTCAGCCAGCACCACCAGCACCGCCCCACCTGCCCTCGGTGCCTGTGCCCCACTGCAGTGCCAGAACAGGGCTGCAAAGCTGCTGCTGTGGCTGGACACAGCTCATTTCTCTGAACCCCAGCACTGCCACGCTGCCCAGCAAAGCTGGCATTTACTGAACAGGGATTTGCCCAGGTCACTCCACCAGGAATTCTTCCTTTTTTTATGCTTTCATTGCAAGAAATACAAAAATTTCTTCCTGCAAATCCACCTGTCACCTCCATCGCCATTTCTCCAGGTGATCATTCCAATGGCTTCTCCCATCCTGGCTGTCTCCTGTGATGTCATAGGAGTCAGGCCAGAACACACAGATCTGCTGCACTTCCCAACTCCCCAGGGGCTCAGTGCTGAAAATCTGCACTTGGCTGTTCACAAGCGAGTCCTAAAATGGTTCAGCTGCATTCTAGCAGCTGCAAGGTGAATTTTCAGGACATGAACAAATTAAGAGGGGCTGCTGCCCAGGAATGGTCCCATGACTAGTCACCACAGCTTCTTTCCCTCACAGGAATGTCAGAACACCAAACCCTGCAGCTCCTCCAACACAGCCTGGGCAGGCTCTCACCACCATGTGCTGCCACAGGCTCCATCCCTGCAGCATCCCTCACAGACCGAACCAAACCCCACATCCTAGCAGAGAAGCCTGGAGAAAAGACATTTTGTAAGAGGCCAGCAGACTGGTTTGTCCCTGAGTCCATGCTGTAGTTTCCCCCTATGCACATAAAGAAAGGGAAGTGAAATTCATCTCAGCTGTCCCAGCAGGACCAGCCCAAGGGCTCCCTGTGAGCACCTTCCCATCAGGAGCATCACACAGCTCAACACAAACACTGGGTGCAAAAAAAAAACCAACCAAAAAACCCCTAAAAAACTCAACCCCACACCCCAAAACAATCTTTCCAACACTCACACCAGGCTGTGAGATCTCTACATGCACACAGGTGCACACATTGAAGTTCGCAGTTTTTAAGCACCTTTCGTTTGTTTTAAGATTTGAGAAGACAAATAACCTCAATGAAAAGGAATTTTCTTCATCTGGCAACAATGGGAAGGAGGTTTGGGATGAGGCCAGGCCTTGTGCTTGCTGCTGGGCAGGAGCACAGGTTGAACAGCCCTTTGCCACAGCACAGGGAGGGTGGGTCACGCAGGGAGGTGACAGTCGCCTTGCAGGGGGGTGGCAGGTGAGTGTTGGGTGTTAATACACAGCAAGTGTGCAAACAGCAGAGGGAGGTCACAGGAGCACAGATTTACTGTGGTACGTGCACTCTGCTGACCTGCTCAGAATCTGGTTTAATCTCTTCACAAAAACATTACTAATAATTTATTAATCCTTTATAAACATACTCTGGATATGAAGTGTGATAATAGTTCTGCTTCATGTCCTGTGCTGGCCGGGCACAGTGTGAGGAAAGACATCTCACACTGGCACAGAAAGAAAGAAAAAGAACAGTTTGCTTCTGAAAACCAGCATTACCCTTGGGAAAAGGGGGCTGGGGGCTGGGGGCTGGGTGCCAGTGTCAGTGTCATGGCTGTCCCCAGGAACACAACCAAGGGATTCTGGCTCGCAACAGATGAACAGGACACAGAGGAGGATTTCAGTGAGGGATTTGTCCTGGGGTACCATTTCCAAGCACACAGGTGGGCATGGGAGAACCTCACAGGTGAACATGGCAGGATCTGCCCCAAGCCCACTGGTGCCCCCCAGCCCATTCCTCTGGGAGCTGTGGAGGGGCAATGGGGACGCAGCCAGCCCCTGATTTCTGGAGTGCTCTGGAGGGACTGGTGGTGACTTGGATGTGCAGAAGGTGCAGTAGAGAACAGGCTGTGGGGGGCAGGATGCTGCTTGGCTTCTCCATTTCTTGATGTGTATTTGGGCTGGAGAGAAAATGCTTCCTCTAATGATGCTGCCTGGTGGCCACAGAGCGGATCATCCAGCAACACGGGAAGAGGGGGATGGGGAAGGCAGCACCTCATGGGACCTCTGGAGCTCGGGCTCCATCCCTGCTTGTCACCACAGGCACCTGTGCCAGCGTCCCTGCACATGCCATGCTCCCGGTTCACACCAGGCAACACTTCAGGGGGAAAAGAAAGGCATTTAGTGTGAAACCCAGGAAGCCAAAGGAGGTAAACGTTCCCCTCAAGTCAGTCTCTTCGCCCAGAAGACACCAGAAACCAGGGTGACCTGCAGTGTGGTCTCAGGCTCGGCGAGGGACGGAGGTTGCAGTGAGGCCCAAGGAGTGCAGGACGATGCCAAGGGTCGGGGGTAATGCTGAGTTCCCCGGCTCTGTGCCTTTGGGAATGCTGTGTCATTGGAGTGAAAGAGAATCGCTGCAGGGGAGCAGCAGCATCTGGATCCTACAGGCCAGGCTCCCCAGGCCAAGGCTGGGGGCTGCTGCTCCTAAGAAGGTTCAGTTTGTTTTTAATCTCTTTAAAAGAATTAAAAAATACCACCTGTCTGAGCATGGACTCACCACAATTCCTTCAGCTGAGGTCCCGCTAAGGGGATATAACATGGTGAATGGAAGAAACTCCTGCAAAGACTTTTTTTTTTGGGGGGGTTGAGGCTTTCTTGTTTCAGAGGGTAGGAATTCAGGCTGTGAGATAGCCACGAGCAGGACATTTTCCCAGGGCATGGGTTGCAAAACGAGTCCCTAAAGGGAGGGAGCGTGGGGAGATCAGCAAATTGCTGCTGGGTTTGGAGCCATCATAGCTGGTGCTGGAGCCAGTGAAAAGTCTAGACCATGTTCTTCCAACGGCAGAATGAGTCTGTCACAGGGAGAGGAGGGACTTGCATTAAAAATCAACATTGCCTATGAGGGAATTTGGCCCTTCATAGGAAACGATGCAATTTTTAGTGGGGAAAGAAGAGGCACCCATTACAGCTCCTTTTACAGCAATCCTCTCACTCAGACCTGCCTCATCCTGACCCTTTGCAGCCACTCTCAGATCCATCTTTGTCCTTACTTCAGCCTCTTCCCTCCAACCCCCTCTTCATCATCTCTTCACCACCACCATCGACATGCTTTTGCCACCTCAGGGAAGCTGTGCAGATCCCTGCCTCCCCTCCCAGGGACTGACAGCAGGGAGCTCCTTGGCTTAACAGTGCCTCTTCCAAGGATAAAGGTATAGAGGGAAATATATACACACACATATACAGGCAGATCTGTTGGGATACAGGTGTGGCTGGGGCAGGCAAGTGGCTCCAGGAGGAAGGGGCTCGTGCAGGTGGCCCCACCAGCCACTGCCGATGCCACCACTGGCCCCAGGCTGGCATCCCCCCTTGGCACAGTGGCCAAGGGCTCTGGCACAGCACTGGGATGGTGCTTTGATTCCTGAGATTGCTTTTAAGGTTGGTTTAAAAAAAACCACCATGAGGCATCAGGAGCCATCTGGCTGACCCAGCCACGGAGGTTCCACCAGCACTTTCCACCACAAGCCCCTTGGGGACTGGCAGTGGGGGTAAAAATGTAACTAAGAAATCAAGGAGGAAGGGAAGTATTTGCTGGTTTTGCAGGGAGGAAGCATTATTTAGTGTCACTGATGAGATTTTCCTAAAAATCCCAAATCTTGTGGCTTCGTTGCTCTTCTGACTTCTGCTCGGTGTCTCCATGACATCCCAGCCCGGCTGTACATGAAGTCATGATGCCGTGAGGAAAGGCACTGTCATCACAGGCTTGTCAGGACAAACAGGCTTCGCCATGGATTTCGGGAACGGGTGATTTCACCGGGAATACCGATTTCCTGTAGAAGGCTGGCGAGGCTGTGAGGGCGGGGGGCTCCGGGTGGCTCCAGGGGCTGCTGACCCAGCTGGCATCGAGGGCAAGGGGCGAGGAGAGCAGTGAGGGCGGGAGGAGGACGATGAGGAGTGTGGGGCAGGCGTGGCGGTGCGGGGTGTGGAGTGGAAGGGCAGCCGGTGTCACCGGTGTCCGTGGGGCCGGCACTCCCAGGGGCTGGTGTCGGTGGGGGTGAGGGCGCCCCGGGCAGGGCGGCGGCGCGGCCGTCCCGGCCAGGTCAGTGGTTGCAGTGGCGCTGGCAGGGCTGGTGGACGAAGGCCCCGGGCAGCTGCTTGGCGCGGCGTGTTGGGCGCTGCCGGGCGCGGTTCTGCCGCTGCAGCGCCTTCTGGCCCAGCCGGTGCCGCTCCGCCAGCTGCTTGGCCCGCTGCGCCCGCTGTGCCTGCCCCACCTTGTCCAGCATGGCCGCCTTCACCGCCAGAGACCGGCCATGGTGCGCCACGTGCCGCTCCGGACGCGGCTCCGGCACCTCCCTGCGGAGAGAGGGGCCGTCAGCAGCGCTGGCACTGCCCTCACCCACCCCGGCAGCACGGGCACTGGTGTCACTGACCCCCACACACGGGCACCGGGGTCACTGAGCCCCACACACGGGCACCGGGGTCACTGACCCCCACACACGGGCACAGAGGTCACTGACCCCCACGCACGGGCACAGAGGTCACTGACCCCCACACACGGGCACCGGGGTCACTGACCCCCACGCACGGGCACAGCGGTCACTGACCCCCACGCACGGGCACAGAG